>OU343055.1:5990000-6355494 GCA_910593695.2 Ocypus olens | reverse complement strand
CTCCACACCCCTGATTACAAGTTATATGATTCTATTACGTGTTCAATTGTCGAACTGCTCACACAACTTGCATTAGCAAAAATAAAAATATTCAGAAATTCGACGATGCAAATATTCGACAGAGAACGGTGCTTCCCCTTGTTTTTTTTTATATGATACGCAAAATGAATGTTGATTGTTATTCTAATACGACGTTGTTAACGTCGGAGTCGGAGTCGGAGCCGGAGCCGGAGCCGGTTTCAGAGTCGGAGTTGGAGTCGGAGTCGGAATAAAAAAAATGAGGAATAGGAGCCGGAGTCGGAGTCGGAGTCGAAACAAAAAAAATGGAGTCGGAGCCGGAGTCGGAGTCGCTACATTTTTGTCACGACTCCACACCCCTGGTTACAATTCCATAGTGAAAAACCGTTTCTCTGTCAGCGTCTATATTGACCTGATGAGATCTAAAAGGATTGAAACTGGTGCTTGCTTGTCGCACGGGGAAACAATATTTCAATGTTTATCAATGATATTGTTATAATTGTTGATGGTAGAGCCACTTATAAAATATACCCCCCCCCCCCCCATCATTTTTTTTAAGAAAGAAAGAACGATTTATCTTCCTAGACCAAAATAACTGGCGAAAAAGTGTCTTAAGAGTTAATTAAAAATTCTTGCTAAGCTTGAAACTGCAGGTTTTCAAATAATCGAGATCACCTGACACGTTTGGGTATTATACATATTTAAAAAGTTACTTAATATACGTTTCTAAACTTGTGGACCTTGTTTTTGGACATTTTTTACACATTTTACAAACAAGTTTCTTAAAAATTTTTACTTTCTCCGTTACGAAGTACGAGAAAGTATTGTGATCGTGATTTTTTTTTCAAAAATTTTTTTTACGGAAATATCCGTTTTGGGGTCCCTAGATGCCATTTCAACAATTTCTGGAAAAAAAATTTTTATGTCCGTGTGTGTGTGTGTGTGTGTGTGTGTGTGTGTGTGTGTGTGTGTGTGTGTGTGTGTGTGTGTGTGTGTGTGTGTGTGTGTGTGTGTGTGTGTGTGTGTGTGTGTGTGTGTGTGTGTGTGTGTGTGTGTGTGTGTGTGTGTGTGTGTGTGTGTGTGTGTGTGTGTGTGTGTGTGTGTGTGTGTGTGTGTGTGTGTGTGTGTGTGTGTGTGTGTGTGTGTGTGTGTGTGTGTGTGTGTGTGTGTGTGTGTGTGTGTGTGTGTGTGTGTGTGTGTGTGTGTGTGTGTGTGTGTGTGTGTGTGTGTGTGTGTGTGTGTGTGTGTGTGTGTGTGTGTGTGTGTGTGTGTGTGTGTGTGTGTGTGTGTGTGTGTGTGTGTGTGTGTGTGTGTGTGTGTGTGTGTGTGTGTGTGTGTGTGTGTGTGTGTGTGTGTGTGTGTGTGTGTGTGTGTGTGTGTGTGTGTGTGTGTGTGTGTGTGTGTGTGTGTGTGTGTGTGTGTGTGTGTGTGTGTGTGTGTGTGTGTGTGTGTGTGTGTGTGTGTGTGTGTGTGTGTGTGTGTGTGTGTGTGTGTGTGTGTGTGTGTGTGTGTGTGTGTGTGTGTGTGTGTGTGTGTGTGTGTGTGTGTGTGTGTGTGTGTGTGTGTGTGTGTGTGTGTGTGTGTGTGTGTGTGTGTGTGTGTGTGTGTGTGTGTGTGTGTGTGTGTGTGTGTGTGTGTGTGTGTGTGTGTGTGTGTGTGTGTGTGTGTGTGTGTGTGTGTGTGTGTGTGTGTGTGTGTGTGTGTGTGTGTGTGTGTGTGTGTGTGTGTGTGTGTGTGTGTGTGTGTGTGTGTGTGTGTGTGTGTGTGTGTGTGTGTGTGTGTGTGTGTGTGTGTGTGTGTGTGTGTGTGTGTGTGTGTGTGTGTGTGTGTGTGTGTGTGTGTGTGTGTGTGTGTGTGTGTGTGTGTGTGTGTGTGTGTGTGTGTGTGTGTGTGTGTGTGTGTGTGTGTGTGTGTGTGTGTGTGTGTGTGTGTGTGTGTGTGTGTGTGTGTGTGTGTGTGTGTGTGTGTGTGTGTGTGTGTGTGTGTGTGTGTGTGTGTGTGTGTGTGTGTGTGTGTGTGTGTGTGTGTGTGTGTGTGTGTGTGTGTGTGTGTGTGTGTGTGTGTGTGTGTGTGTGTGTGTGTGTGTGTGTGTGTGTGTGTGTGTGTGTGTGTGTGTGTGTGTGTGTGTGTGTGTGTGTGTGTGTGTGTGTGTGTGTGTGTGTGTGTGTGTGTGTGTGTGTGTGTGTGTGTGTGTGTGTGTGTGTGTGTGTGTGTGTGTGTGTGTGTGTGTGTGTGTGTGTGTGTGTGTGTGTGTGTGTGTGTGTGTGTGTGTGTGTGTGTGTGTGTGTGTGTGTGTGTGTGTGTGTGTGTGTGTGTGTGTGTGTGTGTGTGTGTGTGTGTGTGTGTGTGTGTGTGTGTGTGTGTGTGTGTGTGTGTGTGTGTGTGTGTGTGTGTGTGTGTGTGTGTGTGTGTGTGTGTGTGTGTGTGTGTGTGTGTGTGTGTGTGTGTGTGTGTGTGTGTGTGTGTGTGTGTGTGTGTGTGTGTGTGTGTGTGTGTATGGGTGATTGTTTCAACCACAAATTGCACGGAGAATTGCTTCTCCCACGTTAATAGCCCATTCACAACTTTACAATTATTTAATGGCTGTCAACATAATATACATTTAATAGCCACTTCGCGAACGAATTACGCGGATGGAACATTAGACATGGTTTTGAATTGGATTTTCAACGAAACAATCAAAAAATGTGTTTCATAAAACTAAATTATTTCAGTCCTAAAGTTTTTTTTTTGGCTTAGGAAGCTGGTGCATTCTGCCAGAGTTAATTTAACTATTTTTGTGTTGATTTCTCATATTTATTTATATATATATATATATATATATATATATATATAATCATGATTTATTATATATAATGAATGGGGGAACATACATGGACCCGAACGGCCACTTCTTCATTCCGAAAAAGTGACCACCCGGACGGGATTTGAACCCACGACCACGAGGCCCGTGAGCAGGAGCTCTACTCACTAGGCCACCGCGGCCCCCAGTCCTAAAGTTCATTTATTTAATGCTTCTGCAACAAGTGAGGTTATCCAAAATTTATTTACTGTCCCAAGGTTCACGTTTCGGCGTGCGTAAAGTAGAGCTTTGCGCCCTAGGGAGTAAAAGTATTCTACACCAATTACATTTTCCGTCATAGTTGCTAGTAGCAAAAAAATTAAATAATACATTCTGCATCCCACTTAATAAATAATCCGCAACAAAGGGCACCGATTCGCAGTTTTCCTTTTCCCTTTTTTTGTTTCCCCGTTATTTCATGAAGTGGCCGCCAGCTTTTTTTGATCTATACGCGCGGTCCCATTGTCGTCGCCTTTTAACGAAACACGGTTCGGGGTGCAGAAGCCCTAAATACCTTCGTTTCCACCGAAGGGCCGAGAGAGAGTGCCCTTTGTGATCCCCGAAAAAAAAGGGGTAAGAGGCCCGGGGAAGAAGTTTGCGTTCAATCAATCTCGCTCGGGATTTTGACTGAAAATTTTCACAAAAGGGAAGCCCCCCATCTTTTATCTCCGAGAGTCTTTCCGGGGGCGAGGAGATAAAGGTCGCCGGGACAATAATATTTAAATCTTTCGCCCCTTTTCCACCCGTATGTGTCGTCGTCGTCGGCGGTGGTCAATATGAAAGTAATATAACTGCCTGCGGGGATGAATAAAATAGGGCCGCATTTAAATTCCTTGTATGCCGGGATTCGAATATCATCTCCCGTTTTATTTTTTAATATATAAAAAAAAACTGGGATTTGCAAATATTATATTTAGAAATAAAGACTTGAATTGTTTGAGAACGGTGTAATTTATTCAGATTTATTTAATGTTTAAAAAAAACAATCAACGCAATGCGCCATCTGGTGTCACCCATGTGAACTCATTTTACGGGCTAGTTTTTTGACAGTACACTTACACTGTCAAAGTTTACACGGGTGGCACCAGATGGCGCATTCGCGTATCTGACATTGCGATCAATTTCAATCTAGTAATGGACTGAAAATTCGGTGGTAAACAAATTAATTTCATTCGGAGTATTGTCAACCTGACAATGTACGTTGTAAGGGGAACAATCGCGCGGAAGTGAAACACCAACGGCGGAACTAAAGTAATTTAATCCTGTCGTGTTTATAGAATAAATTTTAACGAGTTTAAAACAAGTTACTTTTACTATTGTGGCGAGGGTGCAAACTTTATATGCGGGACCGTTTGTATTTGAGACAAATGGTACTTTTACGTTCGGGTATTGTTATTATTATTTCGTCTCAAGTTGCCAGAGGTGCTGAAGTATTTAATTTTGTGCGAAGCATCCTCTTCGAGTGCAATGTGTTCCTGGAAGATGTCGCATGGATTTAATATGTGCACCCGGAGCACTTTGCATAATGAACAAATATGGTAGTTGCACACCATATTTATAACAATGCAGCGGAATGAGTATTATGTGTGTTGCATGTATGAGTTTAATAAATTATTAATTCATTCCAATTGGAAGTCGTAAAAGATTATAGTCTTGATGGATTGTGAATGAGGTTTAAAGAAATGTTTAGAATTAAAAAGGACAGGTAATTACATCTATTTGCATAACGGATAACAGTTTTGGATTTTAATAGTAGAAGAACTACACTAGTGGAAAAAAAAATTGGAGAAAATTCGACCATTTTCAAACCGCCATAACTCGGTGTATTTTCAATCGATTTTGATAAATATTTGAGGGCGAAAAACTTTGAAGTGTCTTCTTTAAAGTCATGCATGCGAACTTAAGTGTAACCCCTTCCGCCCCCCTCTAGCCCCCTGTGAAAAAAAAGTTTTTTCAGGAAACCATGTCCAACTTTGACGAAGTGTACGAAGTTGGGAAAAAATTGTCTACTCGATCCACCATAAAGGCATTAAAATTTGATCAAGATTTCTGATTTTTCATTAAAACAATTGCCATATACTGAGTGGAACAAAACAGCAACGCTCCAAACTTGAACTGTGAAATCAAAATTGCATGAAACGGTTTGAAAAATTGTATAAAAAATTACCAGTCAAAGAATTTGCTAAAAAATCTCAAGATCCATTCAAATACAACACACGTATGATTTCCTGTAAAAACAATTGCCATATCCTAAGTAGAAACAAAGCAGCAACGTTGCAAACTTGAACTGTGAAATCAAAATTGCATGAAACGGTTTGAAAAATTGTAGAAAAATTACCAGTTAAAAGAATTTGCTTAAAAATCTCAAGATCTATTCAAATACAACACACATATGATTTCCTGTCAAAACAATTGCCATCCCCTAAGTAGAAACAAAGCAACAACGCTGCAAACTTAAACTGTGAAATCAAAATTGCGTCTTACGGTTTGAAAAATTGTAGAAAAATTACCAGTCAAAGAATTTGCTTAAAAATCTCAAGATTTATTCAAATACAACACACATATGATTTCCTGTAAAAACAATTGCCATCCCCTAAGTAGAAATAAAGCAGCAACGCCGCAAACTTGAACTGTGAAAACAAAATTGCATCTTACGGTTTAAAAAATTGTAGAAAAATTACCAGTCAAAGAATTTGCTAAAAAATCTCAAGATCCATTCAAATACAACACACATATGATTTCCTGTAAAAACAATTGCCATCCCCTAAGTAGAAACAAAGCAGCAACGCCGCAAACTTGAACTGTGAAAACAAAATTGCATCTTACGGTTTGAAAATTTGTAGAAAAATTACCAGTCAAAGAATTTGCTTAAAAATCTCAAGATTTACTCAAATACAACACACATATGATTTCCTGTAAAAACAATTGCCATCCCCTAAGTAGAAACAAAGCAGCAACGCTGCAAACTTGAACTGTGAAATCAAAATTGCATCTTACGGTTTGAAACATTGTAGAAAAATTACCATTCAAAGAATTTGCTTAAAAATCTCAAGATTTACTCAAATACAACACACATATGATTTCCTGTAAAAACAATTGCCATCCCCTAAGTAGAAACAAAGCAGCAACGCTGCAAACTTGAACTGTGAAATCAAAATTGCGTCTTACGGTTTGAAAAATTGTAGAAAAATTACCAGTCAAATAATTTGCTTAAAAATCTCAAGATTTATTCAAATACAACACACATATGATTTCCTGTAAAAACAATTGCCATCCCCTAAGTAGAAACAAAGCAGCAACGCTGCAAACTTGAACTGTGAAAACAAAATTGCATCTTACGGTTTGAAAATTTGTAGAAAAATTACCAGTCAAAGAATTTGCTTAAAAATCTCAAGATTTACTCAAATACAACACACATATGATTTCCTGTAAAAACAATTGCCATCCCCTAAGTAGAAACAAAGCAGCAACGCTGCAAACTTGAACTGTGAAATCAAAATTGCGTCTTACGGTTTGAAAAATTGTAGAAAAATTACCAGTCAAATAATTTGCTTAAAAATCTCAAGATTTATTCAAATACAACACACATATGATTTCCTGTAAAAACAATTGCCATCCCCTAAGTAGAAACAAAACAGCAACGCTGCAAACTTGAACTGTGAAATCAAAATTGCATCTTACGGTTTGAAAAATTGTAGAAAAATTACCAGTCGAAGAATTTGCTTAAAAATCTCAAGATCCATTCAAATACAACACACAAATGATTTTCTGTAAAAACAATTGCCATCCCCTAAGTAGAAACAAAGCAGCAACGCTGCAAACTTGAACTGTGAAATCAAAATTGCGTCTTACGGTTTGAAAAATTGTAGAAAAATTACCAGTCAAAGAATTTGCTTAAAAATCTCAAGATCGATTCAAATACAACACACAAATGATTTTCTGTAAAAACAATTGCCATCCCCTAAGTAGAAACAAAGCAGCAACGCTGCAAACTTGAACTGTGAAATCAAAATTGCGTCTTACGGTTTGAAAAATTGTGGAAAAATTACCAGTCAGAGAATTTGCTTAAAAATCTCAAGATCCATTCAAATACAACACACATATGATTTCCTGTAAAAACAATTGCCATCCCTTAAGTAGAAACAAAGCAGCAACGCTGCAAACTTGAACTGTGAAATCAAAATTGCGTCTTACGGTTTGAAAAATTGTAGAAAAATTACCAATCAAAGAATTTGCTTAAAAATCTCAAGATCCATTCAAATACAACACACAAATGATTTCCTGTTAAACAATTGCCATCCCCTAAGTAGAAACAAAGCAACAACGCTGCAAACTTGAACTGAGAAATCAAAATTGCGTCTTACAGTTTGAAAAATTGTAGAAAAATTATCAGTCAAAGAATTTGCTTAAAAAGCTCAAGATCCATTCAAATACAATACACATATGATTTCCTGTTAAAACAATTGCCATCCCCTAAGTAGAAAGAAAGCAGCAACGCTGCAAACTTGAACTGTGAAATAAAAATTGCATCTTACGGTTTGAAAAATTGTAGAAAAATTACCAGTCAAAGAATTTGCTTAAAAATCTCAAGATCCATTCAAATACAACACACATATGATTTCCTGTAAAAACAATTGCTATATCCTAAGTAGAAACAAAGCAGCAACGCTGCAAACTTGAACTGTGAAATCAAAATTACATCTTACGGTTTAAAAAATTGTAGAAAAATTACCAATCAAAGAATTTGCTTAAAAATCTCAAGATCTATTCAAAAACAACACACATATGATTTCCTGTAAAAACAATTGCTATATCCTAAGTAGAAACAAAGCAGCAACGCTGCAAACTTGAACTGTGAAATCAAAATTACATCTTACGGTTTAAAAAATTGTAGAAAAATTACCAATCAAAGAATTTGCTTAAAAATCTCAAGATCCATTCAAATACAACACACAAATGATTTCCTGTTAAACAATTGCCATCCCCTAAGTAGAAACAAAGCAACAACGCTGCAAACTTGAACTGAGAAATCAAAATTGCGTCTTACAGTTTGAAAAATTGTAGAAAAATTATCAGTCAAAGAATTTGCTTAAAAATCTCAAGATCCATTCAAATACAACACACATATGATTTCCTGTAAAAACAATTGCTATATCCTAAGTAGAAACAAAGCAGCAACGCTGCAAACTTGAACTGTGAAATCAAAATTACATCTTACGGTTTAAAAAATTGTAGAAAAATTACCAATCAAAGAATTTGCTTAAAAATCTCAAGATCTATTCAAAAACAACACACATATGATTTCCTGTAAAAACAATTGCTACATCCTAAGTAGAAACAAAGCAGCAACGCTGCAAACTTGACCTGTGAAATCAAAATTGCATCTTACGGTTTGAAAAATTGTAGAAAAATTACCAGTCAAAGAATTTGCTTAAAAATTTCAAGATCCATTCAAATACAACACATATATAATTTCGCGTAAAAACAATTGCCATATGACAAGATCAGCGACACCTAGTGGAAATGTTTTTTACTTTAGATAATTTATATGGTACAAACTCTTCTTTATTAATGATTGAACAATATTTGGCACTTTTTCGAAATTAATTTTTAACAGATATCTGAGAATTTGAAATTCTTCGGAAAACATTGTACATCGTAATGGGTTTAGAGGGGTTGAAAAAAATTGACAATAATTGGGAAGGGTCGTTACCCGACTTGCGAATGCATGAAATAAGACCTTGTTTTCATCCCAGAGGGAAATACTGGTTGTAATGATAATAATAATAATAATAAAAGATTTATTTCCCAACAGAAGAAAATGTTTCAATTACAGGGAAATTTTACAATTAACGAATCAAAAAAAAATAACTCTAATAGAGTTAAATATACTTATAAAACTGGTGGATGTTGTGAGGGAGTTGTTTTTTTTTTAAGAACAGAGTGCGGAATATTGTCGTAATCTGGAGAGTGGAGTGGAGAAAGTTCATCTTTCTAAATATAATTTTATTTATATTTTTATAATTTTTTTTTTGGTCCATCTTTCTAAATATAATTTTTGGCCCACTGAATAATCAATAAAATTTGGGCTACGTACAAACCGTATTTTCGTTGATGGTAATTAAACCCTCTAAATACGTTAATATTCCACAATACGCTATGTTGAATAACAAACGAACCAAGTTACATAAAATATAATAAAGATAATTTCTTAGTTAAATGTAGGTCATTTAAATTTTATATTAATGCCTAATACATGCATAAAATTATTGATGTAAACGTAATTATTATTATCTCGGCGGACCACAAACCATAATTGATTAGCTCCACATAAAACTGTTAATTATTTCATCGAATTTTATCCTTGTTCGCTTGCAGATAACATAAATGATCTGTTAAAGAATTCTACAGTTATCGCAATAATGGACTAACAAGAAAAATACGACATGATTCACACATTTCCCAAAGATACTTCTTAATTTCTTACATAGAAAACATATATGCAGACAATGTATTTAAAGTTGGTTCTAATTTAAAATTCCGGACTAAAATATCTCACGGAAGGGTCTAGCTCTTACGTAATTGCGTCCTTATTTTTTGGTTAAAACTGATTCGGCTTAATGGATTTTATTACTAAATAATCAAGCTGTGACTCTATAGTGTAACATTTTAGATTTTCGGAGTTTATTTAAATTTTATTTTATATTGAAAATACCTATTTCTTAACACGTTATTAGAAATACTTATAAAAAATATAATTCTTTAGAAACCAGCATCCATCCTCTATGTAAACCTGTGTAAAATATTCTTACATAATTTTTATCGATCACGCCACAATCAGTTACGAGCCGCGTGCCAAAAATGCTTCATTCAGCAGTCTTAAGCTACGCGCACACTTGTCGGAATCGGACGGACGGCACGCATCGGCACGGAACGGATAAATGTGCGTCGACTCGTTTACAACTGTGTTAAGCAATTTTTGCCGATGTGTGCCGTCCGTCCGATTCCGACAAGTGTGCGCGTAGCTTTAACGTGCAATATTCAATCCAACTGGAAGACCTAAAATGCTTGTTTGCAGTATATCGCGTTTAGTTCAGATAATTCAAACATACGAATTGACAGACGGATCATTTATCATTTAACAAATATCACCGGCGGTTTGAGGCTTAGATTGCAATTTTCGCGGCCGAATCGAAACGATTTTAGATTTAAGCGTTCCATTCGATGCGGAGATTATCGCGTACAGGACATGATAAGTTACCACGGTATTTTGCAAATGTGTGAAATCCCATTTGCGTAACGGATAACATTGGAATTTAAACGTACCTTAGGTAATCAAATCGGTTCCCCACGATTTCGAAATCTGCAACAAATTAGAAATTATCGTTAGATATGCATACCTTGTTTTTGCTTTCTTACTTAATATATAAAAATGTATTATCTAAGGTTTTGGTAAATTCTACGAAGTTGAGTCTGCAACTTGGAATTTTTTCAAAATATTGATTTTTTTAATAGTTCTCGGAGTTCTGATTTGACTTATGGGTTGTACTCAAGGAGTTCTAACGAAAACTATAATGAAAAATTGCGATTAAATAACAGGAAATAGGTATTTTCAAAATTAAATTTTCTATTTTCGAATTTTAACTTTATTAAAAAAAGCCTGGGCAGAAAGACCCACGGTCGATAGCCCGTTATTAAATTATTAAATTTGCTTAGTGAGATATGTAAAACACTTAATAAATAAAGATTGTTTAGTAGTAAAAAAAGCCATAAATCGTAATTGTATCGAATTTGTTTATAAGAAAGAATGATTGTACTCAATAAGTAAGAATAGAAAATTCACTCAGAACTCGTATTGGCTTTGCGACTTTTTACAAAAAAATATTTTTACTAGTTCCGGATAGTTCTGATTGGTGTTTCCCGTAGTTCTTTGTGAGTTCTATCCATAGTTGTTATGAAATATTTAGATTCGACCAATATTAAGTGAGTAATATGAATTTGAATATTTCGAAAAATTTTATCTCTGGAAATTCAACAGAACTCTTTTTTAAAAGTACCAGGAACTATAGTACTAACTCAAACACATCTTAAAACTAGTTCAGAACTATTCGATTATAATGTCAAGTTGGCACCGCATTCTTCAAAAAATTCCTGACAGCAAAATTGTACAGAACTCTTTTTTAAAAGTTGATGGTACTTCTAGATACATCAAAAGGAATTGAGAACTCTATTCAGAACTATCAGAATTCTTCATTGACACACTCCTCGTTTTAGCCTACAGGATTGTTCATGTTCTTCAAAAGACTTGTTATCAAAAAGAATGCCAATATCATCGCTCACGGATGAGGAAATGCTGGTGTTATTAATGGTGATTACTTGAGGTGAAATAAATGCGATGAATCGGAATTAGAAGTTGGGAAACTGGAGCATAGAATTAATTCTCCATTTATCAAACCTAAGCTTGATATTATTAGATAATTTATGTAGGATATGGAGAACTTTCTGGAGTTACAACAGTGGGCCATGTTTAGATTACATGTAAATTTGAAGTTATATACAGTCTTATTATATTTCAGTTATTACTGCAGGGTTCAGCATCGGAACTAGAATATAATTAGTGAAAAAAAAAATCTATTAAATTCAATAAAACGAACGTGAATATGAAGCAAATGATATGTGTAAGTTCCTATGGTTTGAATTATTTGACTCTTCTTTTGCCAAATTTAAGAGGAATTTAAATAATAAATTGTAGCAGGTACCCTTTTGTTTGCTACTAAGTAGATGTTTTATGAGTATGTATTTTTATTTTATTATTACAACTAGTAATTAAGTAATTAAGTGATTTATATTTATGTTTGTATGTATGTATATATATATATATATACTTGTTTTTTTTTGTATATAACTTTTTATAGAAATGGTTTTCCGTGAATAAACGTATTATTATTATTATTAATGAATTAATTAATTAATATTCATATATTTAGGCTACATTTCGTTTTATTGAATTTATTTAATGCTTTCTGCAACAAGTAAGGTTGTTTCTAATTTGTTTCATATAAATCTTATTGTGAAAGAAGCGTAATACGATCCCAGGAAAGTATACACAAGCAAATCATTATCCAATAATGATTTGTTTGCAGAAAAGCAGATTCGCGAGACTTTGGCTCAATTAGTGCGATCATTATAAATAGCAAACTAGATTTGTGAGCGGCTTTCAATTTTTGAAATCTCTTCAACAATGAAGAGAGGAAATTACGCCGCTTTCTCATCCGCTCGCAGACGTAATGACCTTGTAACTCGCAATTAAACTCGGCAAACGTACGCCCGCATAATTAATCGTGAGAAAAGCCATAAATACGAGGTGCGTGCGTGTGTTTTCTGGTCGGCTATAAATACACAATCACGGTAACCGCATTTCATGCGGGACCGTTCGAATTAAAACCGTTTGCGAACAATTACGGATTGTAAGCGCTTTCCGCAAACAACAAATGAAGATAAACACGCCAACGTAGAACAAACACAATAAAACTATTAATGGATATAGTTAGGAGTCATTACTGCACTACATTGTCATGATTAAAAACTAAGCGAAATAGTTTAATTTTGCTTTAAAGTAAACTTTTAAAAACATTACGTCCAGCCACATGAAAATATAGAAAACCCTTCCCCCAAGAGCTTGAGGAAAAGAATAGAATCCTACTACAAAATAACGAGGCTCTACTGAAAACTAATGTATATTTACTTGCAAGGTTCGAATCATTGGAATCAACCTCAAATAATAACAACCAAACGGAGCAAATAAAAAGTCCAAGGAAACTTTTAAATAGAGCTAAAACTTTTCTTCAAAGATTTCCAATTTCAAAGATTCAAAGCTTCGAACATACGAAAATTCATAGAAAATCTTCGAAGATTGAAGTTTCGAAGATTCGAAGTTTCGAAGATTCGAAGTTTCGAAGATTTGAAGTTTTGAAGATTCAAAGTTTCGAAGATTCGAAGTTTTAAAGATTCGAAGTTTTAAAGTTTCGAAGTTTTAAAGTTTCGAAGATTCGAATTTTCGAAGATTAGAAGTTTCGAAGTTTCAAAGATTAGCAGTTTCGAAGATTCGAAGTTTTGAAGATTAGAAGTTTCGAGGATTTTAAGTTTTTTAAGTTTCACAGTTTTGAATTCTGATTTATCAGAATGCTAGCCCCTAAAGAGCACCGAGCCCAGGAAAGAGGGGTTCTTGCATTTATGTTCAATGTAGACAGCTCGGAAAATTTGATACCCAATGAAAGGTTAACTTTCCTAGAGTGTATCTGAAAAAAATTGAATTTTTTTACCGCTTGGTTTCGGAGATACACGTCCGAAAACTTTACCAAGTTTTACCTTTTCCTCTATTTTTGTATTTATTATTACATTATTGTTAATTTGCCCCTGTAATGGTCTTCCCGTGGGGCAATAAATAAATATTATTATTATTATTATTATTTACATGATAATAGGCAAAGAAAGGTCAGAAAAATTCGAAAACTTCGAAAATTCACAACTTCGATTCTTTGAAAAATTCAAATCTTCGCAACTTCGATTCTACGAAAGATTCTAATATTGAGAAGTTTCCAGTGGTTAGCAATTGTTTTTATATTTTTTTCTCATCAACAGAATTATTTTAATTTTTCATAAATTAAATCTTATTTGCATGAAATATCGCAAACACTATTGACAGAATGTGTTGTAATTTTTCACAAAATTAATTTTGAACCAATATTCCGTGATTTTGAGAAGTTTCAAGTAGATAGCAATTATTTTTATGCATTTTTCTCGCCAACAAAAATATTACAATGTTTCATAAATTTACATCGTGTTGCATGAACTAACGCAAAAGCCATTGACGAAATATATTGTAATTTTTCACAAAATCAATTTTAAACTAATATTGAGTGAATTTGAGAAGTTTCAACTGGATAGCAATTGTTTTTATATTTTTTTTTATCAATAAAAATATTCAAATTTTTAAAAAATTTACATCGTGTTGCATGAAATAATCATTGACGAAATGTATTGTAATTTTTCACAATATCAATTTTATACTAATATTGAGTGACTTTGAGAAGTTTCAACTGGATAGCAATTGTTTTTATATTTTTTTCGAATTAACAAAATTATTCAAATTTTTAACAAATTTACATCGTGTTGCATGAAATAATCATTGATGCAATGTATTGTAATTGTTCACAAAATTAATTTTAAACTAATATTGAGTGATTTTGAGAAGTTTCAACTGGATAGCAATTGTTTTTAATTATTTTTTTAATCAATAAAAATATTCAAATATTTCATAAATTTACATCGTGTTGCATGAAATATCACAAAATCTATTGATGTAATGTATAGTAATTTTTCACTAAATCATTCCTAAATGAATATTGAGTGATACTGAGAAGTTTCAAGTGGATAGTAATTGTTTCTATATTTTTTTCTAGACAACAAAATTATTCCATTTTTTTTAAATGTACATCGGGTTTGCATGAAATATCGCAAACACTATTGACGGAAAGAATTGTAATTTTTCACAAAATCAATTTGAAACTAATATTGAATGGTTTTGAGAAGTTTCAACTGGATAGCAATTGTTTTTATATTTTTTTCGAATCAACAAAATTATTCAAATTTTTCATAAGTTTACATCGTGTAACATGAAATATCGCAAAAGATATTGATGGAATGTATTGTAATTTCTCACTAAATCATTCCTCAACTCATAATGAGTGATATTGAGAAGTTTCAAGTGGATAGCAATTGTTTTTATATGTTTTTCTAGTCAACAAAATTATTTCAATTTTTCTTAAATGTACATTCTTAAATGTTCCATTCACGGAACGTATTGTAATTTTTCACAAAATCAATTTTATACTAATATTGAATGATTTTGAGAAGTTTCAACTGGATAGCAATTGTTTTCATATTTTTTTTTTCGAATGCACAAAATTATTCAAATTTTTCATAAGTTTACATCGTGTAACATGAAATATCGCAAAAGATATTGACGGAATGTATTGTAATTTGTCACTAAATCATTCCTCAATTCATAATGAATGATATTGAGAAGTTTCAAGTGAATAGCAATTGTTTTTATATTTTTTTCTAGTCAACAAAATTATTTCAATTTTTCTTAAATGTACATTCTTAAATGTTCCATTGACGGAACGTATTGCAATTTTTCAGAAAATCAATTTTATACCAATATTGAGTGATTTTGTGAAGTTTCAACTGGATAGCAATTATTTTTTTTTTTCGAATCAACAAAATTATTCAAATTTTTCATAAATTTACATCGTGTAGCATAAAATATCACAAAAGCTATTGATGGAATGTATTGAAATTTTTCACTAAATCATTCCTGAATTCATATTGAGTGATATAGATAAGTTTCAAGTGGATAGCAATTGTTTTTATATTTTTTTTGAGTCAACAAAATTATTACAATGAAATTTTCCATGAAATAGCTAATAGAAAATTTCAGCAATGGCTTTATAATATTTGGTATAGAAATACAATAAGGCGACATCTGTTGTCCAAAACGTTGCACTAATTTCCTGAATTAAGTGATGTTACCACCGACAATTATTGGAAACGGCCAACGAGGGACAATTACACGAATGCAACGTTTACGATCATAGATGTCGCTCTAATTGTATTCCTATCCTAACGGTGAATAATATTTAAGATAAAAATATCAATAAAGCGACATCTATTGTCGAAAATGTTGCACTAACTTCTTTAATTAAGTGATGTTACCACCGATAATTATTGGAAACGGCCAACAAGCGACAATTACACGAATACAACGTTCACGCTAATAGATGTCGCTCTAATTGTATTCCTATCCTAACGGTGAATAATATTTAAGATAAAAATAACAATAAAGCGACATCTATTGTCTAAAGTGTCGCACTAACTTCCTTAATTAAGTGATGTTACAACCGACAATTATTGGAAACGGCCAACAGGCGACAATTACACGAATGCAACCTTCACGATCATAGATGTCGCTCTAATGGTATTCCTATCCTAACGGTGAATAATATTTAAGATAAAAATATCAATAAAGCGACATCTATTGTCTAAAACGTTGCACTAATTTCCTTAATTAAGCGATGTTACCACCGACAATTATTGAAAACGTATGCAACGTTCACGATAACAGATGTCGCTCTAATGGTATTCCTATCCTAACGGTGAATAATATTTAGGATAGAAATACTAATAAGGCGACATCTTTTGTATAAAACGCTGTACTAAATTCGTTAATTAACCCAAGGTACCCACCGACAATTGTAGGAAAATTGTGAGAAAAGACAGTAAATAATATTTATGATATAAATACCAATACCAAGACTTAGATATTCGAAGTTTTCTTCGTTTCTTCTTCGCTTCGAAGTTTAAGAAAATTCGAAAACTTCGAAAATTAAAAAACTTCCGTTCTTCGAAAAATTTGTATCTTCGATTCGATGCTAGGGATCTTCGAATAATTCGAAGACTTTGATATTCAAATTTTTTTTCGCTCAATTGGAGATTTTTTATCATTATTTTTAGTCGGTAAAGAATTAAAATAGTAACAATCCAGACACTGCAATAAATTCACCTCTATGGATTATACCATAGATAAACTTACAAACAATAACAACGTAGCGTTTTATATTATCCCACTTCTGGCTGCGAGTGTCCATTCTCTTCGTTTCTTTTTCAAGCTTGGATGACTTCCAAATTCACATCAAAATAATAGCGGGCGCCAAAAAGGAAAATATCGAATTTTTCATAAAACGGTATTTAAACACGGGCGTAAAAGCGCGATAAATTTCCGCTCCGAATGATATAGCATTTGTAAGGTGATAACATAACACATATACGTGCGGTAATTCGCACACGTGATCGTCATTCGGAATAACCCTTTATATACATACAGTATGTCTAAATAAGTTTCTAAAATAAAAAACCAAATATTTTTACACAGTCGTAAAGAGAATAAAAAGGGCTGCAAATTTAGTGAAATAAAAAAAATGATTTCCATTTAAAAAAAAAAGTCTATGACGACAAACGTGAAAGACTGGTGACGTGATACTATTTTTAAAGTGCGTAATAAAAAAACAAAAATCGACGTGTCCGAGGATTTTTTTCTGGAACTTCTCATTTCATAAATACCGAATTTGTTCCTGTTAAAGTTTCCACCCTGTATATTTCTTAGATATTAAGACTAAATTTTTTCAGTTCTTATTTGATTTTAAACTCAGTTCAAATCGTTTTTAATTGATTTAAAGTAAACACAGGAGGTTTTAATAGGTTTTAATTAGCATTACAGAAATAATTATTTTTAATTTTAAGCCCACATTTTATATGATTAATTAATTTCTTACTTAACCCGCGGTGAAACATAATTATATAATTTGGAAAAAACTATACAAAAATTTAAATCAGTTTAGGAATGCTGTCCTTTCAAAATAATTTTGGTTTTTAGAAATGCGCGAATATTCTTGAGAATTAAAAAAAAATCCAAATTGATTCGAATATTATATTCCCATTAAAATAAATAAAATTATGTATACGAACCGAATAATCACTTGTGTGTTCCGGGAACATACAAACAAAACATTTGAATTGCTAATTTTTTATATCAACGTGGGCATTTCATCATTTCAATGTCAGCCGTTATCAACATTTCAATGAATTGTATTAAAACGATAAGTAAATAATGTAACGTTTAACAATTGTTGCTTAGTTCAAAAAAATTGACTAAGGAATTGGATCTTACGATCAGATTTGCGGCACAGATACGTAACAGTAGGTATACGCACCGGTTGGATAGAAGCGAGAATATTGCGGACGCGGATCTCGACGCCACTGTACGCGCACGCAGTCGAACACTGTATTGAAAAGTAGACTGTCTGGTAATAAAATTAAGAGTTTTACCAGCATGGCGATAAAACGTTTAATCAACCAATTTTACAATCTCGAGTAAGTATGATAGAGATTAAATGATTATAATAATAATCAGTTTGTATATTTTAACGTTATCTATGTTTTTGATTGCTTTTATAATTTGGAATGTGTCTAAAGGTACAATGGTGAATAAATTGGTCACGTCGAATGATAAATGATTATATCTTGCATTTTTATAGCAGTTTATTCTGGTTCAAAATTTTGGGAGACTTTCATGTAATCTAGTAGGTATGAGAAAAACAAGTAAGTACTGCGACAGTTGAAAACAGGGGCGGCTCGTTATGTAGAGCCAAAGAGCAATGGCACTAAAAAAAAAATCAAGTTAGTTTTTAAAGTAATTTCGTTAATATATACATATAAAAAATAGATTTTGTTCGTCTTTAAATATTTATTTTTAAAAAGATATATTTACAAGAGAAAACAAAAACTTAAAACATTTATTAACAAGAAAAAAAAAATAACTTACGCAAAAATTGACACATTCCAAAAAGTTCATTCTAAAAGCAAATGTTTTGTGAGTGTAATAAAATTTGTGTGAAATTCTATTATATCAGTATTTTTTTTTTAGATTTTTAGTCAAGTATTCGACATATTAAAACTTAACTTTCAACCAAAAAATGAACACATTTTCAAAAATGAAAGTTGGTTTTAAAGCTAGTCGTTCTGTGAATATGTTAAAATATTCAAGGAACTAACTTTTTGTTTTCAATTTTTCGTTTTGTTTTGTTTAAGTTAACTTAAAGTATTAATTTTCAAAAATGCATAACTAACGCAAAAATTGATACATTTTCAAAAAACGTAGTTAATTCTAAAGACAGATGTTTTGTATTATCAGTATTTTTTTTAAACATTATTTTTAAAAAAATCACACCCAAAAATAAACACATTTTCAAAAATTACATTTAGTTCTAAAGGTGCTTGTTCTGTGGATGTATCAAAATTTTTGAGGAACCCAATTTTGTTTACGCTTTTTGGTTTGTTTAAGTGTTAACAAAAATTGACTCATTTTCAAAAATCAAAGTTAGTAATTTCAAAGATACATGTATTATGATTAATTATGATTCATATCAGTATTATTTTTTTCCCATTTTTTTCGCTGTTCAAATATTTAAAAAAAAACATTTTTAAATTTTTTTAACTCTCACAGAAATTGACCCATTTTCAAAAATCAAATCAATGTTCAAATTTTTGAGCAATTTTTGAATCCCCTGACGAATTTTTCCAATTGAAACGTCAAAATCTAGCGGATTTTATGTTCTTTAAAAAAGCATTCAAACATCTAAAAATATTGTTCAAATTAAAGTTTTTTGCGACCAGCAAATTATTTTTGAAAATTCAAATTTTACAAGCGTATAACTTCTGAATTCTTTGACGGATTTTTCCAAACGAAACGTCAAAATATGCCGAATTTTAATATTCTTTAAAAAATCATTCAAACATCTAAAAAAATTTTTTCGTAAGTGTTCAATTTGCAGTTTTTTATGCGGCGAGCAAATTATTTTTTAAAGTTCAAATTTTACAAACTTCTGAATTCTTTAACGGATTTTTCCAATCGAAACGTCAAAATCTGGCGAATTTTATGTTCTTTAAAAAAGCATTCAAACATCTGAAAAGGTTTTTTTCTTAAGTGTTCAAATTGCAGTTTTTATACTAAGTGCAAATTATTTTTGAAAATCCAAATTTTACAAGCGAGTAACTTCTGAATCGTTTAACGGCTTTTTTTAATCGAAACGTTAAAATATGCTGAATTTTATGTTCTTTAAAAAAGCATTCAAACATCCAAAAATATTCAAATTGCAGTTTTTTAAGCTGCAAGCAAATTATTTTTGAAAATACAAATTTTACAAGCGCGTAACTTCTGAATCGTTTAACGGCTTTTTCTATTCGAAACGTTAAAATATGCTGAATTTTATGTTCTTTAAAAAAGCATTCAAACATCCAAAAATATTCAAATTGCAGTTTTTTAAGCTGCAAGCAAATTATTTTTGAAAATACAAATTTTACAAGCGCGTTACTTCTGAATCCTTCGACGGATTTTTCTGAAAAAAAGTTTATGTTCTTTAAAGAACGCATTGAAACATTTAAAAATACTTTTTTCCAAAGTGTTCAAATTGCAGTTTTTTTATGCGGCGAGCAAATTATTCTTGAAAATGCAAATGTTACAAGCGCTTAACTTCTGAATTCTTTAACGGATTTTTCCAATAGTAACGTCAAAATCTCGTGAATTTTATGTTCTTTAAAAAGCATTCAAACATCTGAAAATATTTTTTTCTCAAGTGTTCAAATTGCAGTTTTTTTTTTATAATAAGTGCAAATTATTTTAGAAAATCCAAATTTTACAAGCGCGTAACTTTTGAATCCTTTGACGGATTTTTCCAATTGAAACGTTCAAATCTAGCGATTTTTTTTATTCAGAAAAGGGGCATAGTGGCTCTACCATCAAAATGTTCCACCAACCACTGGTTGAAAACATGAAAAACTACGCAACAAAACTTGTTGATTTTGCTCAAAAATTGCATTTGAAATGATTTCCTGAAAAAAACACTGGTTGGATTCGGAGTTTCTATACGTCACCGTAAAGATCTCATCAAAACCCTTCTGATAGCGTACTTGCACAAAAATAAATGTCAATTTGTAGCCCGTGACGCGTTCGCAAGGAAAACTCGAAAATGGAAAAAAATCGGAAAAATCAACTTTTTTACTTTCTCCGTGTAAGAGAAAGTATTGTGATCGTGATTTATTTTTCAAAAAAATTTTTAACGGAAGTATCCGTTTTGGGGTCCCTAGATGCCATTTCAACAATTTCTGGAAAAAAATAATTGTGTCTGTGTGTGTGTGCTGTGCGCGCTTTATCTCAAAAACTAATGGAGCAATTGATATGAAACTTTGAACATACGTGTTATTTGATAATCTGAAGAACTGACAAGCTTTTGGTAAAATTTCCTACACCGGAAGTGGGCGTTTACCTTAACTGTTTTTTTGTTTTTTGCCAATATTTTCTTAAATATGAAAAATATCACAAAAACATTTAAACAAACTTTGAAGACAACAAAGAAATGAACATCTTTTGCATGAAAACATTTTTCATAAAATCATTTTTATTCGAGAAAAAAATTTATTATTCTTTTTTAATTTTTGGTTTATAATTATAAAACGATAATAGTTACAGAAAATTTATATTAATAATAATTGTAGAGAATGCTAAAATGAACAACTTATAACGAATAAGTTTTTTTCGAAATCCCTTTAGTTTTTGAGTAAACCGAGTTTTTGAATTTGAAGTATAATTGTTCCATCTTTCATAATTTTGACGTTTTAAACGTCAGTTTCATCCGAGTTTACACAACGGTCGATGTACATTTAAAATTTGATTTAAATTGAAATAAAACATGAAAACGTAAATATAAATGGGTATGATAACATCAAGTCGGAGAAAGTAACATGGCCACATCACCATTTTAAGTAATCATCGTAGAACATTGAAGAAATCGCTTGGCGTTATAAAATTTCAGCCATCTTCAATAGCAAAAAAGTTTGAAAATTTTAGACTTGAACGGCGGTTTTCCAGATCGAATCCATGATCCTTGCATTAGTCGGATTCAATTAAAATTGGCCATTGCCCCACGTTGAAGTTTAGCAGCGGGCGCAGACGCCCGCCATTGTCGTTAGAGTGTTTATAGTCAATTAGATGAAAGCGAGTGAAATTACAGTAGTTTCTCTCCTCTAGGCATTGGCATCAAGGTTGCTATTGTCTGGCTATAGAAATAATCTTGTTCATGGATTTATTTTTCTTTAGTATTTAAATTGAGACACAAACGTCTCTGGTGGTTTTTACCTGTCTCATTAAAGGTCCGCCACTCGCCCAATTTAAAAGCACTAACACGTTCATAAACTGTCATCACATTATCATTAAAGCGCCCTTATTACAAGGCAGGCAGATAAAATTTTATCACCATCAAGTTTTGTATTCGCCGCAGGATTGCGAGGGCTCATTACGGCTTGTTTGCAGAAATACCTAAAACCGGCCCAGCAACAAGTCGTTGATCACGCATCTGGATGAAATCCAGTTTTTGGTGAACCGTGTAAAAGATTTCTGGCCCGGATAATAATAATTTAAAAGAATTATTACGTACTCGATGTGGCATTGTCAAATAGTCCAGTTTTTACGTCCAAAACCTTAATATTCAAATGACTCCCTAAACGTAAATATAATTATTACGTACTCGATGTGGCATTGTCGAATAGTCTGGATGGGCATTGCCTTTTTATTCAAATGACTCCCTAAACGTAAATATATATTAAATTTAAACGTAAAAAGATAAGCGCACAAAGGGCGCTTTGAGTCGGTATTATTTCAAAGGCGCCGTTAAACCGGCACGAACTTTCCATTTCCGACATACTTATTAAATATTTTAATCCGCCCACAACCGAATCCCAAACTCCCCATCTGCGTATCTGGATCCGAAACGCGCAAAAACGCGAACAGAAATTGTTCTGTGCACCGCAATTACACAGAAGTGAAGGATGTGGCTGGAAAAGGAAATGTTTTTGATCCAGGAATTCATATTTTTTTGGCGAAATCTGAAAATAGTCTTACTTCTTACAATTAATATTATCAGGGGCGGCTCGTTATATAAAGCCACGGAGCCATGGCACTACCTGTACACTCAAGCTTAGCAAGAATTTTTAACTGATTCTTAAAAAAACTTTTTAAATGTTAAACAACACCTGTAACACCGCATGGAAATTCCACAATAATTTCAACAGATGGTTAAAATTTCTGAATAATATGTTTTTACAAATTTAGAAACAAAGCGATCGCAAGTTCACCACAACAACAATAGTTGCATTAAAAGGCAAATTTTGATGACCAAAAAACGTATTTTTTAGAAATTAACATGCAAATTCTACATTTATTGCAACAGATGGTTAAAATTTTGACAGACTAATTTTGAATAATGTGTCTACAAATTTCCATATACCACAACAAAAAAAGTTGCACTAAAGAGCAAATTTTGATGACAAAAAAAGCGCATTTTTCAGAAATATAATTTTTGTAAAGTTTTATCCAGGCGTCTTGTATTTATTTTTTATTTTTTTCTCTCAAGTGATCAACACGTCCAAGCAAAAAAAAAACACAACTCGCGAGAAAATCGGTGGAATTTCAAAATCCAAAATTATTTTGAAAGATTGATGTTTTGTGAGCTAAATATATTTTTTTCTGAATTTTATCCAGGTGTTTTGTTTTTCTTTTAAAATTTTTTTCGCTCAAGTGTTTAACACGTCCAAAAAAAAACACACAACTCTCGAGAAAATTAGTGGAATATCAAAATCCAAAATTATTTTGAAACAGTGATGTTTTGTGAGCTAAATATAATTTTTGCAGAATTTTATCCAGGCGATTTGAATTGATTTTTAATTTTTTTCGCTCAAGTGTTTAACCCGTCCAAATAAAAAAAAACACAACTCGCGAAAAATGGGTGGAATTTCAAAATCCAAAATTATTTCAGAAGAGTGATGTTTTGTGATCTAAATATAATTTTTGTAGAATTTTATCCAGTTGTTTTGTATTTATTTTTAATTTTTTTCGCACAAATGTTCAACTCGTCGAAACTAAAAAAAACATCTCGCGAGAAAATTAGTAGAATATCAAAATCCAAAATTATTTTGAAAGAGTGAGTTTTGTGAGCTGGATATAATTTTTGCAGAGTTTTTTTTTGATTAAGGCGTTTTATTTATTTTTGCCGTTCAAACACAAAAAAAACACAATTCGCGAGAAACTAGGCGCGTTTTGAAAGAGTGATGTTTTGAGAACTAAATGTAGTTTTTTTAGTGTTTTACATTTGTTTTTATTTGTTTTCGCTAAAGTGTTCAACAAGTCCAAATAAAAAAAAACATAACTCGTGAGAAAATCGGCGGGCTTTCAAAATCCAAAATTATTTCGAAAAAGTGATGTTTTGTGAGCTAAATATAATTTTTGCAGAATTTTATCCAGGCGTTTTGAATTAATTTAATTTTTAATTTTTTTCCACATTTATTGCAACAGGTGGTTGAAATTTTGACAGACTAATCTTGAATAATGTGTCTTTACGAATTTCAAAAAAAAATAATTGCAAGTTTACCACAACAAAAATGGTTGCACTTGAAAGCAAATTTTGATGACCAAAAAAACGCATTTTTTCAGAAATTAACATGCAAATTCTACATTTATTGCAACAGATGGTTGAAATTTTGACAGACTAATTTTGAATAATGTGTCCTTACAAATTTCCAAAGAAAATACCACAACAAAAATAGTTGCACTAAAGAGCAAATTTTGATGACCAAAAAAGCGCATTTTTCAGAAATTTGCTTGGGAATTCCACATTTATTGCAACAGGTGGTTAAAATTTTGACAGACTAATCTTGAATAATTTATCTTTACGAATTTAAAAAAAATTATTACAAAATTATTGCACTAGAAAGCAAATTTTGATGACCAAAAAAGCGCATTTTTCAGAAATTTGCTTGGGAATTCCACATTTATTGCAATAGGCGGTTGAAATTTTGACAGACTAATCTTGAATAATGTGTCTTTAAGAATTTAAAAAAAAAATAATTGCAAGTTTACCACAACAAAAACGGTTGCACCAGAAAGCAAATTTTGATGACCAAAAATGCGCATTTGTCAAAAATTAACATGCAAATTCCACATTTATTGCAACAGGTGGTTGAAATTTTGACAGACTAATCTTGAATAATGTGTCTTTACGAATTTAAAAAAAAAATAATTGCAAGTCTACCACAACAAAAATGGTTGCACTAGAAAGCAAATTTTGATGACCAAAAAAGCGCATTTTTTTAGAAATTCACAAGCAAATTCCACATTTATTGCAACGGATGGTTGAAATTTCGACAGACTAATTTTGAATAATGCGTCAAATTTCCAAAGAAAATAATTTTCTTTTAAATTTTCGATTTTTTTTTTGTTAAAATTTTCGACTTTTTGTTCCGCAATTTTGATTTTTAGGATCGAATTTTTCGATTTTTTTATCCTATATTTTAGATTTTTTAACATAAATTATTGATTTTTATACGTAACTTTTTTATTTTTTGCCGATATTTTCAAGTTTTTTTTACAGTTTTTGGTTTTTTACCCTTCATTTTAAACTTTTAACTTGAATGATTATTTCTTATAGGCGATTTTTATTTACTTTTTGGTTACTTTTTGACTAAAATCGATTAAATTTATTTTTTCCGAGTCGGGGACCTTTCTGAACACTTTGTCAATAAAAAAAAATTGTGGGACTTCCAGGAACCGAGGTTTTCGAGTTTCTAGTCAGAAACTTATTTTGAGCTAAAGAGTTATTTTGAGGGCTGAAAATGGCAAATAATTTTTGTTTTCCTTAATTTTTCAATTTTTTGGTTTGCATTTTTTATTTTTAGACTAGTTTTTTTTATTTTTTTGGCCTATGTTTTAAATCTTTGACCTGTATTTTTTATTTCTCCGTTCCAAATTTTAGAGTTTTTGCCCTAAATATTCTTTATTTTGGTTAAACTTTTTGATTTTTTTTTTGTTGAAATTTTCGGATTTTTGGTCTGCATTTTTTTAACCGCCAATTTTCGATAATTGCTTATATTTTAATTTTCACCTTAATTAAGAGCTAATTCTGTAAGTGATTAATTTTTTACAATTTTTCAAAACATTGAGTGCAATTTCCTCCAATACGGAGCAAATTTTGAGTTTATTCCTTTGTTTTCTGCAGGAGCATGTCGTTTTTTTCGCAGGAAATCAAAAGTACACTATTTTTGAATAATTGAAGTTTATTTGAAGCGAATCCTTGGGGTAATACTTTTTTTACAATTTTTGAAATCGTCGAGTGCAAATTTCCTTCGCCACAAAGCAAATTTTGAGTTTTTTCCTTTGTTTTCAGGGGCTAATCACCCCGAGTGCTGTAAATGGCAATTTTGGTACTTGAATTTTCAATCTTGTTGTTTTCATTTTTTATTGTTAAGGCGGGATTTTGATATTTTGGTCTTAATTTTTGATCTTTTAGCCTAAATTTTCGATTTTTTTGTCCGCAATTTCGATTTTTAGGATCGAATTTTAGGTCGATTTTAAGATTTTTTTAAACCTAAATGATTGATTTTTATACGCGACTTTTTTACATTTTTTTGTCGATATTTTAAATTACAGCTTTTGATTTCTTCCCCTTCATTTTAGATTTTTTAACTTGGATTATTATTTTTTATGGGCGATTTTTTTTAATTTTTAGTTACTTTTTAACTGCCGTTTATGGTCGGCAACATATTTTGAGCTAATGAGTAATTTTGGGAGCTGAAAATGGCAAATTATTTTTGTTTTCCTTGATTTTTCAATTTTTTTGTCCGCAATTTTGATTTTTAGGATCTAATTTTTGGTCGATTTTAAGATTTTTTAAACCCAAATGATCGATTTTTATACGCGACTTTTTTACATTTTTTTGTCGATATTTTGAAGTACAGCTTTTGATTCCTTCCCCTTCATTTTAGATTTTTTAACTTGAATTATTATTTTTTATGGGCGTTTTTTTTCAATTTTTAGTTACTTTTTGACTGCCGTTTTCGAGTTTCTGGTCGGCAACATATTTTGAGCTAATGAGTAATTTTGGGGGCTGAAAATGGCAAATTATTTTTGTTCTCCTTGATTTTTAAATTTTTTGGTTTGCATTTTTTATTTTTAGACCTGCATTTTTGTATTCTTTTTGGCCTTTATTTTAGATCTTCGACCTGTATTTTTAACTTTTTCGTTTTTTAGAGTCTTTTGCCCTAATTTTTTTTATTTTGGTTAAACTTTTTTTTTGGTGAAATTTTATGATTTTTGGTCAGCATTTTTTTTTAATCGCGAATTTTCGATATTTGTCTAAATTTTCGTTTCTTCGTGCTTATATTTTAGGTTTTTTCCTTAATCAAGAGCGTATTTTTTATTGGTCTATACTTTATATTGTTAAGGTGATAGATTTTTATGTGCAAATTTTTGATTTTTTTGCCGGTATTTAATTTGCATAATTTGTCAGTGGCTCTACCATCAACATGTTCCACGAGCCGCCACTGGATATGGCAGGAAAAACAAACGTTTTTGATCCAGGAATTCATATTTTTGGCGAAATCTGAAAATAGTCTTACTTCTTACAACTCCTGTTTCTGCATGTGCGGCCCAATAAATCATAAAATATTCGATAAATACAGCTCTAAAGTCAAGGAGGACAATGAAAACTAAACAAGAGGAATTTCCATGGTGGGTTGATATTATGGCAATAATCTACCATCCCTTGGGAATCGTCGTCCGATGTAACACCTGAACTATCGAACTGTATCATTCGTGATTTCCCAGCTGATTGTTAATCTGCGTTTCAGCCAAATATTTGATTAGTAACAGGAGATGGGTTTAAATGCACAAATCGCTGGAACCATGTTTAACGTTCCGCTGTTATTACTACGGTTCGAGCCTGGCGTGTAATTCCAAAATGTTGGAGATTAACAATTATATCCTGAAGACACTAAACGTTCTAATTAAATCATTGTTAGTTCGGGCGCACCTGTCAATAACCTCTCGGACAGCTGTACATAAAATCTGTAATATGAGAACGGAAAGTAAGGAATCATTATGTTAATAGATACTAAGGTGTGAGCAACGTAATTTTGTATCTGAGTTGGCCATGCCCGAGAGAGAGAAACATAGCAGTCATGTCTGAGATTAATGCATTTTTTTAAATCTAATTCAATTTAACTAATAACAAAATTTTGTGGCTCACACGATACATTAACCGAACTAACTAATAAAAAAAAAATAACATTCGTAAAACCGCACCCTGAAAATAATTAATTTCCACACTCGCGCAACGAATACGCGCAGAATCTTAACAATTGCAAAATTTCTAAAATTTCGCACATCTCCATAAAAAAATTTAAGCACGTGAACACATTCTCCATTAACCGCACTAACTGATAAAAAAAACAAAAATCCTATTACCGCACCTCGAACCAAGCTGCGAAAATCCAAATACAACTGTTATGTAGTTTCTGACTTTATAACACGCCCCTAAATCGAATAACTTTACGAACAACTGTGTCCACGCTTAGTTTCCGAAGGCCCTTTACTAGTTTCACTAAACAGACACACTTGTATAATTTATGGAAACTGCAAAATTAATAAGGCAAGTTTGATTACAAACCGACATTTTCGCGTGTTCGATTGCGGTTCGCACATAAATCATACCGATGGAAACATTTGGGAATTGGACCAAACACGCGAAATTCCGCCGGCTATTAATTTCCAGCCGAAAAGTGAAAGGTTTGATTACTCAATTGTGGCAAAAACCGAAGCAAATTAATTATAACTCACCGGCGACGATGAACATTTAATATCACGCACCACTTGAGAATCTCTCGCAATAGTTTCCCCCCCGTCCCCCGAAGTCGTTTTCTGTTTCGAACAACACAAACACTCGAAAGGCCGTTAACGCGTTTCCATTTCAATTAAGCAATTTCACTGGGAAAATGGGAAAATTGGAGCAGGCGGCGCTAACCGCTCGAAGCGAAGAAGCGCAGAAAGTGACGCGCCACGCGTATTTGTGATTACGGGTGTGAAGTTAGCAATGGATCTCTACAAAAGATTCTAAAAATTATTTTACGACATAAAAATTTCGAAACATCCCCATCCCAGAAAAACGAGAGAAATTGATTGCCGTTAAAAAATTTCAGCTAACTTCAATAGCAAAAAAATTATTCAGTCACCATGAACATTTTCGAAAATTTACGAAAATAATTGATTTTTCAGACTTTGATCGGCCGTAGCGGCTAAACGAAAACTCCAAATTGACCGCGGTTTGCAAATCTGAGCTCCTCGTACGTCATCTAGTCGGATTAGAGATTTTTAATTTTTGATGAAAACACGAAAAAAAGACATGA
Organism: Ocypus olens; assembly: GCA_910593695.2. NCBI lineage: Eukaryota > Metazoa > Arthropoda > Insecta > Coleoptera > Staphylinidae > Ocypus > Ocypus olens. Next base: position 6,326,729 of record OU343055.1, on the reverse strand, counting down.
GTACCCCTTGAAATTTTGTGAAAAAATGCAACTTTCTTAATAATCATCGTAGACTATTGAATTTTACTTTTTCTTCATCAGAAAAACGAGAGAAATTGATTGCCGTCATAAAAATTGAGCTATCTTTAATAGCAAAAAAATTAGTCAGTCACTATGAACATTTTGGAAAATTAAATAAAATAATTGATTTTTCAGAATTTGATCGGCCGTAGCGGCCAAACGAAAACTCCAAATTGAACGCGGTTTGCAAATCTGAGCTCCTCGTACGTCAATTAGTCGGATTAGAGATTTTTAATTTTTGATGAAAACACGAAAAAAAGACATGAGTAAACCCCTTGAAATTTTGTGAAAAAATGCAACTTTCTTAATAATCATCGTAGACTATTGAATTTTACCTTTTTTTCATCAGAAAAACGAGAGAAATCGATTGCCGTTAAAAAAATTGAGCTATCTTCAATAGCAAAAAAATTAGTCAGTCACTATGAACATTTTGGAAAATTAAATAAAATAATTAATTTTTCAGACTTTGATCGGCCGTAGCGGCCAAACGAAAACTCCAAATTGAACGCGGTTTGCAAATCTGAGCTCCTCGTACGTCAATTAGTCGGATTAGAGATTTTTAATTTTTGATGAAAACACGAAAAAAAGACATGAGTAAACCCCTTGAAATTTTGTGAAAAAATGCAACTTTCTTAATAATCATCGTAGACTATTGAATTTTCCAAATTGAACGCGGTTTGCAAATCTGAGCTCCTCGTACGTCAATTAGTCGGATTAGAGATTTTTAATTTTTGATGAAAACACGAAAAAAAGACATGAGTAAACCCCTTGAAATTTTGTGAAAAAATGCAACTTTCTTAATAATCATCGTAGACTATTGAATTTTACTTTTTCTTCATCAGAAAAACGAGAGAAAGTGATTGCCGTCATAAAAATTGAGCTATCTTCAATAGCAAAAAAATTAGTCAGTCACTATGAACATTTTGGAAAATTAAATAAAATAATTGATTTTTCAGACTTTAATCGGCCGTAGCGGCCAAACGAAAACTCCAAATTGAACGCGGTTTGCAAATCTGAGCTCCTCGTCCGTCAATTAGTCGGATTAGAGATTTTTAATTTTTGATGAAAACACGAAAAAAAGACATGAGTAAACCCCTTGAAATTTTGTGAAAAAATGCAACTTTCTTAATAATCATCGTAGACTATTGAATTTTACCTTTTTTTCATCAGAAAAACGAGAGAAATCGATTGCCGTTAAAAAAATTGAGCTATCTTCAATAGCAAAAAAATTAGTCAGTCACTATGAACATTTTGGAAAATTAAATAAAATAATTGATTTTTCAGACTTTGATCGGTCGTAGCGGCCAAACGAAAACTCCAAATTGAACGCGGTTTGCAAATCTGAGCTCCTCGTACGTCAATTAGTCGGATTAGAGATTTTTAATTTTTGATGAAAACACGAAAAAAAGACATGAGTAAACCCCTTGAAATTTTGTGAAAAAATGCAACTTTCTTAATAATCATCGTAGACTATTGAATTTTACCTTTTTTTCATCAGAAAAACGAGAGAAATCGATTGCCGTTAAAAAAATTGAGCTATCTTCAATAGCAAAAAAATTAGTCAGTCACTATGAACATTTTGGAAAATTAAATAAAATAATTGATTTTTCAGACTTTGATCGGCCGTAGCGGCCAAACGAAAACTCCAAATTGAACGCGGTTTGCAAATCTGAGCTCCTCGTACGTCAATTAGTCGGATTAGAGATTTTTAATTTTTGATGAAAACACGAAAAAAAGACATGAGTAAACCCCTTGAAATTTTGTGAAAAAATGCAACTTTCTTAATAATCATCGTAGACTATTGAATTTTACTTTTTTTTCATCAGAAAAACGAGAGAAATCGATTGCCGTTAAAAAAATTGAGCTATCTTCAATAGCAAAAAAATTAGTCAGTCACTATGAACATTTTGGAAAATTAAATAAAATAATTGATTTTTCAGACTTTGATCGGCCGTAGCGGCCAAACGAAAACTCCAAATTGAACGCGGTTTGCAAATCTGAGCTCCTCGTACGTCAATTAGTCGGATTAGAGATTTTTAATTTTTGATGAAAACACGAAAAAAAGACATGAGTAAACCCCTTGAAATTTTGTGAAAAAATGCAACTTTCTTAATAATCATCGTAGACTATTGAATTTTACTTTTTTTTCATCAGAAAAACGAGAGAAATCGATTGCCGTTAAAAAAATTGAGCTATCTTCAATAGCAAAAAAATTAGTCAGTCACTATGAACATTTTGGAAAATTAAATAAAATAATTGATTTTTCAGACTTTGATCGGCCGTAGCGGCCAAACGAAAACTCCAAATTGAACGCGGTTTGCAAATCTGAGCTCCTCGTACGTCAATTAGTCGGATTAGAGATTTTTAATTTTTGATGAAAACACGAAAAAAAGACATGAGTAAACCCCTTGAAATTTTGTGAAAAAATGCAACTTTCTTAATAATCATCGTAGACTATTGAATTTTACTTTTTTTTCATCAGAAAAACGAGAGAAATCGATTGCCGTTAAAAAAATTGAGCTATCTTCAATAGCAAAAAAATTAGTCAGTCACTATGAACATTTTGGAAAATTAAATAAAATAATTGATTTTTCAGACTTTGATCGGCCGTAGCGGCCAAACGAAAACTCCAAATTGAACGCGGTTTGCAAATCTGAGCTCCTCGTACGTCAATTAGTCGGATTAGAGATTTTTAATTTTTGATGAAAACACGAAAAAAAGACATGAGTAAACCCCTTGAAATTTTGTGAAAAAATGCAACTTTCTTAATAATCATCGTAGACTATTGAATTTTACTTTTTTTTCATCAGAAAAACGAGAGAAATCGATTGCCGTTAAAAAAATTGAGCTATCTTCAATAGCAAAAAAATTAGTCAGTCACTATGAACATTTTGGAAAATTAAATAAAATAATTGATTTTTCAGACTTTGATCGGCCGTAGCGGCCAAACGAAAACTCCAAATTGAACGCGGTTTGCAAATCTGAGCTCCTCGTACGTCAATTAGTCGGATTAGAGATTTTTAATTTTTGATGAAAACACGAAAAAAAGACATGAGTAAACCCCTTGAAATTTTGTGAAAAAATGCAACTTTCTTAATAATCATCGTAGACTATTGAATTTTACTTTTTTTTCATCAGAAAAACGAGAGAAATCGATTGCCGTTAAAAAAATTGAGCTATCTTCAATAGCAAAAAAATTATTCAGTCACTATGAACATTTTGGAAAATTAAATAAAATAATTGATTTTTCAGACTTTGATCGGCCGTAGCGGCCAAACGAAAACTCCAAATTGAACGCGGTTTGCAAATCTAAGCTCCTCGTACGTCAATTAGTCGGATTAGAGATTTTTAATTTTTGATGAAAACACGAAAAAAAGACATGAGTAAACCCCTTGAAATTTTGTGAAAAAATGCAACTTTCTTAATAATCATCGTAGACTATTGAATTTTACCTTTTTTTCATCAGAAAAACGAGAGAAATCGATTGCCGTTAAAAAAAATTGAGCTATCTTCAATAGCAAAAAAATTAGTCAGTCACTATGAACATTTTGGAAAATTAAATAAAATAATTGATTTTTCAGACTTTGATCGGCCGTAGCGGCCAAACGAAAACTCCAAATTGAACGCGGTTTGCAAATCTGAGCTCCTCGTACGTCAATTAGTCGGATTAGAGATTTTTAATTTTTGATGAAAACACGAAAAAAAGACATGAGTAAACCCCTTGAAATTTTGTGAAAAAATGCAACTTTCTTAATAATCATCGTAGACTATTGAATTTTACCTTTTTTTCATCAGAAAAACGAGAGAAATCGATTGCCGTTAAAAAAATTGAGCTATCTTCAATAGCAAAAAAATTAGTCAGTCACTTTGAACATTTTGGAAAATTAAATAAAATAATTGATTTTTCAGACTTTGATCGGCCGTAGCGGCCAAACGAAAACTCCAAATTGAACGCGGTTTGCAAATCTGAGCTCCTCGTACATCAATTAGTCGGATTAGAGATTTTTAATTTTTGATGAAAACACGAAAAAAAGACATGAGTAAACCCTTGAAATTTTGTGAAAAAATGCAACTTTCTTAATAATCATCGTAGACTATTGAATTTTACCTTTTTTTCATCAGAAAAACGAGAGAAATCGATTGCCGTTAAAAAAATTGAGCTATCTTCAATAGCAAAAAAATTAGTCAGTCACTATGAACATTTTGGAAAATTAAATAAAATAATTGATTTTTCAGACTTTGATCGGCCGTAGCGGCCAAACGAAAACTCCAAATTGAACGCGGTTTGCAAATCTGAGCTCCTCGTACGTCAATTAGTCGGATTAGAGATTTTTAATTTTTGATGAAAACACGAAAAAAAGACATGAGTAAACCCCTTGAAATTTTGTGAAAAAATGCAACTTTCTTAATAATCATCGTAGACTATTGAATTTTACTTTTTTTTCATCAGAAAAACGAGAGAAATCGATTGCCGTTAAAAAAATTGAGCTATCCTCAATAGCAAAAAAATTAGTCAGTCACTATGAACATTTTGGAAAATTAAATAAAATAATTGATTTTTCAGACTTTGATCGGCCGTAGCGGCCAAACGAAAACTCCAAATTGAACGCGGTTTGCAAATCTGAGCTCCTCGTACGTCAATTAGTCGGATTAGAGATTTTTAATTTTTGATGAAAACACGAAAAAAAGACATGAGTCTTGAAATTTTATGAAAAAATGCAACTTTCTTAATAATCATCGTAGACTATTGAATTTTACTTTTTCTTCATCAGAAAAACGAGAGAAATTGATTGCCGTCATAAAAATTGAGCTATCGTCAATAGCAAAAAAATTAGTCAGTCACTATGAACATTTTGGAAAATTAAATAAAATAATTGATTTTTCAGACTTTGATCGGCCGTAGCGGCCAAACGAAAACTCCAAATTGAACGCGGTTTGCAAATCTGAGCTCCTCGTACGTCAATTAGTCGGATTAGAGATTTTTAATTTTTGATGAAAACACGAAAAAAAGACATGAGTCTTGAAATTTTATGAAAAAATGCAACTTTCTTAATAATCATCGTAGACTATTGAATTTTACTTTTTCTTCATCAGAAAAACGAGAGAAATTGATTGCCGTCATAAAAATTGAGCTATCGTCAATAGCAAAAAAATTAGTCAGTCACTATGAACATTTTGGAAAATTAAATAAAATAATTGATTTTTCAGACTTTGATCGGCCGTAGCGGCCAAACGAAAACTCCAAATTGAACGCGGTTTGCAAATCTGAGCTCCTCGTACGTCAATTAGTCGGGTTAGAGATTTTTAATTTTTGATGAAAACACGAAAAAAAGACATGAGTAAACCCCTTGAAATTTTGTGAAAAAATGCAACTTTCTTAATAATCATTGTAGACTATTGAATTTTACTTTTTTTTCATCAGAAAAACGAGAGAAATCGATTGCCGTTAAAAAAATTGAGCTATCTTCAATAGCAAAAAAATTAGTCAGTCACTATGAACATTTTGGAAAATTAAATAAAATAATTGATTTTTCAGACTTTGATCGGCCGTAGCGGCCAAACGAAAACTCCAAATTGAACGCGGTTTGCAAATCTGAGCTCCTCGTACGTCAATTAGTCGGATTAGAGATTTTTAATTTTTGATGAAAACACGAAAAAAAGACATGAGTAAACCCCTTGAAATTTTGTGAAAAAATGCAACTTTCTTAATAATCATCGTAGACTATTGAATTTTACTTTTTCTTCATCAGAAAAACGAGAGAAATTGATTGCCGTCATAAAAATTGAGCTATCTTCAATAGCAAAAAAATTAGTCAGTCACTATGAACATTTTGGAAAATTAAATAAAATAATTGATTTTTCAGACTTTGATCGGCCGTAGCGGCCAAACGAAAACTCCAAATTGAACGCGGTTTGCAAATCTGAGCTCCTCGTACGTCAATTAGTCGGATTAGAGATTTTTAATTTTTGATGAAAACACGAAAAAAAGACATGAGTAAACCCCTTGAAATTTTGTGAAAAAATGCAACTTTCTTAATAATCATCGTAGACTATTGAATTTTACTTTTTTTTCATCAGAAAAACGAGAGAAATCGATTGCCGTTAAAAAAATTGAGCTATCTTCAATAGTAAAAAAATTAGTCAGTCACTATGAACATTTTGGAAAATTAAATAAAATAATTGATTTTTCAGAATTTGATCGGCCGTAGCGGCCAAACGAAAACTCCAAATTGAACGCGGTTTGCAAATCTGAGCTCCTCGTACGTCAATTAGTCGGATTAGAGATTTTTAATTTTTGATGAAAACACGAAAAAAAGACATGAGTAAACCCCTTGAAATTTTGTGAAAAAATGCAACTTTCTTAATAATCATCGTAGACTATTGAATTTTACTTTTTCTTCATCAGAAAAACGAGAGAAATTGATTGCCGTCATAAAAATTGAGCTATCTTCAATAGCAAAAAAATTAGTCAGTCACTATGAACATTTTGGAAAATTAAATAAAATAATTGATTTTTCAGACTTTGATCGGCCGTAGCGGCCAAACGAAAACTCCAAATTGAACGCGGTTTGCAAATCTGAGCTCCTCGTACGTCAATTAGTCGGATTAGAGATTTTTAATTTTTGATGAAAACACGAAAAAAAGACATGAGTAAACCCCTTGAAATTTTGTGAAAAAATGCAACTTTCTTAATAATCATCGTAGACTATTGAATTTTACTTTTTCTTCATCAGAAAAACGAGAGAAATTGATTGCCGTCATAAAAATTGAGCTATCTTCAATAGCAAAAAAATTAGTCAGTCACTATGAACATTTTGGAAAATTAAATAAAATAATTGATTTTTCAGACTTTGATCGGCCGTAGCGGCCAAACGAAAACTCCAAATTGAACGCGGTTTGCAAATCTGAGCTCCTCGTACGTCAATTAGTCGGATTAGAGATTTTTAATTTTTGATGAAAACACGAAAAAAAGACATGAGTAAACCCCTTGAAATTTTGTGAAAAAATGCAACTTTCTTAATAATCATCGTAGACTATTGAATTTTACCTTTTTTTCATTAGAAAAACGAGAGAAATCGATTGCCGTTAAAAAAATTGAGCTATCTTCAATAGCAAAAAAATTAGTCAGTCACTATGAACATTTTGGAAAATTAAATAAAATAATTGATTTTTCAGACTTTGATCGGCCGTAGCGGCCAAACGAAAACTCCAAATTGAACGCGGTTTGCAAATCTGAGCTCCTCGTACGTCAATTAGTCGGATTAGAGATTTTTAATTTTTGATGAAAACACGAAAAAAAGACATGAGTAAACCCCTTGAAATTTTGTGAAAAAATGCAACTTTCTTAATAATCATCGTAGACTATTGAATTTTACTTTTTTTTCATCAGAAAAACGAGAGAAATCGATTGCCGTTAAAAAAATTGAGCTATCTTCAATAGCAAAAAAATTAGTCAGTCACTATGAACATTTTGGAAAATTAAATAAAATAATTGATTTTTCAGACTTTGATCGGCCGTAGCGGCCAAACGAAAACTCAAAATTGAACGCGGTTTGCAAATCTGAGCTCCTCGTACGTCAATTAGTCGGATTAGAGATTTTTAATTTTTGATGAAAACACGAAAAAAAGACATGAGTAAACCCCTTGAAATTTTGTGAAAAAATGCAACTTTCTTAATAATCATCGTAGACTATTGAATTTTACGTTTTCTTCATCAGAAAAACGAGAGAAATTGATTGCCGTCATAAAAATTGAGCTATCTTCAATAGCAAAAAAATTAGTCAGTCACTATGAACATTTTGGAAAATTAAATAAAATAATTGATTTTTCAGACTTTGATCGGCCGTAGCGGCCAAACGAAAACTCCAAATTGAACGCGGTTTGCAAATCTGAGCTCCTCGTACGTCAATTAGTCGGATTAGAGATTTTTAATTTTTGATGAAAACACGAAAAAAAGACATGAGTAAACCCCTTGAAATTTTGTGAAAAAATGCAACTTTCTTAATAATCATCGTAGACTATTGAATTTTACCTTTTTTTCATTAGAAAAACGAGAGAAATCGATTGCCGTTAAAAAAATTGAGCTATCTTCAATAGCAAAAAAATTAGTCAGTCACTATGAACATTTTGGAAAATTAAATAAAATAATTGATTTTTCAGACTTTGATCGGCCGTAGCGGCCAAACGAAAACTCCAAATTGAACGCGGTTTGCAAATCTGAGCTCCTCGTACGTCAATTAGTCGGATTAGAGATTTTTAATTTTTGATGAAAACACGAAAAAAAGACATGAGTAAACCCCTTGAAATTTTGTGAAAAAATGCAACTTTCTTAATAATCATCGTAGACTATTGAATTTTACTTTTTCTTCATCAGAAAAACGAGAGAAATTGATTGCCGTCATAAAAATTGAGCTATCTTCAATAGCAAAAAAATTAGTCAGTCACTATGAACATTTTGGAAAATTAAATAAAATAATTGATTTTTCAGACTTTGATCGGCCGTAGCGGCCAAACGAAAACTCCAAATTGAACGCGGTTTGCAAATCTGAGCTCCTCGTACGTCAATTAGTCGGATTAGAGATTTTTAATTTTTGATGAAAACACGAAAAAAAGACATGAGTAAAAAACCCCTTGAAATTTTGTGAAAAAATGCAACTTTCTTAATAATCATCGTAGACTATTGAATTTTACTTTTTCTTCATCAGAAAAACGAGAGAAATTGATTGCCGTCATAAAAATTGAGCTATCTTCAATAGCAAAAAAATTAGTCAGTCACTATGAACATTTTGGAAAATTAAATAAAATAATTGATTTTTCAGACTTTGATCGGCCGTAGCGGCCAAACGAAAACTCCAAATTGAACGCGGTTTGCAAATCTGAGCTCCTCGTACGTCAATTAGTCGGATTAGAGATTTTTAATTTTTGATGAAAACACGAAAAAAAGACATGAACTCCCTTGAAATTTTGTGAAAAAATGCAACTTTCTTAATAATCATCGTAGACTATTGAATTTTACTTTTTTTTCATCAGAAAAACGAGAGAAATCGATTGCCGTTAAAAAAATTGAGCTATCTTCAATAGCAAAAAAATTAGTCAGTCACTATGAACATTTTGGAAAATTAAATAAAATAATTGATTTTTGAGACTTTGATCGGCCGTAGCGGCCAAACGAAAACTCCAAATTGAACGCGGTTTGCAAATCTGAGCTCCTCGTACGTCAATTAGTCGGGTTAGAGATTTTTAATTTTTGATGAAAACACGAAAAAAAGACATGAGTAAACCCCTTGAAATTTTGTGAAAAAATGCAACTTTCTTAATAATCATTGTAGACTATTGAATTTTACTTTTTTTTCATCAGAAAAACGAGAGAAATCGATTGCCGTTAAAAAAATTGAGCTATCTTCAATAGCAAAAAAATTAGTCAGTCACTATGAACATTTTGGAAAATTAAATAAAATAATTGATTTTTCAGACTTTGATCGGCCGTAGCGGCCAAACGAAAACTCCAAATTGAACGCGGTTTGCAAATCTGAGCTCCTCGTACGTCAATTAGTCGGATTAGAGATTTTTAATTTTTGATGAAAACACGAAAAAAAGACATGAGTAAACCCCTTGAAATTTTGTGAAAAAATGCAACTTTCTTAATAATCATCGTAGACTATTGAATTTTACTTTTTCTTCATCAGAAAAACGAGAGAAATTGATTGCCGTCATAAAAATTGAGCTATCTTCAATAGCAAAAAAATTAGTCAGTCACTATGAACATTTTGGAAAATTAAATAAAATAATTGATTTTTCAGACTTTGATCGGCCGTAGCGGCCAAACGAAAACTCCAAATTGAACGCGGTTTGCAAATCTGAGCTCCTCGTACGTCAATTAGTCGGATTAGAGATTTTTAATTTTTGATGAAAACACGAAAAAAAGACATGAGTAAACCCCTTGAAATTTTGTGAAAAAATGCAACTTTCTTAATAATCATCGTAGACTATTGAATTTTACTTTTTTTTCATCAGAAAAACGAGAGAAATCGATTGCCGTTAAAAAAATTGAGCTATCTTCAATAGCAAAAAAATTAGTCAGTCACTATGAACATTTTGGAAAATTAAATAAAATAATTGATTTTTCAGACTTTGATCGGCCGTAGCGGCCAAACGAAAACTCAAAATTGAACGCGGTTTGCAAATCTGAGCTCCTCGTACGTCAATTAGTCGGATTAGAGATTTTTAATTTTTGATGAAAACACGAAAAAAAGACATGAGTAAACCCCTTGAAATTTTGTGAAAAAATGCAACTTTCTTAATAATCATCGTAGACTATTGAATTTTACGTTTTCTTCATCAGAAAAACGAGAGAAATTGATTGCCGTCATAAAAATTGAGCTATCTTCAATAGCAAAAAAATTAGTCAGTCACTATGAACATTTTGGAAAATTAAATAAAATAATTGATTTTTCAGACTTTGATCGGCCGTAGCGGCCAAACGAAAACTCCAAATTGAACGCGGTTTGCAAATCTGAGCTCCTCGTACGTCAATTAGTCGGATTAGAGATTTTTAATTTTTGATGAAAACACGAAAAAAAGACATGAGTAAACCCCTTGAAATTTTGTGAAAAAATGCAACTTTCTTAATAATCATCGTAGACTATTGAATTTTACCTTTTTTTCATTAGAAAAACGAGAGAAATCGATTGCCGTTAAAAAAATTGAGCTATCTTCAATAGCAAAAAAATTAGTCAGTCACTATGAACATTTTGGAAAATTAAATAAAATAATTGATTTTTCAGAATTTGATCGGCCGTAGCGGCCAAACGAAAACTCCAAATTGAACGCGGTTTGCAAATCTGAGCTCCTCGTACGTCAATTAGTCGGATTAGAGATTTTTAATTTTTGATGAAAACACGAAAAAAAGACATGAGTAAACCCCTTGAAATTTTGTGAAAAAATGCAACTTTCTTAATAATCATCGTAGACTATTGAATTTTACTTTTTCTTCATCAGAAAAACGAGAGAAATTGATTGCCGTCATAAAAATTGAGCTATCTTCAATAGCAAAAAAATTAGTCAGTCACTATGAACATTTTGGAAAATTAAATAAAATAATTGATTTTTCAGACTTTGATCGGCCGTAGCGGCCAAACGAAAACTCCAAATTGAACGCGGTTTGCAAATCTGAGCTCCTCGTACGTCAATTAGTCGGATTAGAGATTTTTAATTTTTGATGAAAACACGAAAAAAAGACATGAGTAAACCCCTTGAAATTTTGTGAAAAAATGCAACTTTCTTAATAATCATCGTAGACTATTGAATTTTACTTTTTCTTCATCAGAAAAACGAGAGAAATCGATTGCCGTTAAAAAAATTGAGCTATCTTCAATAGCAAAAAAATTAGTCAGTCACTATGAACATTTTGGAAAATTAAATAAAATAATTGATTTTTCAGAATTTGATCGGCCGTAGCGGCCAAACGAAAACTCCAAATTGAACGCGGTTTGCAAATCTGAGCTCCTCGTACGTCAATTAGTCGGATTAGAGATTTTTAATTTTTGATGAAAACACGAAAAAAAGACATGAGTAAACCCCTTGAAATTTTGTGAAAAAATGCAACTTTCTTAATAATCATCGTAGACTATTGAATTTTACTTTTTCTTCATCAGAAAAACGAGAGAAATTGATTGCCGTCATAAAAATTGAGCTATCTTCAATAGCAAAAAAATTAGTCAGTCACTATGAACATTTTGGAAAATTAAATAAAATAATTGATTTTTCAGACTTTGATCGGCCGTAGCGGCCAAACGAAAACTCCAAATTGAACGCGGTTTGCAAATCTGAGCTCCTCGTACGTCAATTAGTCGGATTAGAGATTTTTAATTTTTGATGAAAACACGAAAAAAAGACATGAGTAAACCCCTTGAAATTTTGTGAAAAAATGCAACTTTCTTAATAATCATCGTAGACTATTGAATTTTACCTTTTTTTCATTAGAAAAACGAGAGAAATCGATTGCCGTTAAAAAAATTGAGCTATCTTCAATAGCAAAAAAATTAGTCAGTCACTATGAACATTTTGGAAAATTAAATAAAATAATTGATTTTTCAGACTTTGATCGGCCGTAGCGGCCAAACGAAAACTCCAAATTGAACGCGGTTTGCAAATCTGAGCTCCTCGTACGTCAATTAGTCGGATTAGAGATTTTTAATTTTTGATGAAAACACGAAAAAAAGACATGAGTAAACCCCTTGAAATTTTGTGAAAAAATGCAACTTTCTTAATAATCATCGTAGACTATTGAATTTTACCTTTTTTTCATTAGAAAAACGAGAGAAATCGATTGCCGTTAAAAAAATTGAGCTATCTTCAATAGCAAAAAAATTAGTCAGTCACTATGAACATTTTGGAAAATTAAATAAAATAATTGATTTTTCAGACTTTGATCGGCCGTAGCGGCCAAACGAAAACTCCAAATTGAACGCGGTTTGCAAATCTGAGCTCCTCGTACGTCAATTAGTCGGATTAGAGATTTTTAATTTTTGATGAAAACACGAAAAAAAGACATGAGTAAACCCCTTGAAATTTTGTGAAAAAATGCAACTTTCTTAATAATCATCGTAGACTATTGAATTTTACTTTTTTTTCATCAGAAAAACGAGAGAAATCGATTGCCGTTAAAAAAATTGAGCTATCTTCAATAGCAAAAAAATTAGTCAGTCACTATGAACATTTTGGAAAATTAAATAAAATAATTGATTTTTCAGACTTTGATCGGCCGTAGCGGCCAAACGAAAACTCCAAATTGAACGCGGTTTGCAAATCTGAGCTCCTCGTACGTCAATTAGTCGGATTAGAGATTTTTAATTTTTGATGAAAACACGAAAAAAAGACATGAGTAAACCCCTTGAAATTTTGTGAAAAAATGCAACTTTCTTAATAATCATCGTAGACTATTGAATTTTACTTTTTTTTCATCAGAAAAACGAGAGAAATCGATTGCCGTTAAAAAAATTGAGCTATCTTCAATAGCAAAAAAATTAGTCAGTCACTATGAACATTTTGGAAAATTAAATAAAATAATTGATTTTTCAGACTTTGATCGGCCGTAGCGGCCAAACGAAAACTCAAAATTGAACGCGGTTTGCAAATCTGAGCTCCTCGTACGTCAATTAGTCGGATTAGAGATTTTTAATTTTTGATGAAAACACGAAAAAAAGACATGAGTAAACCCCTTGAAATTTTGTGAAAAAATGCAACTTTCTTAATAATCATCGTAGACTATTGAATTTTACCTTTTTTTCATTAGAAAAACGAGAGAAATCGATTGCCGTTAAAAAAATTGAGCTATCTTCAATAGCAAAAAAATTAGTCAGTCACTATGAACATTTTGGAAAATTAAATAAAATAATTGATTTTTCAGAATTTGATCGGCCGTAGCGGCCAAACGAAAACTCCAAATTGAACGCGGTTTGCAAATCTGAGCTCCTCGTACGTCAATTAGTCGGATTAGAGATTTTTAATTTTTGATGAAAACACGAAAAAAAGACATGAGTAAACCCCTTGAAATTTTGTGAAAAAATGCAACTTTCTTAATAATCATCGTAGACTATTGAATTTTACTTTTTTTTCATCAGAAAAACGAGAGAAATCGATTGCCGTTAAAAAAATTGAGCTATCTTCAATAGCAAAAAAATTAGTCAGTCACTATGAACATTTTGGAAAATTAAATAAAATAATTGATTTTTCAGACTTTGATCGGCCGTAGCGGCCAAACGAAAACTCAAAATTGAACGCGGTTTGCAAATCTGAGCTCCTCGTACGTCAATTAGTCGGATTAGAGATTTTTAATTTTTGATGAAAACACGAAAAAAAGACATGAGTAAACCCCTTGAAATTTTGTGAAAAAATGCAACTTTCTTAATAATCATCGTAGACTATTGAATTTTACGTTTTCTTCATCAGAAAAACGAGAGAAATTGATTGCCGTCATAAAAATTGAGCTATCTTCAATAGCAAAAAAATTAGTCAGTCACTATGAACATTTTGGAAAATTAAATAAAATAATTGATTTTTCAGACTTTGATCGGCCGTAGCGGCCAAACGAAAACTCCAAATTGAACGCGGTTTGCAAATCTGAGCTCCTCGTACGTCAATTAGTCGGATTAGAGATTTTTAATTTTTGATGAAAACACGAAAAAAAGACATGAGTAAACCCCTTGAAATTTTGTGAAAAAATGCAACTTTCTTAATAATCATCGTAGACTATTGAATTTTACCTTTTTTTCATTAGAAAAACGAGAGAAATCGATTGCCGTTAAAAAAATTGAGCTATCTTCAATAGCAAAAAAATTAGTCAGTCACTATGAACATTTTGGAAAATTAAATAAAATAATTGATTTTTCAGACTTTGATCGGCCGTAGCGGCCAAACGAAAACTCCAAATTGAACGCGGTTTGCAAATCTGAGCTCCTCGTACGTCAATTAGTCGGATTAGAGATTTTTAATTTTTGATGAAAACACGAAAAAAAGACATGAGTAAACCCCTTGAAATTTTGTGAAAAAATGCAACTTTCTTAATAATCATCGTAGACTATTGAATTTTACTTTTTCTTCATCAGAAAAACGAGAGAAATTGATTGCCGTCATAAAAATTGAGCTATCTTCAATAGCAAAAAAATTAGTCAGTCACTATGAACATTTTGGAAAATTAAATAAAATAATTGATTTTTCAGACTTTGATCGGCCGTAGCGGCCAAACGAAAACTCCAAATTGAACGCGGTTTGCAAATCTGAGCTCCTCGTACGTCAATTAGTCGGATTAGAGATTTTTAATTTTTGATGAAAACACGAAAAAAAGACATGAGTAAAAAACCCCTTGAAATTTTGTGAAAAAATGCAACTTTCTTAATAATCATCGTAGACTATTGAATTTTACTTTTTCTTCATCAGAAAAACGAGAGAAATTGATTGCCGTCATAAAAATTGAGCTATCTTCAATAGCAAAAAAATTAGTCAGTCACTATGAACATTTTGGAAAATTAAATAAAATAATTGATTTTTCAGACTTTGATCGGCCGTAGCGGCCAAACGAAAACTCCAAATTGAACGCGGTTTGCAAATCTGAGCTCCTCGTACGTCAATTAGTCGGATTAGAGATTTTTAATTTTTGATGAAAACACGAAAAAAAGACATGAGTAAACCCCTTGAAATTTTGTGAAAAAATGCAACTTTCTTAATAATCATCGTAGACTATTGAATTTTACTTTTTTTTCATCAGAAAAACGAGAGAAATCGATTGCCGTTAAAAAAATTGAGCTATCTTCAATAGCAAAAAAATTAGTCAGTCACTATGAACATTTTGGAAAATTAAATAAAATAATTGATTTTTCAGACTTTGATCGGCCGTAGCGGCCAAACGAAAACTCAAAATTGAACGCGGTTTGCAAATCTGAGCTCCTCGTACGTCAATTAGTCGGATTAGAGATTTTTAATTTTTGATGAAAACACGAAAAAAAGACATGAGTAAACCCCTTGAAATTTTGTGAAAAAATGCAACTTTCTTAATAATCATCGTAGACTATTGAATTTTACGTTTTCTTCATCAGAAAAACGAGAGAAATTGATTGCCGTCATAAAAATTGAGCTATCTTCAATAGCAAAAAAATTAGTCAGTCACTATGAACATTTTGGAAAATTAAATAAAATAATTGATTTTTCAGACTTTGATCGGCCGTAGCGGCCAAACGAAAACTCCAAATTGAACGCGGTTTGCAAATCTGAGCTCCTCGTACGTCAATTAGTCGGATTAGAGATTTTTAATTTTTGATGAAAACACGAAAAAAAGACATGAGTAAACCCCTTGAAATTTTGTGAAAAAATGCAACTTTCTTAATAATCATCGTAGACTATTGAATTTTACCTTTTTTTCATTAGAAAAACGAGAGAAATCGATTGCCGTTAAAAAAATTGAGCTATCTTCAATAGCAAAAAAATTAGTCAGTCACTATGAACATTTTGGAAAATTAAATAAAATAATTGATTTTTCAGAATTTGATCGGCCGTAGCGGCCAAACGAAAACTCCAAATTGAACGCGGTTTGCAAATCTGAGCTCCTCGTACGTCAATTAGTCGGATTAGAGATTTTTAATTTTTGATGAAAACACGAAAAAAAGACATGAGTAAACCCCTTGAAATTTTGTGAAAAAATGCAACTTTCTTAATAATCATCGTAGACTATTGAATTTTACTTTTTCTTCATCAGAAAAACGAGAGAAATTGATTGCCGTCATAAAAATTGAGCTATCTTCAATAGCAAAAAAATTAGTCAGTCACTATGAACATTTTGGAAAATTAAATAAAATAATTGATTTTTCAGACTTTGATCGGCCGTAGCGGCCAAACGAAAACTCCAAATTGAACGCGGTTTGCAAATCTGAGCTCCTCGTACGTCAATTAGTCGGATTAGAGATTTTTAATTTTTGATGAAAACACGAAAAAAAGACATGAGTAAACCCCTTGAAATTTTGTGAAAAAATGCAACTTTCTTAATAATCATCGTAGACTATTGAATTTTACTTTTTTTTCATCAGAAAAACGAGAGAAATCGATTGCCGTTAAAAAAATTGAGCTATCTTCAATAGCAAAAAAATTAGTCAGTCACTATGAACATTTTGGAAAATTAAATAAAATAATTGATTTTTCAGACTTTGATCGGCCGTAGCGGCCAAACGAAAACTCAAAATTGAACGCGGTTTGCAAATCTGAGCTCCTCGTACGTCAATTAGTCGGATTAGAGATTTTTAATTTTTGATGAAAACACGAAAAAAAGACATGAGTAAACCCCTTGAAATTTTGTGAAAAAATGCAACTTTCTTAATAATCATCGTAGACTATTGAATTTTACGTTTTCTTCATCAGAAAAACGAGAGAAATTGATTGCCGTCATAAAAATTGAGCTATCTTCAATAGCAAAAAAATTAGTCAGTCACTATGAACATTTTGGAAAATTAAATAAAATAATTGATTTTTCAGACTTTGATCGGCCGTAGCGGCCAAACGAAAACTCCAAATTGAACGCGGTTTGCAAATCTGAGCTCCTCGTACGTCAATTAGTCGGATTAGAGATTTTTAATTTTTGATGAAAACACGAAAAAAAGACATGAGTAAACCCCTTGAAATTTTGTGAAAAAATGCAACTTTCTTAATAATCATCGTAGACTATTGAATTTTACCTTTTTTTCATTAGAAAAACGAGAGAAATCGATT
The DNA here is from genome assembly GCA_910593695.2 of Ocypus olens. NCBI lineage: Eukaryota > Metazoa > Arthropoda > Insecta > Coleoptera > Staphylinidae > Ocypus > Ocypus olens. The sequence goes on along the minus strand of OU343055.1, from coordinate 6,309,416 downwards.
GCCGTTAAAAAAATTGAGCTATCTTCAATAGCAAAAAAATTAGTCAGTCACTATGAACATTTTGGAAAATTAAATAAAATAATTGATTTTTCAGACTTTGATCGGCCGTAGCGGCCAAACGAAAACTCCAAATTGAACGCGGTTTGCAAATCTGAGCTCCTCGTACGTCAATTAGTCGGATTAGAGATTTTTAATTTTTGATGAAAACACGAAAAAAAGACATGAGTAAACCCCTTGAAATTTTGTGAAAAAATGCAACTTTCTTAATAATCATCGTAGACTATTGAATTTTACTTTTTCTTCATCAGAAAAACGAGAGAAATTGATTGCCGTCATAAAAATTGAGCTATCTTCAATAGCAAAAAAATTAGTCAGTCACTATGAACATTTTGGAAAATTAAATAAAATAATTGATTTTTCAGACTTTGATCGGCCGTAGCGGCCAAACGAAAACTCCAAATTGAACGCGGTTTGCAAATCTGAGCTCCTCGTACGTCAATTAGTCGGATTAGAGATTTTTAATTTTTGATGAAAACACGAAAAAAAGACATGAGTAAAAAACCCCTTGAAATTTTGTGAAAAAATGCAACTTTCTTAATAATCATCGTAGACTATTGAATTTTACTTTTTCTTCATCAGAAAAACGAGAGAAATTGATTGCCGTCATAAAAATTGAGCTATCTTCAATAGCAAAAAAATTAGTCAGTCACTATGAACATTTTGGAAAATTAAATAAAATAATTGATTTTTCAGACTTTGATCGGCCGTAGCGGCCAAACGAAAACTCCAAATTGAACGCGGTTTGCAAATCTGAGCTCCTCGTACGTCAATTAGTCGGATTAGAGATTTTTAATTTTTGATGAAAACACGAAAAAAAGACATGAGTAAACCCCTTGAAATTTTGTGAAAAAATGCAACTTTCTTAATAATCATCGTAGACTATTGAATTTTACTTTTTTTTCATCAGAAAAACGAGAGAAATCGATTGCCGTTAAAAAAATTGAGCTATCTTCAATAGCAAAAAAATTAGTCAGTCACTATGAACATTTTGGAAAATTAAATAAAATAATTGATTTTTCAGACTTTGATCGGCCGTAGCGGCCAAACGAAAACTCAAAATTGAACGCGGTTTGCAAATCTGAGCTCCTCGTACGTCAATTAGTCGGATTAGAGATTTTTAATTTTTGATGAAAACACGAAAAAAAGACATGAGTAAACCCCTTGAAATTTTGTGAAAAAATGCAACTTTCTTAATAATCATCGTAGACTATTGAATTTTACGTTTTCTTCATCAGAAAAACGAGAGAAATTGATTGCCGTCATAAAAATTGAGCTATCTTCAATAGCAAAAAAATTAGTCAGTCACTATGAACATTTTGGAAAATTAAATAAAATAATTGATTTTTCAGACTTTGATCGGCCGTAGCGGCCAAACGAAAACTCCAAATTGAACGCGGTTTGCAAATCTGAGCTCCTCGTACGTCAATTAGTCGGATTAGAGATTTTTAATTTTTGATGAAAACACGAAAAAAAGACATGAGTAAACCCCTTGAAATTTTGTGAAAAAATGCAACTTTCTTAATAATCATCGTAGACTATTGAATTTTACTTTTTCTTCATCAGAAAAACGAGAGAAATTGATTGCCGTCATAAAAATTAAGCTATCTTCAATAGCAAAAAAATTAGTCAGTCACTATGAACATTTTGGAAAATTAAATAAAATAATTGATTTTTCAGACTTTGATCGGCCGTAGCGGCCAAACGAAAACTCCAAATTGAACGCGGTTTGCAAATCTGAGCTCCTCGTACGTCAATTAGTCGGATTAGAGATTTTTAATTTTTGATGAAAACACGAAAAAAAGACATGAGTAAACCCCTTGAAATTTTGTGAAAAAATGCAACTTTCTTAATAATCATCGTAGACTATTGAATTTTACGGTTTCTTCATCAGAAAAACGAGAGAAATTGATTGCCGTCATAAAAATTGAGCTATCTTCAATAGCAAAAAAATTAGTCAGTCACTATGAACATTTTGGAAAATTAAATAAAATAATTGATTTTTCAGACTTTGATCGGCCGTAGCGGCCAAACGAAAACTCCAAATTGAACGCGGTTTGCAAATCTGAGCTCCTCGTACGTCAATTAGTCGGATTAGAGATTTTTAATTTTTGATGAAAACACGAAAAAAAGACATGAGTAAACCCCTTGAAATTTTGTGAAAAAATGCAACTTTCTTAATAATCATCGTAGACTATTGAATTTTACTTTTTTTTCATCAGAAAAACGAGAGAAATCGATTGCCGTTAAAAAAATTGAGCTATCTTCAATAGCAAAAAAATTAGTCAGTCACTATGAACATTTTGGAAAATTAAATAAAATAATTGATTTTTCAGACTTTGATCGGCCGTAGCGGCCAAACGAAAACTCCAAATTGAACGCGGTTTGCAAATCTGAGCTCCTCGTACGTCAATTAGTCGGATTAGAAATTTTTAATTTTTGATGAAAACACGAAAAAAAGACATGAGTAAACCCCTTGAAATTTTGTGAAAAAATGCAACTTTCTTAATAATCATCGTAGACTATTGAATTTTACGTTTTCTTCATCAGAAAAACGAGAGAAATTGATTGCCGTCATAAAAATTGAGCTATCTTCAATAGCAAAAAAATTAGTCAGTCACTATGAACATTTTGGAAAATTAAATAAAATAATTGATTTTTCAGACTTTGATCGGCCGTAGCGGCCAAACGAAAACTCCAAATTGAACGCAGTTTGCAAATCTGAGCTCCTCGTACGTCAATTAGTCGGATTAGAGATTTTTAATTTTTGATGAAAACACGAAAAAAAGACATGAGTAAACCCCTTGAAATTTTGTGAAAAAATGCAACTTTCTTAATAATCATCGTAGACTATTGAATTTTACGTTTTCTTCATCAGAAAAACGAGAGAAATTGATTGCCGTCATAAAAATTGAGCTATCTTCAATAGCAAAAAAATTAGTCAGTCACTATGAACATTTTGGAAAATTAAATAAAATAATTGATTTTTCAGACTTTGATCGGCCGTAGCGGCCAAACGAAAACTCCAAATTGAACGCGGTTTGCAAATCTGAGCTCCTCGTACGTCAATTAGTCGGATTAGAGATTTTTAATTTTTGATGAAAACACGAAAAAAAGACATGAGTAAACCCCTTGAAATTTTGTGAAAAAATGCAACTTTCTTAATAATCATCGTAGACTATTGAATTTTACTTTTTTTTCATCAGAAAAACGAGAGAAATCGATTGCCGTTAAAAAAATTGAGCTATCTTCAATAGCAAAAAAATTAGTCAGTCACTATGAACATTTTGGAAAATTAAATAAAATAATTGATTTTTCAGACTTTGATCGGCCGTAGCGGCCAAACGAAAACTCCAAATTGAACGCGGTTTGCAAATCTGAGCTCCTCGTACGTCAATTAGTCGGATTAGAGATTTTTAATTTTTGATGAAAACACGAAAAAAAGACATGAGTAAACCCCTTGAAATTTTGTGAAAAAATGCAACTTTCTTAATAATCATCGTAGACTATTGAATTTTACGGTTTCTTCATCAGAAAAACGAGAGAAATTGATTGCCGTCATAAAAATTGAGCTATCTTCAATAGCAAAAAAATTAGTCAGTCACTATGAACATTTTGGAAAATTAAATAAAATAATTGATTTTTCAGACTTTGATCGGCCGTAGCGGCCAAACGAAAACTCCAAATTGAACGCGGTTTGCAAATCTGAGCTCCTCGTACGTCAATTAGTCGGATTAGAGATTTTTAATTTTTGATGAAAACACGAAAAAAAGACATGAGTAAACCCCTTGAAATTTTGTGAAAAAATGCAACTTTCTTAATAATCATCGTAGACTATTGAATTTTACCTTTTTTTCATTAGAAAAACGAGAGAAATCGATTGCCGTTAAAAAAATTGAGCTATCTTCAATAGCAAAAAAATTAGTCAGTCACTATGAACATTTTGGAAAATTAAATAAAATAATTGATTTTTCAGACTTTGATCGGCCGTAGCGGCCAAACGAAAACTCCAAATTGAACGCGGTTTGCAAATCTGAGCTCCTCGTACGTCAATTAGTCGGATTAGAGATTTTTAATTTTTGATGAAAACACGAAAAAAAGACATGAGTAAACCCCTTGAAATTTTGTGAAAAAATGCAACTTTCTTAATAATCATCGTAGACTATTGAATTTTACCTTTTTTTCATTAGAAAAACGAGAGAAATCGATTGCCGTTAAAAAAATTGAGCTATCTTCAATAGCAAAAAAATTAGTCAGTCACTATGAACATTTTGGAAAATTAAATAAAATAATTGATTTTTCAGACTTTGATCGGCCGTAGCGGCCAAACGAAAACTCCAAATTGAACGCGGTTTGCAAATCTGAGCTCCTCGTACGTCAATTAGTCGGATTAGAGATTTTTAATTTTTGATGAAAACACGAAAAAAAGACATGAGTAAACCCCTTGAAATTTTGTGAAAAAATGCAACTTTCTTAATAATCATCGTAGACTATTGAATTTTACTTTTTCTTCATCAGAAAAACGAGAGAAATTGATTGCCGTCATAAAAATTGAGCTATCTTCAATAGCAAAAAAATTAGTCAGTCACTATGAACATTTTGGAAAATTAAATAAAATAATTGATTTTTCAGACTTTGATCGGCCGTAGCGGCCAAACGAAAACTCCAAATTGAACGCGGTTTGCAAATCTGAGCTCCTCGTACGTCAATTAGTCGGATTAGAGATTTTTAATTTTTGATGAAAACACGAAAAAAAGACATGAGTAAACCCCTTGAAATTTTGTGAAAAAATGCAACTTTCTTAATAATCATCGTAGACTATTGAATTTTACTTTTTCTTCATCAGAATAACGAGAGAAATTGATTGCCGTCATAAAAATTGAGCTATCTTCAATAGCAAAAAAATTAGTCAGTCACTATGAACATTTTGGAAAATTAAATAAAATAATTGATTTTTCAGACTTTGATCGGCCGTAGCGGCCAAACGAAAACTCCAAATTGAACGCGGTTTGCAAATCTGAGCTCCTCGTACGTCAATTAGTCGGATTAGAGATTTTTAATTTTTGATGAAAACACGAAAAAAAGACATGAGTAAACCCCTTGAAATTTTGTGAAAAAATGCAACTTTCTTAATAATCATCGTAGACTATTGAATTTTACTTTTTCTTCATCAGAATAACGAGAGAAATTGATTGCCGTCATAAAAATTGAGCTATCTTCAATAGCAAAAAAATTAGTCAGTCACTATGAACATTTTGGAAAATTAAATAAAATAATTGATTTTTCAGACTTTGATCGGCCGTAGCGGCCAAACGAAAACTCCAAATTGAACGCGGTTTGCAAATCTGAGCTCCTCGTACGTCAATTAGTCGGATTAGAGATTTTTAATTTTTGATGAAAACACGAAAAAAAGACATGAGTAAACCCCTTGAAATTTTGTGAAAAAATGCAACTTTCTTAATAATCATCGTAGACTATTGAATTTTACTTTTTTTTCATCAGAAAAACGAGAGAAATCGATTGCCGTTAAAAAAATTGAGCTATCTTCAATAGCAAAAAAATTAGTCAGTCACTATGAACATTTTGGAAAATTAAATAAAATAATTGATTTTTCAGACTTTGATCGGCCGTAGCGGCCAAACGAAAACTCCAAATTGAACGCGGTTTGCAAATCTGAGCTCCTCGTACGTCAATTAGTCGGATTAGAGATTTTTAATTTTTGATGAAAACACGAAAAAAAGACATGAGTAAACCCCTTGAAATTTTGTGAAAAAATGCAACTTTCTTAATAATCATCGTAGACTATTGAATTTTACTTTTTTTTCATCAGAAAAACGAGAGAAATCGATTGCCGTTAAAAAAATTGAGCTATCTTCAATAGCAAAAAAATTAGTCAGTCACTATGAACATTTTGGAAAATTAAATAAAATAATTGATTTTTCAGACTTTGATCGGCCGTAGCGGCCAAACGAAAACTCCAAATTGAACGCGGTTTGCAAATCTGAGCTCCTCGTACGTCAATTAGTCGGACTAGAGATTTTTAATTTTTGATGAAAACACGAAAAAAAGACATGAGTAAACCCCTTGAAATTTTGTGAAAAAATGCAACTTTCTTAATAATCATCGTAGACTATTGAATTTTACTTTTTTTCATCAGAAAAACGAGAGAAATCGATTGCCGTTAAAAAAATTGAGCTATCTTCAATAGCAAAAAAATTAGTCAGTCACTATGAACATTTTGGAAAATTAAATAAAATAATTGATTTTTCAGACTTTGATCGGCCGTAGCGGCCAAACGAAAACTCCAAATTGAACGCGGTTTGCAAATCTGAGCTCCTCGTACGTCAATTAGTCGGATTAGAGATTTTTAATTTTTGATGAAAACACGAAAAAAAGACATGAGTAAACCCCTTGAAATTTTGTGAAAAAATGCAACTTTCTTAATAATCATCGTAGACTATTGAATTTTACTTTTTCTTCATCAGAAAAACGAGAGAAATTGATTGCCGTCATAAAAATTGAGCTATCTTTAATAGCAAAAAAATTAGTCAGTCACTATGAACATTTTGGAAAATTAAATAAAATAATTGATTTTTCAGACTTTGATCGGCCGTAGCGGCCAAACGAAAACTTCAAATTGAACGCGGTTTGCAAATCTGAGCTCCTCGTACGTCAATTAGTCGGATTAGAGATTTTTAATTTTTGATGAAAACACGAAAAAAAGACATGAGTAAACCCCTTGAAATTTTGTGAAAAAATGCAACTTTCTTAATAATCATCGTAGACTATTGAATTTTACTTTTTCTTCATCAGAAAAACGAGAGAAATTGATTGCCGTCATAAAAATTAAGCTATCTTCAATAGCAAAAAAATTAGTCAGTCACTATGAACATTTTGGAAAATTAAATAAAATAATTGATTTTTCAGACTTTGATCGGCCGTAGCGGCCAAACGAAAACTCCAAATTGAACGCGGTTTGCAAATCTGAGCTCCTCGTACGTCAATTAGTCGGATTAGAAATTTTTAATTTTTGATGAAAACACGAAAAAAAGACATGAGTAAACCCCTTGAAATTTTGTGAAAAAATGCAACTTTCTTAATAATCATCGTAGACTATTGAATTTTACTTTTTTTTCATCAGAAAAACGAGAGAAATCGATTGCCGTTAAAAAAATTGAGCTATCTTCAATAGCAAAAAAATTAGTCAGTCACTATGAACATTTTGGAAAATTAAATAAAATAATTGATTTTTCAGACTTTGATCGGCCGTAGCGGCCAAACGAAAACTCCAAATTGAACGCGGTTTGCAAATCTGAGCTCCTCGTACGTCAATTAGTCGGATTAGAGATTTTTAATTTTTGATGAAAACACGAAAAAAAGACATGAGTAAACCCCTTGAAATTTTGTGAAAAAATGCAACTTTCTTAATAATCATCGTAGACTATTGAATTTTACTTTTTTTTCATCAGAAAAACGAGAGAAATCGATTGCCGTTAAAAAAATTGAGCTATCTTCAATAGCAAAAAAATTAGTCAGTCACTATGAACATTTTGGAAAATTAAATAAAATAATTGATTTTTCAGACTTTGATCGGCCGTAGCGGCCAAACGAAAACTCCAAATTGAACGCGGTTTGCAAATCTGAGCTCCTCGTACGTCAATTAGTCGGATTAGAGATTTTTAATTTTTGATGAAAACACGAAAAAAAGACATGAGTAAACCCCTTGAAATTTTGTGAAAAAATGCAACTTTCTTAATAATCATCGTAGACTATTGAATTTTACTTTTTTTTCATCAGAAAAACGAGAGAAATCGATTGCCGTTAAAAAAATTGAGCTATCTTCAATAGCAAAAAAATTAGTCAGTCACTATGAACATTTTGGAAAATTAAATAAAATAATTGATTTTTCAGACTTTGATCGGCCGTAGCGGCCAAACGAAAACTCCAAATTGAACGCGGTTTGCAAATCTGAGCTCCTCGTACGTCAATTAGTCGGATTAGAGATTTTTAATTTTTGATGAAAACACGAAAAAAAGACATGAGTAAACCCCTTGAAATTTTGTGAAAAAATGCAACTTTCTTAATAATCATCGTAGACTATTGAATTTTACTTTTTTTTCATCAGAAAAACGAGAGAAATCGATTGCCGTTAAAAAAATTGAGCTATCTTCAATAGCAAAAAAATTAGTCAGTCACTATGAACATTTTGGAAAATTAAATAAAATAATTGATTTTTCAGACTTTGATCGGCCGTAGCGGCCAAACGAAAACTCCAAATTGAACGCGGTTTGCAAATCTGAGCTCCTCGTACGTCAATTAGTCGGATTAGAGATTTTTAATTTTTGATGAAAACACGAAAAAAAGACATGAGTAAACCCCTTGAAATTTTGTGAAAAAATGCAACTTTCTTAATAATCATCGTAGACTATTGAATTTTACTTTTTCTTCATCAGAAAAACGAGAGAAATTGATTGCCGTCATAAAAATTAAGCTATCTTCAATAGCAAAAAAATTAGTCAGTCACTATGAACATTTTGGAAAATTAAATAAAATAATTGATTTTTCACACTTTGATCGGCCATAGCGGCCAAACGAAAACTCCAAATTGAACGCGGTTTGCAAATCTGAGCTCCTCGTACGTCAATTAGTCGGATTAGAGATTTTTAATTTTTGATGAAAACACGAAAAAAAGACATGAGTAAACCCCTTGAAATTTTGTGAAAAAATGCAACTTTCTTAATAATCATCGTAGACTATTGAATTTTACTTTTTTTTCATCAGAAAAACGAGAGAAATCGATTGCCGTTAAAAAATTGAGCTATCTTCAATAGCAAAAAAATTAGTCAGTCACTATGAACATTTTGGAAAATTAAATAAAATAATTGATTTTTCAGACTTTGATCGGCCGTAGCGGCCAAACGAAAACTCCAAATTGAACGCGGTTTGCAAATCTGAGCTCCTCGTACGTCAATTAGTCGGATTAGAGATTTTTAATTTTTGATGAAAACACGAAAAAAAGACATGAGTAAACCCCTTGAAATTTTGTGAAAAAATGCAACTTTCTTAATAATCATCGTAGACTATTGAATTTTACTTTTTTTTCATCAGAAAAACGAGAGAAATCGATTGCCGTTAAAAAAATTGAGCTATCTTCAATAGCAAAAAAATTAGTCAGTCACTATGAACATTTTGGAAAATTAAATAAAATAATTGATTTTTCAGACTTTGATCGGCCGTAGCGGCCAAACGAAAACTCCAAATTGAACGCGGTTTGCAAATCTGAGCTCCTCGTACGTCAATTAGTCGGATTAGAGATTTTTAATTTTTGATGAAAACACGAAAAAAAGACATGAGTAAACCCCTTGAAATTTTGTGAAAAAATGCAACTTTCTTAATAATCATCGTAGACTATTGAATTTTACTTTTTTTTCATCAGAAAAACGAGAGAAATCGATTGCCGTTAAAAAAATTGAGCTATCTTCAATAGCAAAAAAATTAGTCAGTCACTATGAACATTTTGGAAAATTAAATAAAATAATTGATTTTTCAGAATTTGATCGGCCGTAGCGGCCAAACGAAAACTCCAAATTGAACGCGGTTTGCAAATCTGAGCTCCTCGTACGTCAATTAGTCGGATTAGAGATTTTTAATTTTTGATGAAAACACGAAAAAAAGACATGAGTAAACCCCTTGAAATTTTGTGAAAAAATGCAACTTTCTTAATAATCATCGTGGACTATTGAATTTTACCTTTTTTTCATTAGAAAAACGAGAGAAATCGATTGCCGTTAAAAAAATTGAGCTATCTTCAATAGCAAAAAAATTAGTCAGTCACTATGAACATTTTGGAAAATTAAATAAAATAATTGATTTTTCAGACTTTGATCGGCCGTAGCGGCCAAACGAAAACTCCAAATTGAACGCGGTTTGCAAATCTGAGCTCCTCGTACGTCAATTAGTCGGATTAGAGATTTTTTATTTTTGATGAAAACACGAAAAAAAGACATGAGTAAACCCCTTGAAATTTTGTGAAAAAATGCAACTTTCTTAATAATCATCGTAGACTATTGAATTTTACTTTTTCTTCATCAGAAAAACGAGAGAAATTGATTGCCGTCATAAAAATTGAGCTATCTTCAATAGCAAAAAAATTAGTCAGTCACTATGAACATTTTGGAAAATTAAATAAAATAATTGATTTTTCAGACTTTGATCGGCCGTAGCGGCCAAACGAAAACTCCAAATTGAACGCGGTTTGCAAATCTGAGCTCCTCGTACGTCAATTAGTCGGATTAGAGATTTTTAATTTTTGATGAAAACACGAAAAAAAGACATGAGTAAACCCCTTGAAATTTTGTGAAAAAATGCAACTTTCTTAATAATCATCGTAGACTATTGAATTTTACTTTTTCTTCATCAGAAAAACGAGAGAAATTGATTGCCGTCATAAAAATTGAGCTATCTTCAATAGCAAAAAAATTAGTCAGTCACTATGAACATTTTGGAAAATTAAATAAAATAATTGATTTTTCAGACTTTGATCGGCCGTAGCGGCCAAACGAAAACTCCAAATTGAACGCGGTTTGCAAATCTGAGCTCCTCGTACGTCAATTAGTCGGATTAGAGATTTTTAATTTTTGATGAAAACACGAAAAAAAGACATGAGTAAACCCCTTGAAATTTTGTGAAAAAATGCAACTTTCTTAATAATCATCGTAGACTATTGAATTTTACTTTTTCTTCATCAGAAAAACGAGAGAAATTGATTGCCGTCATAAAAATTGAGCTATCTTCAATAGCAAAAAAATTAGTCAGTCACTATGAACATTTTGGAAAATTAAATAAAATAATTGATTTTTCAGACTTTGATCGGCCGTAGCGGCCAAACGAAAACTTCAAATTGAACGCGGTTTGCAAATCTGAGCTCCTCGTACGTCAATTAGTCGGATTAGAGATTTTTAATTTTTGATGAAAACACGAAAAAAAGACATGAGTAAACCCCTTGAAATTTTGTGAAAAAATGCAACTTTCTTAATAATCATCGTAGACTATTGAATTTTACTTCTTCTTCATCAGAAAAACGAGAGAAATTGATTGCCGTCATAAAAATTAAGCTATCTTCAATAGCAAAAAAATTAGTCAGTCACTATGAACATTTTGGAAAATTAAATAAAATAATTGATTTTTCAGACTTTGATCGGCCGTAGCGGCCAAACGAAAACTCCAAATTGAACGCGGTTTGCAAATCTGAGCTCCTCGTACGTCAATTAGTCGGATTAGAGATTTTTAATTTTTGATGAAAACACGAAAAAAAGACATGAGTAAACACCTTGAAATTTTGTGAAAAAATGCAACTTTCTTAATAATCATCGTAGACTATTGAATTTTACTTTTTTTTCATCAGAAAAACGAGAGAAATCGATTGCCGTTAAAAAAATTGAGCTATCTTCAATAGCAAAAAAATTAGTCAGTCACTATGAACATTTTGGAAAATTAAATAAAATAATTGATTTTTCAGACTTTGATCGGCCGTAGCGGCCAAACGAAAACTCCAAATTGAACGCGGTTTGCAAATCTGAGCTCCTCGTACGTCAATTAGTCGGATTAGAGAATTTTAATTTTTGATGAAAACACGAAAAAAAGACATGAGTAAACCCCTTGAAATTTTGTGAAAAAATGCAACTTTCTTAATAATCATCGTAGACTATTGAATTTTACTTTTTCTTCATCAGAAAAACGAGAGAAATTGATTGCCGTCATAAAAATTAAGCTATCTTCAATAGCAAAAAAATTAGTCAGTCACTATGAACATTTTGGAAAATTAAATAAAATAATTGATTTTTCAGACTTTGATCGGCCGTAGCGGCCAAACGAAAACTCCAAATTGAACGCGGTTTGCAAATCTGAGCTCCTCGTACGTCAATTAGTCGGATTAGAGATTTTTAATTTTTGATGAAAACACGAAAAAAAGACATGAGTAAACACCTTGAAATTTTGTGAAAAAATGCAACTTTCTTAATAATCATCGTAGACTATTGAATTTTACTTTTTTTTCATCAGAAAAACGAGAGAAATCGATTGCCGTTAAAAAAATTGAGCTATCTTCAATAGCAAAAAAATTAGTCAGTCACTATGAACATTTTGGAAAATTAAATAAAATAATTGATTTTTCAGACTTTGATCGGCCGTAGCGGCCAAACGAAAACTCCAAATTGAACGCGGTTTGCAAATCTGAGCTCCTCGTACGTCAATTAGTCGGATTAGAGATTTTTAATTTTTGATGAAAACACGAAAAAAAGACATGAGTAAACCCCTTGAAATTTTGTGAAAAAATGCAACTTTCTTAATAATCATCGTAGACTATTGAATTTTACTTTGTTTTCATCAGAAAAACGAGAGAAATCGATTGCCGTTAAAAAAAATTGAGCTATCTTCAATAGCAAAAAAATTAGTCAGTCACTATGAACATTTTGGAAAATTAAATAAAATAATTGATTTTTCAGACTTTGATCGGCCGTAGCGGCCAAACGAAAACTCCAAATTGAACGCGGTTTGCAAATCTGAGCTCCTCGTACGTCAATTAGTCGGATTAGAGATTTTTAATTTTTGATGAAAACACGAAAAAAAGACATGAGTAAACCCCTTGAAATTTTGTGAAAAATGCAACTTTCTTAATAATCATCGTAGACTATTGAATTTTACTTTTTTTTCATCAGAAAAACGAGAGAAATCGATTGCCGTTAAAAAAATTGAGCTATCTTCAATAGCAAAAAAATTAGTCAGTCACAATGAACATTTTGGAAAATTAAATAAAATAATTGATTTTTCAGACTTTGATCGGCCGTAGCGGCCAAACGAAAACTCCAAATTGAACGCGGTTTGCAAATCTGAGCTCCTCGTACGTCAATTAGTCGGATTAGAGATTTTTAATTTTTGATGAAAACACGAAAAAAAGACATGAGTAAACCCCTTGAAATTTTGTGAAAAAATGCAACTTTCTTAATAATCATCGTAGACTATTGAATTTTACTTTTTCTTCATCAGAAAAACGAGAGAAATTGATTGCCGTCATAAAAATTGAGCTATCTTCAATAGCAAAAAAATTAGTCAGTCACTATGAACATTTTGGAAAATTAAATAAAATAATTGATTTTTCAGACTTTGATCGGCCGTAGCGGCCAAACGAAAACTCCAAATTGAACGCGGTTTGCAAATCTGAGCTCCTCGTACGTCAATTAGTCGGATTAGAGATTTTTAATTTTTGATGAAAACACGAAAAAAAGACATGAGTAAACCCCTTGAAATTTTGTGAAAAAATGCAACTTTCTTAATAATCATCGTAGACTATTGAATTTTACCTTTTTTTCATCAGAAAAACGAGAGAAATCGATTGCCGTTAAAAAAATTGAGCTATCTTCAATAGCAAAAAAATTAGTCAGTCACTATGAACATTTTGGAAAATTAAATAAAATAATTGATTTTTCAGACTTTGATCGGCCGTAGCGGCCAAACGAAAACTCCAAATTGAACGCGGTTTGCAAATCTGAGCTCCTCGTACGTCAATTAGTCGGATTAGAGATTTTTAATTTTTGATGAAAACACGAAAAAAAGACATGAGTAAACCCCTTGAAATTTTGTGAAAAAATGCAACTTTCTTAATAATCATCGTAGACTATTGAATTTGACTTTTTTTTTCATCAGAAAAACGAGAGAAATCGATTGCCGTTAAAAAAATTGAGCTATCTTCAATAGCAAAAAAATTAGTCAGTCACTATGAACATTTTGGAAAATTAAATAAAATAATTGATTTTTCAGACTTTGATCGGCCGTAGCGGCCAAACGAAAACTCCAAATTGAACGCGGTTTGCAAATCTGAGCTCCTCGTACGTCAATTAGTCGGATTAGAGATTTTTAATTTTTGATGAAAACACGAAAAAAAGACATGAGTAAACCCCTTGAAATTTTGTGAAAAAATGCAACTTTCTTAATAATCATCGTAGACTATTGAATTTTACTTTTTTTTCATCAGAAAAACGAGAGAAATCGATTGCCGTTAAAAAAATTGAGCTATCTTCAATAGCAAAAAAATTAGTCAGTCACTATGAACATTTTGGAAAATTAAATAAAATAATTGATTTTTCAGACTTTGATCGGCCGTAGCGGCCAAACGAAAACTCCAAATTGAACGCGGTTTGCAAATCTGAGCTCCTCGTACGTCAATTAGTCGGATTAGAGATTTTTAATTTTTGATGAAAACACGAAAAAAAGACATGAGTAAACCCCTTGAAATTTTGTGAAAAAATGCAACTTTCTTAATAATCATCGTAGACTATTGATTTTACTTTTTTTTCATCAGAAAAACGAGAGAAATCGATTGCCGTTAAAAAAATTGAGCTATCTTCAATAGCAAAAAAATTAGTCAGTCACTATGAACATTTTGGAAAATTAAATAAAATAATTGATTTTTCAGACTTTGATCGGCCGTAGCGGCCAAACGAAAACTCCAAATTGAACGCGGTTTGCAAATCTGAGCTCCTCGTACGTCAATTAGTCGGATTAGAGATTTTTAATTTTTGATAAAAACACGAAAAAAAGACATGAGTAAACCCCTTGAAATTTTGTGAAAAAATGCAACTTTCTTAATAATCATCGTAGACTATTGAATTTTACTTTTTTTTTCATCAGAAAAACGAGAGAAATCGATTGCCGTTAAAAAAATTGAGCTATCTTCAATAGCAAAAAAATTAGTCAGTCACTATGAACATTTTGGAAAATTAAATAAAATAATTGATTTTTCAGACTTTGATCGGCCGTAGCGGCCAAACGAAAACTCCAAATTGAACGCGGTTTGCAAATCTGAGCTCCTCGTACGTCAATTAGTCGGATTAGAGATTTTTAATTTTTGATGAAAACACGAAAAAAAGACATGAGTAAACCCCTTGAAATTTTGTGAAAAAATGCAACTTTCTTAATAATCATCGTAGACTATTGAATTTTACTTTTTTTTCATCAGAAAAACGAGAGAAATCGATTGCCGTTAAAAAAATTGAGCTATCTTCAATAGCAAAAAAATTAGTCAGTCACTATGAACATTTTGGAAAATTAAATAAAATAATTGATTTTTCAGACTTTGATCGGCCGTAGCGGCCAAACGAAAACTCCAAATTGAACGCGGTTTGCAAATCTGAGCTCCTCGTACGTCAATTAGTCGGATTAGAGATTTTTAATTTTTGATGAAAACACGAAAAAAAGACATGAGTAAACCCCTTGAAATTTTGTGAAAAAATGCAACTTTCTTAATAATCATCGTAGACTATTGAATTTTACTTTTTTTTTCATCAGAAAAACGAGAGAAATCGATTGCCGTTAAAAAAATTGAGCTATCTTCAATAGCAAAAAAATTAGTCAGTCACTATGAACATTTTGGAAAATTAAATAAAATAATTGATTTTTCAGACTTTGATCGGCCGTAGCGGCCAAACGAAAACTCCAAATTGAACGCGGTTTGCAAATCTGAGCTCCTCGTACGTCAATTAGTCGGATTAGAGATTTTTAATTTTTGATGAAAACACGAAAAAAAGACATGAGTAAACCCCTTGAAATTTTGTGAAAAAATGCAACTTTCTTAATAATCATCGTAGACTATTGAATTTTACTTTTTTTTCATCAGAAAAACGAGAGAAATCGATTGCCGTTAAAAAAATTGAGCTATCTTCAATAGCAAAAAAATTAGTCAGTCACTATGAACATTTTGGAAAATTAAATAAAATAATTGATTTTTCAGACTTTGATCGGCCGTAGCGGCCAAACGAAAACTCCAAATTGAACGCGGTTTGCAAATCTGAGCTCCTCGTACGTCAATTAGTCGGATTAGAGATTTTTAATTTTTGATGAAAACACGAAAAAAAGACATGAGTAAACCCCTTGAAATTTTGTGAAAAAATGCAACTTTCTTAATAATCATCGTAGACTATTGAATTTTACTTTTTCTTCATCAGAAAAACGAGAGAAATTGATTGCCGTCATAAAAATTAAGCTATCTTCAATAGCAAAAAAATTAGTCAGTCACTATGAACATTTTGGAAAATTAAATAAAATAATTGATTTTTCAGACTTTGATCGGCCGTAGCGGCCAAACGAAAACTCCAAATTGAACGCGGTTTGCAAATCTGAGCTCCTCGTACGTCAATTAGTCGGATTAGAGATTTTTAATTTTTGATGAAAACACGAAAAAAAGACATGAGTAAACCCCTTGAAATTTTGTGAAAAAATGCAACTTTCTTAATAATCATCGTAGACTATTGAATTTTACTTTTTTTTCATCAGAAAAACGAGAGAAATCGATTGCCGTTAAAAAAATTGAGCTATCTTCAATAGCAAAAAAATTAGTCAGTCACTATAAACATTTTGGAAAATTAAATAAAATAATTGATTTTTCAGACTTTGATCGGCCGTAGCGGCCAAACGAAAACTCCAAATTGAACGCGGTTTGCAAATCTGAGCTCCTCGTACGTCAATTAGTCGGATTAGAGATTTTTAATTTTTGATGAAAACACGAAAAAAAGACATGAGTAAACCCCTTGAAATTTTGTGAAAAAATGCAACTTTCTTAATAATCATCGTAGACTATTGAATTTTACTTTTTTTTCATCAGAAAAACGAGAGAAATCGATTGCCGTTAAAAAAATTGAGCTATCTTCAATAGCAAAAAAATTAGTCAGTCACTATGAACATTTTGGAAAATTAAATAAAATAATTGATTTTTCAGACTTTGATCGGCCGTAGCGGCCAAACGAAAACTCCAAATTGAACGCGGTTTGCAAATCTGAGCTCCTCGTACGTCAATTAGTCGGATTATAGATTTTTTATTTTTGATGAAAACACGAAAAAAAGACATGAGTAAACCCCTTGAAATTTTGTGAAAAAATGCAACTTTCTTAATAATCATCGTAGACTATTGAATTTTACTTTTTTTTTCATCAGAAAAACGAGAGAAATCGATTGCCGTTAAAAAAATTGAGCTATCTTCAATAGCAAAAAAATTAGTCAGTCACTATGAACATTTTGGAAAATTAAATAAAATAATTGATTTTTCAGACTTTGATCGGCCGTAGCGGCCAAACGAAAACTCCAAATTGAACGCGGTTTGCAAATCTGAGCTCCTTGTACGTCAATTAGTCGGATTAGAGATTTTTAATTTTTGATGAAAACACGAAAAAAAGACATGAGTAAACCCCTTGAAATTTTGTGAAAAAATGCAACTTTCTTAATAATCATCGTAGACTATTGAATTTTACTTTTTTTTCATCAGAAAAACGAGAGAAATCGATTGCCGTTAAAAAAATTGAGCTATCTTCAATAGCAAAAAAATTAGTCAGTCACTATGAACATTTTGGAAAATTAAATAAAATAATTGATTTTTCAGACTTTGATCGGCCGTAGCGGCCAAACGAAAACTCCAAATTGAACGCGGTTTGCAAATCTGAGCTCCTCGTACGTCAATTAGTCGGATTAGAGATTTTTAATTTTTGATGAAAACACGAAAAAAAGACATGAGTAAACCCCTTGAAATTTTGTGAAAAAATGCAACTTTCTTAATAATCATCGTAGACTATTGAATTTTACTTTTTCTTCATCAGAAAAACGAGAGAAATTGATTGCCGTCATAAAAATTAAGCTATCTTCAATAGCAAAAAAATTAGTCAGTCACTATGAACATTTTGGAAAATTAAATAAAATAATTGATTTTTCAGACTTTGATCGGCCGTAGCGGCCAAACGAAAACTCCAAATTGAACGCGGTTTGCAAATCTGAGCTCCTCGTACGTCAATTAGTCGGATTAGAGATTTTTAATTTTTGATGAAAACACGAAAAAAAGACATGAGTAAACCCCTTGAAATTTTGTGAAAAAATGCAACTTTCTTAATAATCATCGTAGACTATTGAATTTTACTTTTTTTTCATCAGAAAAACGAGAGAAATCGATTGCCGTTAAAAAAATTGAGCTATCTTCAATAGCAAAAAAATTAGTCAGTCACTATAAACATTTTGGAAAATTAAATAAAATAATTGATTTTTCAGACTTTGATCGGCCGTAGCGGCCAAACGAAAACTCCAAATTGAACGCGGTTTGCAAATCTGAGCTCCTCGTACGTCAATTAGTCGGATTAGAGATTTTTAATTTTTGATGAAAACACGAAAAAAAGACATGAGTAAACCCCTTGAAATTTTGTGAAAAAATGCAACTTTCTTAATAATCATCGTAGACTATTGAATTTTACTTTTTTTTCATCAGAAAAACGAGAGAAATCGATTGCCGTTAAAAAAATTGAGCTATCTTCAATAGCAAAAAAATTAGTCAGTCACTATGAACATTTTGGAAAATTAAATAAAATAATTGATTTTTCAGACTTTGATCGGCCGTAGCGGCCAAACGAAAACTCCAAATTGAACGCGGTTTGCAAATCTGAGCTCCTCGTACGTCAATTAGTCGGATTATAGATTTTTAATTTTTGATGAAAACACGAAAAAAAGACATGAGTAAACCCCTTGAAATTTTGTGAAAAAATGCAACTTTCTTAATAATCATCGTAGACTATTGAATTTTACTTTTTTTTCATCAGAAAAACGAGAGAAATCGATTGCCGTTAAAAAAATTGAGCTATCTTCAATAGCAAAAAAATTAGTCAGTCACTATGAACATTTTGGAAAATTAAATAAAATAATTGATTTTTCAGACTTTGATCGGCCGTAGCGGCCAAACGAAAACTCCAAATTGAACGCGGTTTGCAAATCTGAGCTCCTCGTACGTCAATTAGTCGGATTATAGATTTTTTATTTTTGATGAAAACACGAAAAAAAGACATGAGTAAACCCCTTGAAATTTTGTGAAAAAATGCAACTTTCTTAATAATCATCGTAGACTATTGAATTTTACTTTTTTTTTCATCAGAAAAACGAGAGAAATCGATTGCCGTTAAAAAAATTGAGCTATCTTCAATAGCAAAAAAATTAGTCAGTCACTATGAACATTTTGGAAAATTAAATAAAATAATTGATTTTTCAGACTTTGATCGGCCGTAGCGGCCAAACGAAAACTCCAAATTGAACGCGGTTTGCAAATCTGAGCTCCTTGTACGTCAATTAGTCGGATTAGAGATTTTTAATTTTTGATGAAAACACGAAAAAAAGACATGAGTAAACCCCTTGAAATTTTGTGAAAAAATGCAACTTTCTTAATAATCATCGTAGACTATTGAATTTTACTTTTTTTTCATCAGAAAAACGAGAGAAATCGATTGCCGTTAAAAAAATTGAGCTATCTTCAATAGCAAAAAAATTAGTCAGTCACTATGAACATTTTGGAAAATTAAATAAAATAATTGATTTTTCAGACTTTGATCGGCCGTAGCGGCCAAACGAAAACTCCAAATTGAACGCGGTTTGCAAATCTGAGCTCCTCGTACGTCAATTAGTCGGATTAGAGATTTTTAATTTTTGATGAAAACACGAAAAAAAGACATGAGTAAACCCCTTGAAATTTTGTGAAAAAATGCAACTTTCTTAATAATCATCGTAGACTATTGAATTTTACTTTTTCTTCATCAGAAAAACGAGAGAAATTGATTGCCGTCATAAAAATTAAGCTATCTTCAATAGCAAAAAAATTAGTCAGTCACTATGAACATTTTGGAAAATTAAATAAAATAATTGATTTTTCAGACTTTGATCGGCCGTAGCGGCCAAACGAAAACTCCAAATTGAACGCGGTTTGCAAATCTGAGCTCCTCGTACGTCAGTTAGTCGGATTAGAGATTTTTAATTTTTGATGAAAACACGAAAAAAAGACATGAGTAAACCCCTTGAAATTTTGTGAAAAAATGCAACTTTCTTAATAATCATCGTAGACTATTGAATTTTACTTTTTTTTCATCAGAAAAACGAGAGAAATCGATTGCCGTTAAAAAAATTGAGCTATCTTCAATAGCAAAAAAATTAGTCAGTCACTATGAACATTTTGGAAAATTAAATAAAATAATTGATTTTTCAGACTTTGATCGGCCGTAGCGGCCAAACGAAAACTCCAAATTGAACGCGGTTTGCAAATCTGAGCTCCTCGTACGTCAATTAGTCGGATTAGAGATTTTTAATTTTTGATGAAAACACGAAAAAAAGACATGAGTAAACCCCTTGAAATTTTGTGAAAAAATGCAACTTTCTTAATAATCATCGTAGACTATTGATTTTACTTTTTTTTCATCAGAAAAACGAGAGAAATCGATTGCCGTTAAAAAAATTGAGCTATCTTCAATAGCAAAAAAATTAGTCAGTCACTATGAACATTTTGGAAAATTAAATAAAATAATTGATTTTTCAGACTTTGATCGGCCGTAGCGGCCAAACGAAAACTCCAAATTGAACGCGGTTTGCAAATCTGAGCTCCTCGTACGTCAATTAGTCGGATTAGAGATTTTTAATTTTTGATAAAAACACGAAAAAAAGACATGAGTAAACCCCTTGAAATTTTGTGAAAAAATGCAACTTTCTTAATAATCATCGTAGACTATTGAATTTTACCTTTTTTTCATTAGAAAAACGAGAGAAATCGATTGCCGTTAAAAAAATTGAGCTATCTTCAATAGCAAAAAAATTAGTCAGTCACGATGAACATTTTGGAAAATTAAATAAAATAATTGATTTTTCAGACTTTGATCGGCCGTAGCGGCCAAACGAAAACTCCAAATTGAACGCGGTTTGCAAATCTGAGCTCCTCGTACGTCAATTAGTCGGATTATAGATTTTTTATTTTTGATGAAAACACGAAAAAAAGACATGAGTAAACCCCTTGAAATTTTGTGAAAAAATGCAACTTTCTTAATAATCATCGTAGACTATTGAATTTTACTTTTTCTTCATCAGAAAAACGAGAGAAATTGATTGCCGTCATAAAAATTGAGCTATCTTCAATAGCAAAAAAATTAGTCAGTCACTATGAACATTTTGGAAAATTAAATAAAATAATTGATTTTTCAGACTTTGATCGGCCGTAGCGGCCAAACGAAAACTCCAAATTGAACGCGGTTTGCAAATCTGAGCTCCTCGTACGTCAATTAGTCGGATTAGAGATTTTTAATTTTTGATGAAAACACGAAAAAAAGACATGAGTAAACCCCTTGAAATTTTGTGAAAAAATGCAACTTTCTTAATAATCATCGTAGACTATTGAATTTTACTTTTTCTTCATCAGAAAAATGAGAGAAATTGATTGCCGTCATAAAAATTGAGCTATCTTCAATAGCAAAAAAATTAGTCAGTCACTATGAACATTTTGGAAAATTAAATAAAATAATTGATTTTTCAGACTTTGATCGGCCGTAGCGGCCAAACGAAAACTCCAAATTGAACGCGGTTTGCAAATCTGAGCTCCTCGTACGTCAATTAGTCGGATTAGAGATTTTTAATTTTTGATGAAAACACGAAAAAAAGACATGAGTAAACCCCTTGAAATTTTGTGAAAAAATGCAACTTTCTTAATAATCATCGTAGACTATTGAATTTTACTTTTTCTTCATCAGAAAAACGAGAGAAATTGATTGCCGTCATAAAAATTAAGCTATCTTCAATAGCAAAAAAATTAGTCAGTCACTATGAACATTTTGGAAAATTAAATAAAATAATTGATTTTTCAGACTTTGATCGGCCGTAGCGGCCAAACGAAAACTCCAAATTGAACGCGGTTTGCAAATCTGAGCTCCTCGTACGTCAATTAGTCGGATTAGAGATTTTTAATTTTTGATGAAAACACGAAAAAAAGACATGAGTAAACCCCTTGAAATTTTGTGAAAAAATGCAACTTTCTTAATAATCATCGTAGACTATTGAATTTTACTTTTTTTTCATCAGAAAAACGAGAGAAATCGATTGCCGTTAAAAAAATTGAGCTATCTTCAATAGCAAAAAAATTAGTCAGTCACTATGAACATTTTGGAAAATTAAATAAAATAATTGATTTTTCAGACTTTGATCGGCCGTAGCGGCCAAACGAAAACTCCAAATTGAACGCGGTTTGCAAATCTGAGCTCCTCGTACGTCAATTAGTCGGATTAGAGATTTTTAATTTTTGATGAAAACACGAAAAAAAGACATGAGTAAACCCCTTGAAATTTTGTGAAAAAATGCAACTTTCTTAATAATCATCGTAGACTATTGAATTTTACCTTTTTTTCATTAGAAAAACGAGAGAAATCGATTGCCGTTAAAAAAATTGAGCTATCTTCAATAGCAAAAAAATTAGTCAGTCACTATGAACATTTTGGAAAATTAAATAAAATAATTGATTTTTCAGACTTTGATCGGCCGTAGCGGCCAAACGAAAACTCCAAATTGAACGCGGTTTGCAAATCTGAGCTCCTCGTACGTCAATTAGTCGGATTATAGATTTTTTAATTTTGATGAAAACACGAAAAAAAGACATGAGTAAACCCCTTGAAATTTTGTGAAAAAATGCAACTTTCTTAATAATCATCGTAGACTATTGAATTTTACTTTTTCTTCATCAGAAAAACGAGAGAAATTGATTGCCGTCATAAAAATTGAGCTATCTTCAATAGCAAAAAAATTAGTCAGTCACTATGAACATTTTGGAAAATTAAATAAAATAATTGATTTTTCAGACTTTGATCGGCCGTAGCGGCCAAACGAAAACTCCAAATTGAACGCGGTTTGCAAATCTGAGCTCCTCGTACGTCAATTAGTCGGATTAGAGATTTTTAATTTTTGATGAAAACACGAAAAAAAGACATGAGTAAACCCCTTGAAATTTTGTGAAAAAATGCAACTTTCTTAATAATCATCGTAGACTATTGAATTTTACTTTTTCTTCATCAGAAAAACGAGAGAAATTGATTGCCGTCATAAAAATTGAGCTATCTTCAATAGCAAAAAAATTAGTCAGTCACTATGAACATTTTGGAAAATTAAATAAAATAATTGATTTTTCAGACTTTGATCGGCCGTAGCGGCCAAACGAAAACTCCAAATTGAACGCGGTTTGCAAATCTGAGCTCCTCGTACGTCAATTAGTCGGATTAGAGATTTTTAATTTTTGATGAAAACACGAAAAAAAGACATGAGTAAACCCCTTGAAATTTTGTGAAAAAATGCAACTTTCTTAATAATCATCGTAGACTATTGAATTTTACTTTTTCTTCATCAGAAAAACGAGAGAAATTGATTGCCGTCATAAAAATTAAGCTATCTTCAATAGCAAAAAAATTAGTCAGTCACTATGAACATTTTGGAAAATTAAATAAAATAATTGATTTTTCAGACTTTGATCGGCCGTAGCGGCCAAACGAAAACTCCAAATTGAACGCGGTTTGCAAATCTGAGCTCCTCGTACGTCAATTAGTCGGATTAGAGATTTTTAATTTTTGATGAAAACACGAAAAAAAGACATGAGTAAACCCCTTGAAATTTTGTGAAAAAATGCAACTTTCTTAATAATCATCGTAGACTATTGAATTTTACTTTTTTTTCATCAGAAAAACGAGAGAAATCGATTGCCGTTAAAAAAATTGAGCTATCTTCAATAGCAAAAAAATTAGTCAGTCACTATGAACATTTTGGAAAATTAAATAAAATAATTGATTTTTCAGACTTTGATCGGCCGTAGCGGCCAAACGAAAACTCCAAATTGAACGCGGTTTGCAAATCTGAGCTCCTCGTACGTCAATTAGTCGGATTAGAGATTTTTAATTTTTGATGAAAACACGAAAAAAAGACATGAGTAAACCCCTTGAAATTTTGTGAAAAAATGCAACTTTCTTAATAATCATCGTAGACTATTGAATTTTACTTTTTTTTCATCAGAAAAACGAGAGAAATCGATTGCCGTTAAAAAAATTGAGCTATCTTCAATAGCAAAAAAATTAGTCAGTCACTATGAACATTTTGGAAAATTAAATAAAATAATTGATTTTTCAGACTTTGATCGGCCGTAGCGGCCAAACGAAAACTCCAAATTGAACGCGGTTTGCAAATCTGAGCTCCTCGTACGTCAATTAGTCGGATTAGAGATTTTTAATTTTTGATGAAAACACGAAAAAAAGACATGAGTAAACCCCTTGAAATTTTGTGAAAAAATGCAACTTTCTTAATAATCATCGTAGACTATTGAATTTTACCTTTTTTTCATTAGAAAAACGAGAGAAATCGATTGCCGTTAAAAAAATTGAGCTATCTTCAATAGCAAAAAAATTAGTCAGTCACTATGAACATTTTGGAAAATTAAATAAAATAATTGATTTTTCAGACTTTGATCGGCCGTAGCGGCCAAACGAAAACTCCAAATTGAACGCGGTTTGCAAATCTGAGCTCCTCGTACGTCAATTAGTCGGATTAGAGATTTTTAATTTTTGATGAAAACACGAAAAAAAGACATGAGTAAACCCCTTGAAATTTTGTGAAAAAATGCAACTTTCTTAATAATCATCGTAGACTATTGAATTTTACTTTTTTTCATCAGAAAAACGAGAGAAATCGATTGCCGTTAAAAAAATTGAGCTATCTTCAATAGCAAAAAAATTAGTCAGTCACTATGAACATTTTGGAAAATTAAATAAAATAATTGATTTTTCAGACTTTGATCGGCCGTAGCGGCCAAACGAAAACTCCAAATTGAACGCGGTTTGCAAATCTGAGCTCCTCGTACGTCAATTAGTCGGATTAGAGATTTTTAATTTTTGATGAAAACACGAAAAAAAGACATGAGTAAACCCCTTGAAATTTTGTGAAAAAATGCAACTTTCTTAATAATCATCGTAGACTATTGAATTTTACTTTTTCTTCATCAGAAAAACGAGAGAAATTGATTGCCGTCATAAAAATTGAGCTATCTTCAATAGCAAAAAAATTAGTCAGTCACTATGAACATTTTGGAAAATTAAATAAAATAATTGATTTTTCAGACTTTGATCGGCCGTAGCGGCCAAACGAAAACTCCAAATTGAACGCGGTTTGCAAATCTGAGCTCCTCGTACGTCAATTAGTCGGATTAGAGATTTTTAATTTTTGATGAAAACACGAAAAAAAGACATGAGTAAACCCCTTGAAATTTTGTGAAAAAATGCAACTTTCTTAATAATCATCGTAGACTATTGAATTTTACTTTTTTTTCATCAGAAAAACGAGAGAAATCGATTGCCGTTAAAAAAATTGAGCTATCTTCAATAGCAAAAAAATTAGTCAGTCACTATGAACATTTTGGAAAATTAAATAAAATAATTGATTTTTCAGACTTTGATCGGCCGTAGCGGCCAAACGAAAACTCCAAATTGAACGCGGTTTGCAAATCTGAGCTCCTCGTACGTCAATTAGTCGGATTAGAGATTTTTAATTTTTGATGAAAACACGAAAAAAAGACATGAGTAAACCCCTTGAAATTTTGTGAAAAAATGCAACTTTCTTAATAATCATCGTAGACTATTGAATTTTACTTTTTTTTCATCAGAAAAACGAGAGAAATCGATTGCCGTTAAAAAAATTGAGCTATCTTCAATAGCAAAAAAATTAGTCAGTCACTATGAACATTTTGGAAAATTAAATAAAATAATTGATTTTTCAGACTTTGATCGGCCGTAGCGGCCAAACGAAAACTCCAAATTGAACGCGGTTTGCAAATCTGAGCTCCTCGTACGTCAATTAGTCGGATTAGAGATTTTTAATTTTTGATGAAAACACGAAAAAAAGACATGAGTAAACCCCTTGAAATTTTGTGAAAAAATGCAACTTTCTTAATAATCATCGTAGACTATTGAATTTTACCTTTTTTTCATTAGAAAAACGAGAGAAATCGATTGCCGTTAAAAAAATTGAGCTATCTTCAATAGCAAAAAAATTAGTCAGTCACTATGAACATTTTGGAAAATTAAATAAAATAATTGATTTTTCAGACTTTGATCGGCCGTAGCGGCCAAACGAAAACTCCAAATTGAACGCGGTTTGCAAATCTGAGCTCCTCGTACGTCAATTAGTCGGATTAGAGATTTTTAATTTTTGATGAAAACACGAAAAAAAGACATGAGTAAACCCCTTGAAATTTTGTGAAAAAATGCAACTTTCTTAATAATCATCGTAGACTATTGAATTTTACTTTTTTTCATCAGAAAAACGAGAGAAATCGATTGCCGTTAAAAAAATTGAGCTATCTTCAATAGCAAAAAAATTAGTCAGTCACTATGAACATTTTGGAAAATTAAATAAAATAATTGATTTTTCAGACTTTGATCGGCCGTAGCGGCCAAACGAAAACTCCAAATTGAACGCGGTTTGCAAATCTGAGCTCCTCGTACGTCAATTAGTCGGATTAGAGATTTTTAATTTTTGATGAAAACACGAAAAAAAGACATGAGTAAACCCCTTGAAATTTTGTGAAAAAATGCAACTTTCTTAATAATCATCGTAGACTATTGAATTTTACTTTTTCTTCATCAGAAAAACGAGAGAAATTGATTGCCGTCATAAAAATTGAGCTATCTTCAATAGCAAAAAAATTAGTCAGTCACTATGAACATTTTGGAAAATTAAATAAAATAATTGATTTTTCAGACTTTGATCGGCCGTAGCGGCCAAACGAAAACTCCAAATTGAACGCGGTTTGCAAATCTGAGCTCCTCGTACGTCAATTAGTCGGATTAGAGATTTTTAATTTTTGATGAAAACACGAAAAAAAGACATGAGTAAACCCCTTGAAATTTTGTGAAAAAATGCAACTTTCTTAATAATCATCGTAGACTATTGAATTTTACTTTTTCTTCATCAGAAAAACGAGAGAAATTGATTGCCGTCATAAAAATTGAGCTATCTTCAATAGCAAAAAAATTAGTCAGTCACTATGAACATTTTGGAAAATTAAATAAAATAATTGATTTTTCAGACTTTGATCGGCCGTAGCGGCCAAACGAAAACTCCAAATTGAACGCGGTTTGCAAATCTGAGCTCCTCGTACGTCAATTAGTCGGATTAGAGATTTTTAATTTTTGATGAAAACACGAAAAAAAGACATGAGTAAACCCCTTGAAATTTTGTGAAAAAATGCAACTTTCTTAATAATCATCGTAGACTATTGAATTTTACTTTTTTTTCATCAGAAAAACGAGAGAAATTGATTGCCGTTAAAAAATTGAGCTATCTTCAACATGAGTAAACCCCTTGAAATTTTGTGAAAAAATGCAACTTTCTTAATAATCATCGTAGACTATTGAATTTTACTTTTTTTTCATCAGAAAAACGAGAGAAATCGATTGCCGTTAAAAAAATTGAGCTATCTTCAATAGCAAAAAAATTAGTCAGTCACTATGAACATTTTGGAAAATTAAATAAAATAATTGATTTTTCAGACTTTGATCGGCCGTAGCGGCCAAACGAAAACTCCAAATTGAACGCGGTTTGCAAATCTGAGCTCCTCGTACGTCAATTAGTCGGATTAGAGATTTTTAATTTTTGATGAAAACACGAAAAAAAGACATGAGTAAACCCCTTGAAATTTTGTGAAAAAATGCAACTTTCTTAATAATCATCGTAGACTATTGAATTTTACTTTTTCTTCATCAGAAAAACGAGAGAAATTGATTGCCGTCATAAAAATTAAGCTATCTTCAATAGCAAAAAAATTAGTCAGTCACTATGAACATTTTGGAAAATTAAATAAAATAATTGATTTTTCAGACTTTGATCGGCCGTAGCGGCCAAACGAAAACTCCAAATTGAACGCGGTTTGCAAATCTGAGCTCCTCGTACGTCAATTAGTCGGATTAGAGATTTTTAATTTTTGATGAAAACACGAAAAAAAGACATGAGTAAACCCCTTGAAATTTTGTGAAAAAATGCAACTTTCTTAATAATCATCGTAGACTATTGAATTTTACTTTGTTTTCATCAGAAAAACGAGAGAAATCGATTGCCGTTAAAAAAATTGAGCTATCTTCAATAGCAAAAAAATTAGTCAGTCACTATGAACATTTTGGAAAATTAAATAAAATAATTGATTTTTCAGACTTTGATCGGCCGTAGCGGCCAAACGAAAACTCCAAATTGAACGCGGTTTGCAAATCTGAGCTCCTCGTACGTCAATTAGTCGGATTAGAGATTTTTAATTTTTGATGAAAACACGAAAAAAAGACATGAGTAAACCCCTTGAAATTTTGTGAAAAAAATGCAACTTTCTTAATAATCATCGTAGACTATTGAATTTTACCTTTTTTTCATCAGAAAAACGAGAGAAATCGATTGCCGTTAAAAAAATTGAGCTATCTTCAATAGCAAAAAAATTAGTCAGTCACTATGAACATTTTGGAAAATTAAATAAAATAATTGATTTTTCAGACTTTGATCGGCCGTAGCGGCCAAACGAAAACTCCAAATTGAACGCGGTTTGCAAATCTGAGCTCCTCGTACGTCAATTAGTCGGATTAGAGATTTTTAATTTTTGATGAAAACACGAAAAAAAGACATGAGTAAACCCCTTGAAATTTTGTGAAAAAATGCAACTTTCTTAATAATCATCGTAGACTATTGAATTTTACTTTGTTTTCATCAGAAAAACGAGAGAAATCGATTGCCGTTAAAAAAATTGAGCTATCTTCAATAGCAAAAAAATTAGTCAGTCACTATGAACATTTTGGAAAATTAAATAAAATAATTGATTTTTCAGACTTTGATCGGCCGTAGCGGCCAAACGAAAACTCCAAATTGAACGCGGTTTGCAAATCTGAGCTCCTCGTACGTCAATTAGTCGGATTAGAGATTTTTAATTTTTGATGAAAACACGAAAAAAAGACATGAGTAAACCCCTTGAAATTTTGTGAAAAAAATGCAACTTTCTTAATAATCATCGTAGACTATTGAATTTTACCTTTTTTTCATCAGAAAAACGAGAGAAATCGATTGCCGTTAAAAAAATTGAGCTATCTTCAATAGCAAAAAAATTAGTCAGTCACTATGAACATTTTGGAAAATTAAATAAAATAATTGATTTTTCAGACTTTGATCGGCCGTAGCGGCCAAACGAAAACTCCAAATTGAACGCGGTTTGCAAATCTGAGCTCCTCGTACGTCAATTAGTCGGATTAGAGATTTTTAATTTTTGATGAAAACACGAAAAAAAGACATGAGTAAACCCCTTGAAATTTTGTGAAAAAATGCAACTTTCTTAATAATCATCGTAGACTATTGAATTTTACTTTTTTTTCATCAGAAAAACGAGAGAAATCGATTGCCGTTAAAAAAATTGAGCTATCTTCAATAGCAAAAAAATTAGTCAGTCACTTTGAACATTTTGGAAAATTAAATAAAATAATTGATTTTTCAGACTTTGATCGGCCGTAGCGGCCAAACGAAAACTCCAAATTGAACGCGGTTTGCAAATCTGAGCTCCTCGTACGTCAATTAGTCGGATTAGAGATTTTTAATTTTTGATGAAAACACGAAAAAAAGACATGAGTAAACCCCTTGAAATTTTGTGAAAAATGCAACTTTCTTAATAATCATCGTAGACTATTGAATTTTACTTTTTTTTCATCAGAAAAACGAGAGAAATCGATTGCCGTTAAAAAAATTGAGCTATCTTCAATAGCAAAAAAATTAGTCAGTCACTTTGAACATTTTGGAAAATTAAATAAAATAATTGATTTTTCAGACTTTGATCGGCCGTAGCGGCCAAACGAAAACTCCAAATTGAACGCGGTTTGCAAATCTGAGCTCCTCGTACGTCAATTAGTCGGATTAGAGATTTTTAATTTTTGATGAAAACACGAAAAAAAGACATGAGTAAACCCCTTGAAATTTTGTGAAAAAATGCAACTTTCTTAATAATCATCGTAGACTATTGAATTTTACTTTTTCTTCATCAGAAAAACGAGAGAAATTGATTGCCGTCATAAAAATTAAGCTATCTTCAATAGCAAAAAAATTAGTCAGTCACTATGAACATTTTGGAAAATTAAATAAAATAATTGATTTTTCAGACTTTGATCGGCCGTAGCGGCCAAACGAAAACTCCAAATTGAACGCGGTTTGCAAATCTGAGCTCCTCGTACGTCAATTAGTCGGATTAGAGATTTTTAATTTTTGATGAAAACACGAAAAAAAGACATGAGTAAACCCCTTGAAATTTTGTGAAAAAATGCAACTTTCTTAATAATCATCGTAGACTATTGAATTTTACTTTTTTTTTCATCAGAAAAACGAGAGAAATCGATTGCCGTTAAAAAAATTGAGCTATCTTCAATAGCAAAAAAATTAGTCAGTCACTATGAACATTTTGGAAAATTAAATAAAATAATTGATTTTTCAGACTTTGATCGGCCGTAGCGGCCAAACGAAAACTCCAAATTGAACGCGGTTTGCAAATCTGAGCTCCTCGTACGTCAATTAGTCGGATTAGAGATTTTTAATTTTTGATGAAAACACGAAAAAAAGACATGAGTAAACCCCTTGAAATTTTGTGAAAAAATGCAACTTTCTTAATAATCATCGTAGACTATTGAATTTTACTTTTTTTTCATCAGAAAAACGAGAGAAATCGATTGCCGTTAAAAAAATTGAGCTATCTTCAATAGCAAAAAAATTAGTCAGTCACTATGAACATTTTGGAAAATTAAATAAAATAATTGATTTTTCAGACTTTGATCGGCCGTAGCGGCCAAACGAAAACTCCAAATTGAACGCGGTTTGCAAATCTGAGCTCCTCGTACGTCAATTAGTCGGATTAGAGATTTTTAATTTTTGATGAAAACACGAAAAAAAGACATGAGTAAACCCCTTGAAATTTTGTGAAAAAATGCAACTTTCTTAATAATCATCGTAGACTATTGAATTTTACTTTGTTTTCATCAGAAAAACGAGAGAAATCGATTGCCGTTAAAAAAATTGAGCTATCTTCAATAGCAAAAAAATTAGTCAGTCACTATGAACATTTTGGAAAATTAAATAAAATAATTGATTTTTCAGACTTTGATCGGCCGTAGCGGCCAAACGAAAACTCCAAATTGAACGCGGTTTGCAAATCTGAGCTCCTCGTACGTCAATTAGTCGGATTAGAGATTTTTAATTTTTGATGAAAACACGAAAAAAAGACATGAGTAAACCCCTTGAAATTTTGTGAAAAAAATGCAACTTTCTTAATAATCATCGTAGACTATTGAATTTTACCTTTTTTTCATCAGAAAAACGAGAGAAATCGATTGCCGTTAAAAAAATTGAGCTATCTTCAATAGCAAAAAAATTAGTCAGTCACTATGAACATTTTGGAAAATTAAATAAAATAATTGATTTTTCAGACTTTGATCGGCCGTAGCGGCCAAACGAAAACTCCAAATTGAACGCGGTTTGCAAATCTGAGCTCCTCGTACGTCAATTAGTCGGATTAGAGATTTTTAATTTTTGATAAAAACACGAAAAAAAGACATGAGTAAACCCCTTGAAATTTTGTGAAAAAATGCAACTTTCTTAATAATCATCGTAGACTATTGAATTTTACTTTTTCTTCATCAGAAAAACGAGAGAAATTGATTGCCGTCATAAAAATTGAGCTATCTTCAATAGCAAAAAAATTAGTCAGTCACTATGAACATTTTGGAAAATTAAATAAAATAATTGATTTTTCAGACTTTGATCGGCCGTAGCGGCCAAACGAAAACTCCAAATTGAACGCGGTTTGCAAATCTGAGCTCCTCGTACGTCAATTAGTCGGATTAGAGATTTTTAATTTTTGATGAAAACACGAAAAAAAGACATGAGTAAACCCCTTGAAATTTTGTGAAAAATGCAACTTTCTTAATAATCATCGTAGACTATTGAATTTTACTTTTTTTTCATCAGAAAAACGAGAGAAATCGATTGCCGTTAAAAAAATTGAGCTATCTTCAATAGCAAAAAAATTAGTCAGTCACTTTGAACATTTTGGAAAATTAAATAAAATAATTGATTTTTCAGACTTTGATCGGCCGTAGCGGCCAAACGAAAACTCCAAATTGAACGCGGTTTGCAAATCTGAGCTCCTCGTACGTCAATTAGTCGGATTAGAGATTTTTAATTTTTGATGAAAACACGAAAAAAAGACATGAGTAAACCCCTTGAAATTTTGTGAAAAAATGCAACT
Source organism: Ocypus olens (assembly GCA_910593695.2). NCBI lineage: Eukaryota > Metazoa > Arthropoda > Insecta > Coleoptera > Staphylinidae > Ocypus > Ocypus olens. The sequence continues at coordinate 6,277,201 of OU343055.1, read as the reverse complement.
TTCTTAATAATCATCGTAGACTATTGAATTTTACTTTTTCTTCATCAGAAAAACGAGAGAAATTGATTGCCGTCATAAAAATTAAGCTATCTTCAATAGCAAAAAAATTAGTCAGTCACTATGAACATTTTGGAAAATTAAATAAAATAATTGATTTTTCAGACTTTGATCGGCCGTAGCGGCCAAACGAAAACTCCAAATTGAACGCGGTTTGCAAATCTGAGCTCCTCGTACGTCAATTAGTCGGATTAGAGATTTTTAATTTTTGATGAAAACACGAAAAAAAGACATGAGTAAACCCCTTGAAATTTTGTGAAAAAATGCAACTTTCTTAATAATCATCGTAGACTATTGAATTTTACCTTTTTTTCATTAGAAAAACGAGAGAAATCGATTGCCGTTAAAAAAATTGAGCTATCTTCAATAGCAAAAAAATTAGTCAGTCACTATGAACATTTTGGAAAATTAAATAAAATAATTGATTTTTCAGACTTTGATCGGCCGTAGCGGCCAAACGAAAACTCCAAATTGAACGCGGTTTGCAAATCTGAGCTCCTCGTACGTCAATTAGTCGGATTATAGATTTTTTATTTTTGATGAAAACACGAAAAAAAGACATGAGTAAACCCCTTGAAATTTTGTGAAAAAATGCAACTTTCTTAATAATCATCGTAGACTATTGAATTTTACTTTTTCTTCATCAGAAAAACGAGAGAAATTGATTGCCGTCATAAAAATTGAGCTATCTTCAATAGCAAAAAAAATTAGTCAGTCACTATGAACATTTTGGAAAATTAAATAAAATAATTGATTTTTCAGACTTTGATCGGCCGTAGCGGCCAAACGAAAACTCCAAATTGAACGCGGTTTGCAAATCTGAGCTCCTCGTACGTCAATTAGTCGGATTAGAGATTTTTAATTTTTGATGAAAACACGAAAAAAAGACATGAGTAAACCCCTTGAAATTTTGTGAAAAAATGCAACTTTCTTAATAATCATCGTAGACTATTGAATTTTACTTTTTCTTCATCAGAAAAACGAGAGAAATTGATTGCCGTCATAAAAATTGAGCTATCTTCAATAGCAAAAAAATTAGTCAGTCACTATGAACATTTTGGAAAATTAAATAAAATAATTGATTTTTCAGACTTTGATCGGCCGTAGCGGCCAAACGAAAACTCCAAATTGAACGCGGTTTGCAAATCTGAGCTCCTCGTACGTCAATTAGTCGGATTAGAGATTTTTAATTTTTGATGAAAACACGAAAAAAAGACATGAGTAAACCCCTTGAAATTTTGTGAAAAAATGCAACTTTCTTAATAATCATCGTAGACTATTGAATTTTACTTTTTCTTCATCAGAAAAACGAGAGAAATTGATTGCCGTCATAAAAATTGAGCTATCTTCAATAGCAAAAAAATTAGTCAGTCACTATGAACATTTTGGAAAATTAAATAAAATAATTGATTTTTCAGACTTTGATCGGCCGTAGCGGCCAAACGAAAACTCCAAATTGAACGCGGTTTGCAAATCTGAGCTCCTCGTACGTCAATTAGTCGGATTAGAGATTTTTAATTTTTGATGAAAACACGAAAAAAAGACATGAGTAAACCCCTTGAAATTTTGTGAAAAAATGCAACTTTCTTAATAATCATCGTAGACTATTGAATTTTACTTTTTTTTCATCAGAAAAACGAGAGAAATCGATTGCCGTTAAAAAAATTGAGCTATCTTCAATAGCAAAAAAAATAGTCAGTCACTATGAACATTTTGGAAAATTAAATAAAATAATTGATTTTTCAGACTTTGATCGGCCGTAGCGGCCAAACGAAAACTCCAAATTGAACGCGGTTTGCAAATCTGAGCTCCTCGTACGTCAATTAGTCGGATTAGAGATTTTTAATTTTTGATGAAAACACGAAAAAAAGACATGAGTAAACCCCTTGAAATTTTGTGAAAAAATGCAACTTTCTTAATAATCATCGTAGACTATTGAATTTTACTTTTTTTTCATCAGAAAAACGAGAGAAATCGATTGCCGTTAAAAAAATTGAGCTATCTTCAATAGCAAAAAAATTAGTCAGTCACTATGAACATTTTGGAAAATTAAATAAAATAATTGATTTTTCAGACTTTGATCGGCCGTAGCGGCCAAACGAAAACTCCAAATTGAACGCGGTTTGCAAATCTGAGCTCCTCGTACGTCAATTAGTCGGATTAGAGATTTTTAATTTTTGATGAAAACACGAAAAAAAGACATGAGTAAACCCCTTGAAATTTTGTGAAAAAATGCAACTTTCTTAATAATCATCGTAGACTATTGAATTTTACCTTTTTTTCATTAGAAAAACGAGAGAAATCGATTGCCGTTAAAAAAATTGAGCTATCTTCAATAGCAAAAAAATTAGTCAGTCACTATGAACATTTTGGAAAATTAAATAAAATAATTGATTTTTCAGACTTTGATCGGCCGTAGCGGCCAAACGAAAACTCCAAATTGAACGCGGTTTGCAAATCTGAGCTCCTCGTACGTCAATTAGTCGGATTAGAGATTTTTAATTTTTGATGAAAACACGAAAAAAAGACATGAGTAAACCCCTTGAAATTTTGTGAAAAAATGCAACTTTCTTAATAATCATCGTAGACTATTGAATTTTACTTTTTTTCATCAGAAAAACGAGAGAAATCGATTGCCGTTAAAAAAATTGAGCTATCTTCAATAGCAAAAAAATTAGTCAGTCACTATGAACATTTTGGAAAATTAAATAAAATAATTGATTTTTCAGACTTTGATCGGCCGTAGCGGCCAAACGAAAACTCCAAATTGAACGCGGTTTGCAAATCTGAGCTCCTCGTACGTCAATTAGTCGGATTAGAGATTTTTAATTTTTGATGAAAACACGAAAAAAAGACATGAGTAAACCCCTTGAAATTTTGTGAAAAAATGCAACTTTCTTAATAATCATCGTAGACTATTGAATTTTACTTTTTCTTCATCAGAAAAACGAGAGAAATTGATTGCCGTCATAAAAATTGAGCTATCTTCAATAGCAAAAAAATTAGTCAGTCACTATGAACATTTTGGAAAATTAAATAAAATAATTGATTTTTCAGACTTTGATCGGCCGTAGCGGCCAAACGAAAACTCCAAATTGAACGCGGTTTGCAAATCTGAGCTCCTCGTACGTCAATTAGTCGGATTAGAGATTTTTAATTTTTGATGAAAACACGAAAAAAAGACATGAGTAAACCCCTTGAAATTTTGTGAAAAAATGCAACTTTCTTAATAATCATCGTAGACTATTGAATTTTACTTTTTTTTCATCAGAAAAACGAGAGAAATCGATTGCCGTTAAAAAAATTGAGCTATCTTCAACATGAGTAAACCCCTTGAAATTTTGTGAAAAAATGCAACTTTCTTAATAATCATCGTAGACTATTGAATTTTACTTTTTTTTCATCAGAAAAACGAGAGAAATCGATTGCCGTTAAAAAAATTGAGCTATCTTCAATAGCAAAAAAATTAGTCAGTCACTATGAACATTTTGGAAAATTAAATAAAATAATTGATTTTTCAGACTTTGATCGGCCGTAGCGGCCAAACGAAAACTCCAAATTGAACGCGGTTTGCAAATCTGAGCTCCTCGTACGTCAATTAGTCGGATTAGAGATTTTTAATTTTTGATGAAAACACGAAAAAAAGACATGAGTAAACCCCTTGAAATTTTGTGAAAAAATGCAACTTTCTTAATAATCATCGTAGACTATTGAATTTTACTTTTTCTTCATCAGAAAAACGAGAGAAATTGATTGCCGTCATAAAAATTAAGCTATCTTCAATAGCAAAAAAATTAGTCAGTCACTATGAACATTTTGGAAAATTAAATAAAATAATTGATTTTTCAGACTTTGATCGGCCGTAGCGGCCAAACGAAAACTCCAAATTGAACGCGGTTTGCAAATCTGAGCTCCTCGTACGTCAATTAGTCGGATTAGAGATTTTTAATTTTTGATGAAAACACGAAAAAAAGACATGAGTAAACCCCTTGAAATTTTGTGAAAAAATGCAACTTTCTTAATAATCATCGTAGACTATTGAATTTTACTTTGTTTTCATCAGAAAAACGAGAGAAATCGATTGCCGTTAAAAAAATTGAGCTATCTTCAATAGCAAAAAAATTAGTCAGTCACTATGAACATTTTGGAAAATTAAATAAAATAATTGATTTTTCAGACTTTGATCAGCCGTAGCGGCCAAACGAAAACTCCAAATTGAACGCGGTTTGCAAATCTGAGCTCCTCGTACGTCAATTAGTCGGATTAGAGATTTTTAATTTTTGATGAAAACACGAAAAAAAGACATGAGTAAACCCCTTGAAATTTTGTGAAAAAAATGCAACTTTCTTAATAATCATCGTAGACTATTGAATTTTACCTTTTTTTCATCAGAAAAACGAGAGAAATCGATTGCCGTTAAAAAAATTGAGCTATCTTCAATAGCAAAAAAATTAGTCAGTCACTATGAACATTTTGGAAAATTAAATAAAATAATTGATTTTTCAGACTTTGATCGGCCGTAGCGGCCAAACGAAAACTCCAAATTGAACGCGGTTTGCAAATCTGAGCTCCTCGTACGTCAATTAGTCGGATTAGAGATTTTTAATTTTTGATGAAAACACGAAAAAAAGACATGAGTAAACCCCTTGAAATTTTGTGAAAAAATGCAACTTTCTTAATAATCATCGTAGACTATTGAATTTTACTTTTTCTTCATCAGAAAAACGAGAGAAATTGATTGCCGTCATAAAAATTGAGCTATCTTCAATAGCAAAAAAATTAGTCAGTCACTATGAACATTTTGGAAAATTAAATAAAATAATTGATTTTTCAGACTTTGATCGGCCGTAGCGGCCAAACGAAAACTCCAAATTGAACGCGGTTTGCAAATCTGAGCTCCTCGTACGTCAATTAGTCGGATTAGAGATTTTTAATTTTTGATGAAAACACGAAAAAAAGACATGAGTAAACCCCTTGAAATTTTGTGAAAAAATGCAACTTTCTTAATAATCATCGTAGACTATTGAATTTTACTTTTTTTTCATCAGAAAAACGAGAGAAATCGATTGCCGTTAAAAAAATTGAGCTATCTTCAATAGCAAAAAAATTAGTCAGTCACTTTGAACATTTTGGAAAATTAAATAAAATAATTGATTTTTCAGACTTTGATCGGCCGTAGCGGCCAAACGAAAACTCCAAATTGAACGCGGTTTGCAAATCTGAGCTCCTCGTACGTCAATTAGTCGGATTAGAGATTTTTAATTTTTGATGAAAACACGAAAAAAAGACATGAGTAAACCCCTTGAAATTTTGTGAAAAATGCAACTTTCTTAATAATCATCGTAGACTATTGAATTTTACTTTTTTTTCATCAGAAAAACGAGAGAAATCGATTGCCGTTAAAAAAATTGAGCTATCTTCAATAGCAAAAAAATTAGTCAGTCACTTTGAACATTTTGGAAAATTAAATAAAATAATTGATTTTTCAGACTTTGATCGGCCGTAGCGGCCAAACGAAAACTCCAAATTGAACGCGGTTTGCAAATCTGAACTCCTCGTACGTCAATTAGTCGGATTAGAGATTTTTAATTTTTGATGAAAACACGAAAAAAAGACATGAGTAAACCCCTTGAAATTTTGTGAAAAAATGCAACTTTCTTAATAATCATCGTAGACTATTGAATTTTACTTTTTTTTCATCAGAAAAACGAGAGAAATCGATTGCCGTTAAAAAAATTGAGCTATCTTCAATAGCAAAAAAATTAGTCAGTCACTTTGAACATTTTGGAAAATTAAATAAAATAATTGATTTTTCAGACTTTGATCGGCCGTAGCGGCCAAACGAAAACTCCAAATTGAACGCGGTTTGCAAATCTGAGCTCCTCGTACGTCAATTAGTCGGATTAGAGATTTTTAATTTTTGATGAAAACACGAAAAAAAGACATGAGTAAACCCCTTGAAATTTTGTGAAAAATGCAACTTTCTTAATAATCATCGTAGACTATTGAATTTTACTTTTTTTTCATCAGAAAAACGAGAGAAATCGATTGCCGTTAAAAAAATTGAGCTATCTTCAATAGCAAAAAAATTAGTCAGTCACTTTGAACATTTTGGAAAATTAAATAAAATAATTGATTTTTCAGACTTTGATCGGCCGTAGCGGCCAAACGAAAACTCCAAATTGAACGCGGTTTGCAAATCTGAGCTCCTCGTACGTCAATTAGTCGGATTAGAGATTTTTAATTTTTGATGAAAACACGAAAAAAAGACATGAGTAAACCCCTTGAAATTTTGTGAAAAAATGCAACTTTCTTAATAATCATCGTAGACTATTGAATTTTACCTTTTTTTCATCAGAAAAACGAGAGAAATCGATTGCCGTTAAAAAAATTGAGCTATCTTCAATAGCAAAAAAATTAGTCAGTCACTATGAACATTTTGGAAAATTAAATAAAATAATTGATTTTTCAGACTTTGATCGGCCGTGGCGGCCAAACGAAAACTCCAAATTGAACGCGGTTTGCAAATCTGAACTCCTCGTACGTCAATTAGTCGGATTAGAGATTTTTAATTTTTGATGAAAACACGAAAAAAAGACATGAGTAAACCCCTTGAAATTTTGTGAAAAAATGCAACTTTCTTAATAATCATCGTATACTATTGAATTTTACCTTTTTTTCATCAGAAAAACGAGAGAAATCGATTGCCGTTAAAAAAATTGAGCTATCTTCAATAGCAAAAAAATTAGTCAGTCACTATGAACATTTTGGAAAATTAAATAAAATAATTGATTTTTCAGACTTTGATCGGCCGTAGCGGCCAAACGAAAACTCCAAATTGAACGCGGTTTGCAAATCTGAGCTCCTCGTACGTCAATTAGTCGGATTAGAGATTTTTAATTTTTGATGAAAACACGAAAAAAAGACATGAGTAAACCCCTTGAAATTTTGTGAAAAAATGCAACTTTCTTAATAATCATCGTAGACTATTGAATTTTACTTTTTCTTCATCAGAAAAACGAGAGAAATTGATTGCCGTCATAAAAATTGAGCTATCTTCAATAGCAAAAAAATTAGTCAGTCACTATGAACATTTTGGAAAATTAAATAAAATAATTGATTTTTCAGACTTTGATCGGCCGTAGCGGCCAAACGAAAACTCCAAATTGAACGCGGTTTGCAAATCTGAGCTCCTCGTACGTCAATTAGTCGGATTAGAGATTTTTAATTTTTGATGAAAACACGAAAAAAAGACATGAGTAAACCCCTTGAAATTTTGTGAAAAAATGCAACTTTCTTAATAATCATCGTAGACTATTGAATTTTACTTTTTTTCATCAGAAAAACGAGAGAAATCGATTGCCGTTAAAAAAATTGAGCTATCTTCAACATGAGTAAACCCCTTGAAATTTTGTGAAAAAATGCAACTTTCTTAATAATCATCGTAGACTATTGAATTTTACTTTTTCTTCATCAGAAAAACGAGAGAAATTGATTGCCGTCATAAAAATTGAGCTATCTTCAATAGCAAAAAAATTAGTCAGTCACTATGAACATTTTGGAAAATTAAATAAAATAATTGATTTTTCAGACTTTGATCGGCCGTAGCGGCCAAACGAAAACTCCAAATTGAACGCGGTTTGCAAATCTGAGCTCCTCGTACGTCAATTAGTCGGATTAGAGATTTTTAATTTTTGATGAAAACACGAAAAAAAGACATGAGTAAACCCCTTGAAATTTTGTGAAAAAATGCAACTTTCTTAATAATCATCGTAGACTATTGAATTTTACTTTTTTTTCATCAGAAAAACGAGAGAAATCGATTGCCGTTAAAAAAATTGAGCTATCTTCAATAGCAAAAAAATTAGTCAGTCACTTTGAACATTTTGGAAAATTAAATAAAATAATTGATTTTTCAGACTTTGATCGGCCGTAGCGGCCAAACGAAAACTCCAAATTGAACGCGGTTTGCAAATCTGAGCTCCTCGTACGTCAATTAGTCGGATTAGAGATTTTTAATTTTTGATGAAAACACGAAAAAAAGACATGAGTAAACCCCTTGAAATTTTGTGAAAAATGCAACTTTCTTAATAATCATCGTAGACTATTGAATTTTACTTTTTTTTCATCAGAAAAACGAGAGAAATCGATTGCCGTTAAAAAAATTGAGCTATCTTCAATAGCAAAAAAATTAGTCAGTCACTTTGAACATTTTGGAAAATTAAATAAAATAATTGATTTTTCAGACTTTGATCGGCTGTAGCGGCCAAACGAAAACTCCAAATTGAACGCGGTTTGCAAATCTGAACTCCTCGTACGTCAATTAGTCGGATTAGAGATTTTTAATTTTTGATGAAAACACGAAAAAAAGACATGAGTAAACCCCTTGAAATTTTGTGAAAAAATGCAACTTTCTTAATAATCATCGTAGACTATTGAATTTTACTTTTTTTTCATCAGAAAAACGAGAGAAATCGATTGCCGTTAAAAAAATTGAGCTATCTTCAATAGCAAAAAAATTAGTCAGTCACTTTGAACATTTTGGAAAATTAAATAAAATAATTGATTTTTCAGACTTTGATCGGCCGTAGCGGCCAAACGAAAACTCCAAATTGAACGCGGTTTGCAAATCTGAGCTCCTCGTACGTCAATTAGTCGGATTAGAGATTTTTAATTTTTGATGAAAACACGAAAAAAAGACATGAGTAAACCCGTTGAAATTTTGTGAAAAAATGCAACTTTCTTAATAATCATCGTAGACTATTGAATTTTACTTTTTCTTCATCAGAAAAACGAGAGAAATTGATTGCCGTCATAAAAATTGAGCTATCTTCAATAGCAAAAAAATTAGTCAGTCACTATGAACATTTTGGAAAATTAAATAAAATAATTGATTTTTCAGACTTTGATCGGCCGTAGCGGCCAAACGAAAACTCCAAATTGAACGCGGTTTGCAAATCTGAGCTCCTCGTACGTCAATTAGTCGGATTAGAGATTTTTAATTTTTGATGAAAACACGAAAAAAAGATATGAGTAAACCCCTTGAAATTTTGTGAAAAAATGCAACTTTCTTAATAATCATCGTAGACTATTGAATTTTACCTTTTTTTCATCAGAAAAACGAGAGAAATCGATTGCCGTTAAAAAAATTGAGCTATCTTCAATAGCAAAAAAATTAGTCAGTCACTATGAACATTTTGGAAAATTAAATAAAATAATTGATTTTTCAGACTTTGATCGGCCGTGGCGGCCAAACGAAAACTCCAAATTGAACGCGGTTTGCAAATCTGAACTCCTCGTACGTCAATTAGTCGGATTAGAGATTTTTAATTTTTGATGAAAACACGAAAAAAAGACATGAGTAAACCCCTTGAAATTTTGTGAAAAAATGCAACTTTCTTAATAATCATCGTATACTATTGAATTTTACCTTTTTTTCATCAGAAAAACGAGAGAAATCGATTGCCGTTAAAAAAATTGAGCTATCTTCAATAGCAAAAAAATTAGTCAGTCACTATGAACATTTTGGAAAATTAAATAAAATAATTGATTTTTCAGACTTTGATCGGCCGTAGCGGCCAAACGAAAACTCCAAATTGAACGCGGTTTGCAAATCTGAGCTCCTCGTACGTCAATTAGTCGGATTAGAGATTTTTAATTTTTGATGAAAACACGAAAAAAAGACATGAGTAAACCCCTTGAAATTTTGTGAAAAAATGCAACTTTCTTAATAATCATCGTAGACTATTGAATTTTACTTTTTTTTCATCAGAAAAACGAGAGAAATCGATTGCCGTTAAAAAAATTGAGCTATCTTCAATAGTCTACGATGAGTAACCCCTTGAAATTTTGTGAAAAAATGCAACTTTCTTAATAATCATCGTAGACTATTGAATTTTACTTTTTTTTCATCAGAAAAACGAGAGAAATCGATTGCCGTTAAAAAAATTGAGCTATCTTCAATAGCAAAAAAATTAGTCAGTCACTATGAACATTTTGGAAAATTAAATAAAATAATTGATTTTTCAGACTTTGATCGGCCGTAGCGGCCAAACGAAAACTCCAAATTGAACGCGGTTTGCAAATCTGAGCTCCTCGTACGTCAATTAGTCGGATTAGAGATTTTTAATTTTTGATGAAAACACGAAAAAAAGACATGAGTAAACCCCTTGAGATTTTGTGAAAAAATGCAACTTTCTTAATAATCATCGTAGACTATTGAATTTTACTTTTTCTTCATCAGAAAAACGAGAGAAATTGATTGCCGTCATAAAAATTGAGCTATCTTCAATAGCAAAAAAATTAGTCAGTCACTATGAACATTTTGGAAAATTAAATAAAATAATTGATTTTTCAGACTTTGATCGGCCGTAGCGGCCAAACGAAAACTCCAAATTGAACGCGGTTTGCAAATCTGAGCTCCTCGTACGTCAATTAGTCGGATTAGAGATTTTTAATTTTTGATGAAAACACGAAAAAAAGACATGAGTAAACCCCTTGAAATTTTGTGAAAAAATGCAACTTTCTTAATAATCATCGTAGACTATTGAATTTTACTTTTTTTTCATCAGAAAAACGAGAGAAATCGATTGCCGTTAAAAAAATTGAGCTATCTTCAATAGCAAAAAAATTAGTCAGTCACTTTGAACATTTTGGAAAATTAAATAAAATAATTGATTTTTCAGACTTTGATCGGCCGTAGCGGCCAAACGAAAACTCCAAATTGAACGCGGTTTGCAAATCTGAGCTCCTCGTACGTCAATTAGTCGGATTAGAGATTTTTAATTTTTGATGAAAACACGAAAAAAAGACATGAGTAAACCCCTTGAAATTTTGTGAAAAATGCAACTTTCTTAATAATCATCGTAGACTATTGAATTTTACTTTTTTTTCATCAGAAAAACGAGAGAAATCGATTGCCGTTAAAAAAATTGAGCTATCTTCAATAGCAAAAAAATTAGTCAGTCACTTTGAACATTTTGGAAAATTAAATAAAATAATTGATTTTTCAGACTTTGATCGGCCGTAGCGGCCAAACGAAAACTCCAAATTGAACGCGGTTTGCAAATCTGAGCTCCTCGTACGTCAATTAGTCGGGTTAGAGATTTTTAATTTTTGATGAAAACACGAAAAAAAGACATGAGTAAACCCCTTGAAATTTTGTGAAAAAATGCAACTTTCTTAATAATCATCGTAGACTATTGAATTTTACCTTTTTTTCATCAGAAAAACGAGAGAAATCGATTGCCGTTAAAAAAATTGAGCTATCTTCAATAGCAAAAAAATTAGTCAGTCACTATGAACATTTTGGAAAATTAAATAAAATAATTGATTTTTCAGACTTTGATCGGCCGTAGCGGCCAAACGAAAACTCCAAATTGAACGCGGTTTGCAAATCTGAGCTCCTCGTACGTCAATTAGTCGGATTAGAGATTTTTAATTTTTGATGAAAACACGAAAAAAAGACATGAGTAAACCCCTTGAAATTTTGTGAAAAAATGCAACTTTCTTAATAATCATCGTAGACTATTGAATTTTACTTTTTTTTCATCAGAAAAACGAGAGAAATCGATTGCCGTTAAAAAAATTGAGCTATCTTCAATAGCAAAAAAATTAGTCCGTCACTATGAACATTTTGGAAAATTAAATAAAATAATTGATTTTTCAGACTTTGATCGGCCGTAGCGGCCAAACGAAAACTCCAAATTGAACGCGGTTTGCAAATCTGAGCTCCTCGTACGTCAATTAGTCGGATTAGAGATTTTTAATTTTTGATGAAAACACGAAAAAAAGACATGAGTAAACCCCTTGAAATTTTGTGAAAAAATGCAACTTTCTTAATAATCATCGTAAACTATTGAATTTTACTTTTTCTTCATCAGAAAAACGAGAGAAATTGATTGCCGTCATAAAAATTGAGCTATCTTCAATAGCAAAAAAATTAGTCAGTCACTATGAACATTTTGGAAAATTAAATAAAATAATTGATTTTTCAGACTTTGATCGGCCGTAGCGGCCAAACGAAAACTCCAAATTGAACGCGGTTTGCAAATCTGAGCTCCTCGTACGTCAATTAGTCGGATTAGAGATTTTTAATTTTTGATGAAAACACGAAAAAAAGACATGAGTAAACCCCTTGAAATTTTGTGAAAAAATGCAACTTTCTTAATAATCATCGTAGACTATTGAATTTTACCTTTTTTTCATCAGAAAAACGAGAGAAATCGATTGCCGTTAAAAAAATTGAGCTATCTCCAATAGCAAAAAAATTAGTCAGTCACTATGAACATTTTGGAAAATTAAATAAAATAATTGATTTTTCAGACTTTGATCGGCCGTAGCGGCCAAACGAAAACTCCAAATTGAACGCGGTTTGCAAATCTGAGCTCCTCGTACGTCAATTAGTCGGATTAGAGATTTTTAATTTTTGATGAAAACACGAAAAAAAGACATGAGTAAACCCCTTGAAATTTTGTGAAAAAATGCAACTTTCTTAATAATCATCGTAGACTATTGAATTTTACCTTTTTTTCATCAGAAAAACGAGAGAAATCGATTGCCGTTAAAAAAATTGAGCTATCTCCAATAGCAAAAAAATTAGTCAGTCACTATGAACATTTTGGAAAATTAAATAAAATAATTGATTTTTCAGACTTTGATCGGCCGTAGCGGCCAAACGAAAACTCCAAATTGAACGCGGTTTGCAAATCTGAGCTCCTCGTACGTCAATTAGTCGGATTAGAGATTTTTAATGTTTTGATGAAAACACGAAAAAAAGACATGAGTAAACCCCTTAAAATTTTGTGAAAAAATGCAACTTTCTTAATAATCATCGTAGACTATTGAATTTTACTTTTTCTTCATCAGAAAAACGAGAGAAATTGATTGCCGTCATAAAAATTGAGCTATCATCAATAGCAAAAAAATTAGTCAGTCACTATGAACATTTTGGAAAATTAAATAAAATAATTGATTTTTCAGACTTTGATCGGCCGTAGCGGCCAAACGAAAACTCCAAATTGAACGCGGTTTGCAAATCTGAGCTCCTCGTACGTCAATTAGTCGGATTAGAGATTTGTAATTTTTGATGAAAGCACGAAAAAAAGACATGAGTAAACCCCTTGAAATTTTGTGAAAAAATGCAACTTTCTTAATAATCATCGTAGACTATTGAATTTTACTTTTTCTTCATCAGAAAAACGAGAGAAATTGATTGCCGTCATAAAAATTGAGCTATCTTCAATAGCAAAAAAATTAGTCAGTCACTATGAACATTTTGGAAAATTAAATAAAATAATTGATTTTTCAGACTTTGATCGGCCGTAGCGGCCAAACGAAAACTCCAAATTGAACGCGGTTTGCAAATCTGAGCTCCTCGTACGTCAATTAGTCGGATTAGAGATTTTTAATTTTTGATGAAAACACGAAAAAAAGACATGAGTAAACCCCTTGAAATTTTGTGAAAAAATGCAACTTTCTTAATAATCATCGTAGACTATTGAATTTTACTTTTTTTTCATCAGAAAAACGAGAGAAATCGATTGCCGTTAAAAAAATTGAGCTATCTTCAACATGAGTAAACCCCTTGAAATTTTGTGAAAAAATGCAACTTTCTTAATAATCATCGTAGACTATTGAATTTTACTTTTTTTTCATCAGAAAAACGAGAGAAATCGATTGCCGTTAAAAAAATTGAGCTATCTTCAATAGCAAAAAAATTAGTCAGTCACTATGAACATTTTGGAAAATTAAATAAAATAATTGATTTTTCAGACTTTGATCGGCCGTAGCGGCCAAACGAAAACTCCAAATTGAACGCGGTTTGCAAATCTGAGCTCCTCGTACGTCAATTAGTCGGATTAGAGATTTTTAATTTTTGATGAAAACACGAAAAAAAGACATGAGTAAACCCCTTGAAATTTTGTGAAAAAATGCAACTTTCTTAATAATCATCGTAGACTATTGAATTTTACTTTTTCTTCATCAGAAAAACGAGAGAAATTGATTGCCGTCATAAAAATTAAGCTATCTTCAATAGCAAAAAAATTAGTCAGTCACTATGAACATTTTGGAAAATTAAATAAAATAATTGATTTTTCAGACTTTGATCGGCCGTAGCGGCCAAACGAAAACTCCAAATTGAACGCGGTTTGCAAATCTGAGCTCCTCGTACGTCAATTAGTCGGATTAGAGATTTTTAATTTTTGATGAAAACACGAAAAAAAGACATGAGTAAACCCCTTGAAATTTTGTGAAAAAATGCAACTTTCTTAATAATCATCGTAGACTATTGAATTTTACTTTGTTTTCATCAGAAAAACGAGAGAAATCGATTGCCGTTAAAAAAATTGAGCTATCTTCAATAGCAAAAAAATTAGTCAGTCACTATGAACATTTTGGAAAATTAAATAAAATAATTGATTTTTCAGACTTTGATCGGCCGTAGCGGCCAAACGAAAACTCCAAATTGAACGCGGTTTGCAAATCTGAGCTCCTCGTACGTCAATTAGTCGGATTAGAGATTTTTAATTTTTGATGAAAACACGAAAAAAAGACATGAGTAAACCCCTTGAAATTTTGTGAAAAAATGCAACTTTCTTAATAATCATCGTAGACTATTGAATTTTACTTTTTCTTCATCAGAAAAACGAGAGAAATTGATTGCCGTCATAAAAATTGAGCTATCTTCAATAGCAAAAAAATTAGTCAGTCACTATGAACATTTTGGAAAATTAAATAAAATAATTGATTTTTCAGACTTTGATCGGCCGTAGCGGCCAAACGAAAACTCCAAATTGAACGCGGTTTGCAAATCTGAGCTCCTCGTACGTCAATTAGTCGGATTAGAGATTTTTAATTTTTGATGAAAACACGAAAAAAAGACATGAGTAAACCCCTTGAAATTTTGTGAAAAAATGCAACTTTCTTAATAATCATCGTAGACTATTGAATTTTACTTTTTTTTCATCAGAAAAACGAGAGAAATCGATTGCCGTTAAAAAAATTGAGCTATCTTCAATAGCAAAAAAATTAGTCAGTCACTTTGAACATTTTGGAAAATTAAATAAAATAATTGATTTTTCAGACTTTGATCGGCCGTAGCGGTCAAACGAAAACTCCAAATTGAACGCGGTTTGCAAATCTGAGCTCCTCGTACGTCAATTAGTCGGATTAGAGATTTTTAATTTTTGATGAAAACACGAAAAAAAGACATGAGTAAACCCCTTGAAATTTTGTGAAAAATGCAACTTTCTTAATAATCATCGTAGACTATTGAATTTTACTTTTTTTTCATCAGAAAAACGAGAGAAATCGATTGCCGTTAAAAAAATTGAGCTATCTTCAATAGCAAAAAAATTAGTCAGTCACTTTGAACATTTTGGAAAATTAAATAAAATAATTGATTTTTCAGACTTTGATCGGCCGTAGCGGCCAAACGAAAACTCCAAATTGAACGCGGTTTGCAAATCTGAGCTCCTCGTACGTCAATTAGTCGGATTAGAGATTTTTAATTTTTGATGAAAACACGAAAAAAAGACATGAGTAAACCCCTTGAAATTTTGTGAAAAAATGCAACTTTCTTAATAATCATCGTAGACTATTGAATTTTACCTTTTTTTCATCAGAAAAACGAGAGAAATCGATTGCCGTTAAAAAAATTGAGCTATCTTCAATAGCAAAAAAATTAGTCAGTCACTATGAACATTTTGGAAAATTAAATAAAATAATTGATTTTTCAGACTTTGATCGGCCGTGGCGGCCAAACGAAAACTCCAAATTGAACGCGGTTTGCAAATCTGAACTCCTCGTACGTCAATTAGTCGGATTAGAGATTTTTAATTTTTGATGAAAACACGAAAAAAAGACATGAGTAAACCCCTTGAAATTTTGTGAAAAAATGCAACTTTCTTAATAATCATCGTATACTATTGAATTTTACCTTTTTTTCATCAGAAAAACGAGAGAAATCGATTGCCGTTAAAAAAATTGAGCTATCTTCAATAGCAAAAAAATTAGTCAGTCACTATGAACATTTTGGAAAATTAAATAAAATAATTGATTTTTCAGACTTTGATCGGCCGTAGCGGCCAAACGAAAACTCCAAATTGAACGCGGTTTGCAAATCTGAGCTCCTCGTACGTCAATTAGTCGGATTAGAGATTTTTAATTTTTGATGAAAACACGAAAAAAAGACATGAGTAAACCCCTTGAAATTTTGTGAAAAAATGCAACTTTCTTAATAATCATCGTAGACTATTGAATTTTACTTTTTTTTCATCAGAAAAACGAGAGAAATCGATTGCCGTTAAAAAAATTGAGCTATCTTCAACATGAGTAAACCCCTTGAAATTTTGTGAAAAAATGCAACTTTCTTAATAATCATCGTAGACTATTGAATTTTACTTTTTTTTCATCAGAAAAACGAGAGAAATCGATTGCCGTTAAAAAAATTGAGCTATCTTCAATAGCAAAAAAATTAGTCAGTCACTATGAACATTTTGGAAAATTAAATAAAATAATTGATTTTTCAGACTTTGATCGGCCGTAGCGGCCAAACGAAAACTCCAAATTGAACGCGGTTTGCAAATCTGAGCTCCTCGTACGTCAATTAGTCGGATTAGAGATTTTTAATTTTTGATGAAAACACGAAAAAAAGACATGAGTAAACCCCTTGAAATTTTGTGAAAAAATGCAACTTTCTTAATAATCATCGTAGACTATTGAATTTTACTTTTTCTTCATCAGAAAAACGAGAGAAATTGATTGCCGTCATAAAAATTAAGCTATCTTCAATAGCAAAAAAATTAGTCAGTCACTATGAACATTTTGGAAAATTAAATAAAATAATTGATTTTTCAGACTTTGATCGGCCGTAGCGGCCAAACGAAAACTCCAAATTGAACGCGGTTTGCAAATCTGAGCTCCTCGTACGTCAATTAGTCGGATTAGAGATTTTTAATTTTTGATGAAAACACGAAAAAAAGACATGAGTAAACCCCTTGAAATTTTGTGAAAAAATGCAACTTTCTTAATAATCATCGTAGACTATTGAATTTTACTTTGTTTTCATCAGAAAAACGAGAGAAATCGATTGCCGTTAAAAAAATTGAGCTATCTTCAATAGCAAAAAAATTAGTCAGTCACTATGAACATTTTGGAAAATTAAATAAAATAATTGATTTTTCAGACTTTGATCGGCCGTAGCGGCCAAACGAAAACTCCAAATTGAACGCGGTTTGCAAATCTGAGCTCCTCGTACGTCAATTAGTCGGATTAGAGATTTTTAATTTTTGATGAAAACACGAAAAAAAGACATGAGTAAACCCCTTGAAATTTTGTGAAAAAAATGCAACTTTCTTAATAATCATCGTAGACTATTGAATTTTACCTTTTTTTCATCAGAAAAACGAGAGAAATCGATTGCCGTTAAAAAAATTGAGCTATCTTCAATAGCAAAAAAATTAGTCAGTCACTATGAACATTTTGGAAAATTAAATAAAATAATTGATTTTTCAGACTTTGATCGGCCGTAGCGGCCAAACGAAAACTCCAAATTGAACGCGGTTTGCAAATCTGAGCTCCTCGTACGTCAATTAGTCGGATTAGAGATTTTTAATTTTTGATGAAAACACGAAAAAAAGACATGAGTAAACCCCTTGAAATTTTGTGAAAAAATGCAACTTTCTTAATAATCATCGTAGACTATTGAATTTTACTTTTTCTTCATCAGAAAAACGAGAGAAATTGATTGCCGTCATAAAAATTGAGCTATCTTCAATAGCAAAAAAATTAGTCAGTCACTATGAACATTTTGGAAAATTAAATAAAATAATTGATTTTTCAGACTTTGATCGGCCGTAGCGGCCAAACGAAAACTCCAAATTGAACGCGGTTTGCAAATCTGAGCTCCTCGTACGTCAATTAGTCGGATTAGAGATTTTTAATTTTTGATGAAAACACGAAAAAAAGACATGAGTAAACCCCTTGAAATTTTGTGAAAAAATGCAACTTTCTTAATAATCATCGTAGACTATTGAATTTTACTTTTTTTTCATCAGAAAAACGAGAGAAATCGATTGCCGTTAAAAAAATTGAGCTATCTTCAATAGCAAAAAAATTAGTCAGTCACTTTGAACATTTTGGAAAATTAAATAAAATAATTGATTTTTCAGACTTTGATCGGCCGTAGCGGCCAAACGAAAACTCCAAATTGAACGCGGTTTGCAAATCTGAGCTCCTCGTACGTCAATTAGTCGGATTAGAGATTTTTAATTTTTGATGAAAACACGAAAAAAAGACATGAGTAAACCCCTTGAAATTTTGTGAAAAATGCAACTTTCTTAATAATCATCGTAGACTATTGAATTTTACTTTTTTTTCATCAGAAAAACGAGAGAAATCGATTGCCGTTAAAAAAATTGAGCTATCTTCAATAGCAAAAAAATTAGTCAGTCACTTTGAACATTTTGGAAAATTAAATAAAATAATTGATTTTTCAGACTTTGATCGGCCGTAGCGGCCAAACGAAAACTCCAAATTGAACGCGGTTTGCAAATCTGAGCTCCTCGTACGTCAATTAGTCGGATTAGAGATTTTTAATTTTTGATGAAAACACGAAAAAAAGACATGAGTAAACCCCTTGAAATTTTGTGAAAAAATGCAACTTTCTTAATAATCATCGTAGACTATTGAATTTTACCTTTTTTTCATCAGAAAAACGAGAGAAATCGATTGCCGTTAAAAAAATTGAGCTATCTTCAATAGCAAAAAAATTAGTCAGTCACTATGAACATTTTGGAAAATTAAATAAAATAATTGATTTTTCAGACTTTGATCGGCCGTAGCGGCCAAACGAAAACTCCAAATTGAACGCGGTTTGCAAATCTGAGCTCCTCGTACGTCAATTAGTCGGATTAGAGATTTTTAATTTTTGATGAAAACACGAAAAAAAGACATGAGTAAACCCCTTGAAATTTTGTGAAAAAATGCAACTTTCTTAATAATCATCGTAGACTATTGAATTTTACTTTTTTTTCATCAGAAAAACGAGAGAAATCGATTGCCGTTAAAAAAATTGAGCTATCTTCAACATGAGTAAACCCCTTGAAATTTTGTGAAAAAATGCAACTTTCTTAATAATCATCGTAGACTATTGAATTTTACTTTTTTTTCATCAGAAAAACGAGAGAAATCGATTGCCGTTAAAAAAATTGAGCTATCTTCAATAGCAAAAAAATTAGTCAGTCACTATGAACATTTTGGAAAATTAAATAAAATAATTGATTTTTCAGACTTTGATCGGCCGTAGCGGCCAAACGAAAACTCCAAATTGAACGCGGTTTGCAAATCTGAGCTCCTCGTACGTCAATTAGTCGGATTAGAGATTTTTAATTTTTGATGAAAACACGAAAAAAAGACATGAGTAAACCCCTTGAGATTTTGTGAAAAAATGCAACTTTCTTAATAATCATCGTAGACTATTGAATTTTACTTTTTCTTCATCAGAAAAACGAGAGAAATTGATTGCCGTCATAAAAATTGAGCTATCTTCAATAGCAAAAAAATTAGTCAGTCACTATGAACATTTTGGAAAATTAAATAAAATAATTGATTTTTCAGACTTTGATCGGCCGTAGCGGCCAAACGAAAACTCCAAATTGAACGCGGTTTGCAAATCTGAGCTCCTCGTACGTCAATTAGTCGGATTAGAGATTTTTAATTTTTGATGAAAACACGAAAAAAAGACATGAGTAAACCCCTTGAAATTTTGTGAAAAATGCAACTTTCTTAATAATCATCGTAGACTATTGAATTTTACTTTTTTTTCATCAGAAAAACGAGAGAAATCGATTGCCGTTAAAAAAATTGAGCTATCTTCAATAGCAAAAAAATTAGTCAGTCACTTTGAACATTTTGGAAAATTAAATAAAATAATTGATTTTTCAGACTTTGATCGGCCGTAGCGGCCAAACGAAAACTCCAAATTGAACGCGGTTTGCAAATCTGAGCTCCTCGTACGTCAATTAGTCGGGTTAGAGATTTTTAATTTTTGATGAAAACACGAAAAAAAGACATGAGTAAACCCCTTGAAATTTTGTGAAAAAATGCAACTTTCTTAATAATCATCGTAGACTATTGAATTTTACCTTTTTTTCATCAGAAAAACGAGAGAAATCGATTGCCGTTAAAAAAATTGAGCTATCTTCAATAGCAAAAAAATTAGTCAGTCACTATGAACATTTTGGAAAATTAAATAAAATAATTGATTTTTCAGACTTTGATCGGCCGTAGCGGCCAAACGAAAACTCCAAATTGAACGCGGTTTGCAAATCTGAGCTCCTCGTACGTCAATTAGTCGGATTAGAGATTTTTAATTTTTGATGAAAACACGAAAAAAAGACATGAGTAAACCCCTTGAAATTTTGTGAAAAAATGCAACTTTCTTAATAATCATCGTAGACTATTGAATTTTACTTTTTTTTCATCAGAAAAACGAGAGAAATCGATTGCCGTTAAAAAAATTGAGCTATCTTCAATAGCAAAAAAATTAGTCCGTCACTATGAACATTTTGGAAAATTAAATAAAATAATTGATTTTTCAGACTTTGATCGGCCGTAGCGGCCAAACGAAAACTCCAAATTGAACGCGGTTTGCAAATCTGAGCTCCTCGTACGTCAATTAGTCGGATTAGAGATTTTTAATTTTTGATGAAAACACGAAAAAAAGACATGAGTAAACCCCTTGAAATTTTGTGAAAAAATGCAACTTTCTTAATAATCATCGTAAACTATTGAATTTTACTTTTTCTTCATCAGAAAAACGAGAGAAATTGATTGCCGTCATAAAAATTGAGCTATCTTCAATAGCAAAAAAATTAGTCAGTCACTATGAACATTTTGGAAAATTAAATAAAATAATTGATTTTTCAGACTTTGATCGGCCGTAGCGGCCAAACGAAAACTCCAAATTGAACGCGGTTTGCAAATCTGAGCTCCTCGTACGTCAATTAGTCGGATTAGAGATTTTTAATTTTTGATGAAAACACGAAAAAAAGACATGAGTAAACCCCTTGAAATTTTGTGAAAAAATGCAACTTTCTTAATAATCATCGTAGACTATTGAATTTTACCTTTTTTTCATCAGAAAAACGAGAGAAATCGATTGCCGTTAAAAAAATTGAGCTATCTCCAATAGCAAAAAAATTAGTCAGTCACTATGAACATTTTGGAAAATTAGATAAAATAATTGATTTTTCAGACTTTGATCGGCCGTAGCGGCCAAACGAAAACTCCAAATTGAACGCGGTTTGCAAATCTGAGCTCCTCGTACGTCAATTAGTCGGATTAGAGATTTTTAATTTTTGATGAAAACACGAAAAAAAGACATGAGTAAACCCCTTGAAATTTTGTGAAAAAATGCAACTTTCTTAATAATCATCGTAGACTATTGAATTTTACCTTTTTTTTCATCAGAAAAACGAGAGAAATCGATTGCCGTTAAAAAAATTGAGCTATCTCCAATAGCAAAAAAATTAGTCAGTCACTATGAACATTTTGGAAAATTAAATAAAATAATTGATTTTTCAGACTTTGATCGGCCGTAGCGGCCAAACGAAAACTCCAAATTGAACGCGGTTTGCAAATCTGAGCTCCTCGTACGTCAATTAGTCGGATTAGAGATTTTTAATGTTTTGATAAAAACACGAAAAAAAGACATGAGTAAACCCCTTAAAATTTTGTGAAAAAATGCAACTTTCTTAATAATCATCGTAGACTATTGAATTTTACTTTTTCTTCATCAGAAAAACGAGAGAAATTGATTGCCGTCATAAAAATTGAGCTATCATCAATAGCAAAAAAATTAGTCAGTCACTATGAACATTTTGGAAAATTAAATAAATAATTGATTTTTCAGACTTTGATCGGCCGTAGCGGCCAAACGAAAACTCCAAATTGAACGCGGTTTGCAAATCTGAGCTCCTCGTACGTCAATTAGTCGGATTAGAGATTTTTAATTTTTGATGAAACACGAAAAAAAGACATGAGTAAACCCCTTGAAATTTTGTGAAAAAATGCAACTTTCTTAATAATCATCGTAGACTATTGAATTTTACCTTTTTTTCATCAGAAAAACGAGAGAAATCGATTGCCGTTAAAAAATTGAGCTATCTCCAATAGCAAAAAATTAGTCAGTCACTATGAACATTTTGGAAAATTAAATAAAATAATTGATTTTTCAGACTTTGATCGGCCGTAGCGGCCAAACGAAAACTCCAAATTGAACGCGGTTTGCAAATCTGAGCTCCTCGTACGTCAATTAGTCGGACTAGAGATTTTTAATTTTTGATGAAAACACGAAAAAAGACATGAGTAAACCCGTTGAAATTTTGTGAAAAAATGCAACTTTCTTAATAATCATCGTAGACTATTGAATTTTACTTTTTCTTCATCAGAAAAACGAGAGAAATTGATTGCCGTCATAAAAATTGAGCTATCTTCAATAGCAAAAAAATTAGTCAGTCACTATGAACATTTTGGAAAATTAAATAAAATAATTGATTTTTCAGACTTTGATCGGCCGTAGCGGCCAAACGAAAACTCCAAATTGAACGCGGTTTGCAAATCTGAGCTCCTCGTACGTCAATTAGTCGGATTAGAGATTTTTTATTTTTGATGAAAACACGAAAAAAAGACATGAGTAAACCCCTTGAAATTTTGTGAAAAAATGCAACTTTCTTAATAATCATCGTAGACTATTGAATTTTACCTTTTTTTCATCAGAAAAACGAGAGAAATCGATTGCCGTTAAAAAAATTGAGCTATCTTCAATAGCAAAAAAATTAGTCAGTCACTATGAACATTTTGGAAAATTAAATAAAATAATTGATTTTTCAGACTTTGATCGGCCGTAGCGGCCAAACGAAAACTCCAAATTGAACGCGGTTTGCAAATCTGAGCTCCTCGTACGTCAATTAGTCGGATTAGAGATTTTTAATTTTTGATGAAAACACGAAAAAAGACATGAGTAAACCCCTTGAAATTTTGTGAAAAAATGCAACTTTCTTAATAATCATCGTAGACTATTGAATTTTACTTTTTTTTCATCAGAAAAACGAGAGAAATCGATTGCCGTTAAAAAAATTGAGCTATCTTCAACATGAGTAAACCCCTTGAAATTTTGTGAAAAAATGCAACTTTCTTAATAATCATCGTAGACTATTGAATTTTACTTTTTTTTCATCAGAAAAACGAGAGAAATCGATTGCCGTTAAAAAAATTGAGCTATCTTCAATAGCAAAAAAATTAGTCAGTCACTATGAACATTTTGGAAAATTAAATAAAATAATTGATTTTTCAGACTTTGATCGGCCGTAGCGGCCAAACGAAAACTCCAAATTGAACGCGGTTTGCAAATCTGAGCTCCTCGTACGTCAATTAGTCGGATTAGAGATTTTTAATTTTTGATGAAAACACGAAAAAAAGACATGAGTAAACCCCTTGAGATTTTGTGAAAAAATGCAACTTTCTTAATAATCATCGTAGACTATTGAATTTTACTTTTTCTTCATCAGAAAAACGAGAGAAATTGATTGCCGTCATAAAAATTGAGCTATCTTCAATAGCAAAAAAATTAGTCAGTCACTATGAACATTTTGGAAAATTAAATAAAATAATTGATTTTTCAGACTTTGATCGGCCGTAGCGGCCAAACGAAAACTCCAAATTGAACGCGGTTTGCAAATCTGAGCTCCTCGTACGTCAATTAGTCGGATTAGAGATTTTTAATTTTTGATGAAAACACGAAAAAAAGACATGAGTAAACCCCTTGAAATTTTGTGAAAAAATGCAACTTTCTTAATAATCATCGTAGACTATTGAATTTTACTTTTTTTTCATCAGAAAAACGAGAGAAATCGATTGCCGTTAAAAAAATTGAGCTATCTTCAATAGCAAAAAAATTAGTCAGTCACTTTGAACATTTTGGAAAATTAAATAAAATAATTGATTTTTCAGACTTTGATCGGCCGTAGCGGCCAAACGAAAACTCCAAATTGAACGCGGTTTGCAAATCTGAGCTCCTCGTACGTCAATTAGTCGGATTAGAGATTTTTAATTTTTGATGAAAACACGAAAAAAAGACATGAGTAAACCCCTTGAAATTTTGTGAAAAATGCAACTTTCTTAATAATCATCGTAGACTATTGAATTTTACTTTTTTTTCATCAGAAAAACGAGAGAAATCGATTGCCGTTAAAAAAATTGAGCTATCTTCAATAGCAAAAAAATTAGTCAGTCACTTTGAACATTTTGGAAAATTAAATAAAATAATTGATTTTTCAGACTTTGATCGGCCGTAGCGGCCAAACGAAAACTCCAAATTGAACGCGGTTTGCAAATCTGAGCTCCTCGTACGTCAATTAGTCGGGTTAGAGATTTTTAATTTTTGATGAAAACACGAAAAAAAGACATGAGTAAACCCCTTGAAATTTTGTGAAAAAATGCAACTTTCTTAATAATCATCGTAGACTATTGAATTTTACCTTTTTTTCATCAGAAAAACGAGAGAAATCGATTGCCGTTAAAAAAATTGAGCTATCTTCAATAGCAAAAAAATTAGTCAGTCACTATGAACATTTTGGAAAATTAAATAAAATAATTGATTTTTCAGACTTTGATCGGCCGTAGCGGCCAAACGAAAACTCCAAATTGAACGCGGTTTGCAAATCTGAGCTCCTCGTACGTCAATTAGTCGGATTAGAGATTTTTAATTTTTGATGAAAACACGAAAAAAAGACATGAGTAAACCCCTTGAAATTTTGTGAAAAAATGCAACTTTCTTAATAATCATCGTAGACTATTGAATTTTACTTTTTTTTCATCAGAAAAACGAGAGAAATCGATTGCCGTTAAAAAAATTGAGCTATCTTCAATAGCAAAAAAATTAGTCCGTCACTATGAACATTTTGGAAAATTAAATAAAATAATTGATTTTTCAGACTTTGATCGGCCGTAGCGGCCAAACGAAAACTCCAAATTGAACGCGGTTTGCAAATCTGAGCTCCTCGTACGTCAATTAGTCGGATTAGAGATTTTTAATTTTTGATGAAAACACGAAAAAAAGACATGAGTAAACCCCTTGAAATTTTGTGAAAAAATGCAACTTTCTTAATAATCATCGTAAACTATTGAATTTTACTTTTTCTTCATCAGAAAAACGAGAGAAATTGATTGCCGTCATAAAAATTGAGCTATCTTCAATAGCAAAAAAATTAGTCAGTCACTATGAACATTTTGGAAAATTAAATAAAATAATTGATTTTTCAGACTTTGATCGGCCGTAGCGGCCAAACGAAAACTCCAAATTGAACGCGGTTTGCAAATCTGAGCTCCTCGTACGTCAATTAGTCGGATTAGAGATTTTTAATTTTTGATGAAAACACGAAAAAAAGACATGAGTAAACCCCTTGAAATTTTGTGAAAAAATGCAACTTTCTTAATAATCATCGTAGACTATTGAATTTTACCTTTTTTTCATCAGAAAAACGAGAGAAATCGATTGCCGTTAAAAAAATTGAGCTATCTCCAATAGCAAAAAAATTAGTCAGTCACTATGAACATTTTGGAAAATTAAATAAAATAATTGATTTTTCAGACTTTGATCGGCCGTAGCGGCCAAACGAAAACTCCAAATTGAACGCGGTTTGCAAATCTGAGCTCCTCGTACGTCAATTAGTCGGATTAGAGATTTTTAATTTTTGATGAAAACACGAAAAAAAGACATGAGTAAACCCCTTGAAATTTTGTGAAAAAATGCAACTTTCTTAATAATCATCGTAGACTATTGAATTTTACCTTTTTTTCATCAGAAAAACGAGAGAAATCGATTGCCGTTAAAAAAATTGAGCTATCTTCAATAGCAAAAAAATTAGTCAGTCACTATGAACATTTTGGAAAATTAAATAAAATAATTGATTTTTCAGACTTTGATCGGCCGTAGCGGCCAAACGAAAACTCCAAATTATTTTACTTTTTCTTCATCAGAAAAACGAGAGAAATTGATTGCCGTCATAAAAATTGAGCTATCATCAATAGCAAAAAAATTAGTCAGTCACTATGAACATTTTGGAAAATTAAATAAAATAATTGATTTTTCAGACTTTGATCGGCCGTAGCGGCCAAACGAAAACTCCAAATTGAACGCGGTTTGCAAATCTGAGCTCCTCGTACGTCAATTAGTCGGATTAGAGATTTTTAATTTTTGATGAAAACACGAAAAAAAGACATGAGTAAACCCCTTGAAATTTTGTGAAAAAATGCAACTTTCTTAATAATCATCGTAGACTATTGAATTTTACCTTTTTTTCATCAGAAAAACGAGAGAAATCGATTGCCGTTAAAAAAATTGAGCTATCTCCAATAGCAAAAAAATTAGTCAGTCACTATGAACATTTTGGAAAATTAAATAAAATAATTGATTTTTCAGACTTTGATCGGCCGTAGCGGCCAAACGAAAACTCCAAATTGAACGCGGTTTGCAAATCTGAGCTCCTCGTACGTCAATTAGTCGGACTAGAGATTTTTAATTTTTGATGAAAACACGAAAAAAAGACATGAGTAAACCCGTTGAAATTTTGTGAAAAAATGCAACTTTCTTAATAATCATCGTAGACTATTGAATTTTACTTTTTCTTCATCAGAAAAACGAGAGAAATTGATTGCCGTCATAAAAATTGAGCTATCTTCAATAGCAAAAAAATTAGTCAGTCACTATGAACATTTTGGAAAATTAAATAAAATAATTGATTTTTCAGACTTTGATCGGCCGTAGCGGCCAAACGAAAACTCCAAATTGAACGCGGTTTGCAAATCTGAGCTCCTCGTACGTCAATTAGTCGGATTAGAGATTTTTTATTTTTGATGAAAACACGAAAAAAAGACATGAGTAAACCCCTTGAAATTTTGTGAAAAAATGCAACTTTCTTAATAATCATCGTAGACTATTGAATTTTACCTTTTTTTCATCAGAAAAACGAGAGAAATCGATTGCCGTTAAAAAAATTGAGCTATCTTCAATAGCAAAAAAATTAGTCAGTCACTTTGAACATTTTGGAAAATTAAATAAAATAATTGATTTTTCAGACTTTGATCGGCCGTAGCGGCCAAACGAAAACTCCAAATTGAACGCGGTTTGCAAATCTGAGCTCCTCGTACGTCAATTAGTCGGATTAGAGATTTTTAATTTTTGATGAAAACACGAAAAAAAGACATGAGTAAACCCCTTGAAATTTTGTGAAAAATGCAACTTTCTTAATAATCATCGTAGACTATTGAATTTTACTTTTTTTTCATCAGAAAAACGAGAGAAATCGATTGCCGTTAAAAAAATTGAGCTATCTTCAATAGCAAAAAAATTAGTCAGTCACTTTGAACATTTTGGAAAATTAAATAAAATAATTGATTTTTCAGACTTTGATCGGCCGTAGCGGCCAAACGAAAACTCCAAATTGAACGCGGTTTGCAAATCTGAGCTCCTCGTACGTCAATTAGTCGGGTTAGAGATTTTTAATTTTTGATGAAAACACGAAAAAAAGACATGAGTAAACCCCTTGAAATTTTGTGAAAAAATGCAACTTTCTTAATAATCATCGTAGACTATTGAATTTTACCTTTTTTTCATCAGAAAAACGAGAGAAATCGATTGCCGTTAAAAAAATTGAGCTATCTTCAATAGCAAAAAAATTAGTCAGTCACTATGAACATTTTGGAAAATTAAATAAAATAATTGATTTTTCAGACTTTGATCGGCCGTAGCGGCCAAACGAAAACTCCAAATTGAACGCGGTTTGCAAATCTGAGCTCCTCGTACGTCAATTAGTCGGATTAGAGATTTTTAATTTTTGATGAAAACACGAAAAAAAGACATGAGTAAACCCCTTGAAATTTTGTGAAAAAATGCAACTTTCTTAATAATCATCGTAGACTATTGAATTTTACTTTTTTTTCATCAGAAAAACGAGAGAAATCGATTGCCGTTAAAAAAATTGAGCTATCTTCAATAGCAAAAAAATTAGTCCGTCACTATGAACATTTTGGAAAATTAAATAAAATAATTGATTTTTCAGACTTTGATCGGCCGTAGCGGCCAAACGAAAACTCCAAATTGAACGCGGTTTGCAAATCTGAGCTCCTCGTACGTCAATTAGTCGGATTAGAGATTTTTAATTTTTGATGAAAACACGAAAAAAAGACATGAGTAAACCCCTTGAAATTTTGTGAAAAAATGCAACTTTCTTAATAATCATCGTAAACTATTGAATTTTACTTTTTCTTCATCAGAAAAACGAGAGAAATTGATTGCCGTCATAAAAATTGAGCTATCTTCAATAGCAAAAAAATTAGTCAGTCACTATGAACATTTTGGAAAATTAAATAAAATAATTGATTTTTCAGACTTTGATCGGCCGTAGCGGCCAAACGAAAACTCCAAATTGAACGCGGTTTGCAAATCTGAGCTCCTCGTACGTCAATTAGTCGGATTAGAGATTTTTAATTTTTGATGAAAACACGAAAAAAAGACATGAGTAAACCCCTTGAAATTTTGTGAAAAAATGCAACTTTCTTAATAATCATCGTAGACTATTGAATTTTACCTTTTTTTCATCAGAAAAACGAGAGAAATCGATTGCCGTTAAAAAAATTGAGCTATCTCCAATAGCAAAAAAATTAGTCAGTCACTATGAACATTTTGGAAAATTAAATAAAATAATTGATTTTTCAGACTTTGATCGGCCGTAGCGGCCAAACGAAAACTCCAAATTGAACGCGGTTTGCAAATCTGAGCTCCTCGTACGTCAATTAGTCGGATTAGAGATTTTTAATTTTTGATGAAAACACGAAAAAAAGACATGAGTAAACCCCTTGAAATTTTGTGAAAAAATGCAACTTTCTTAATAATCATCGTAGACTATTGAATTTTACCTTTTTTTCATCAGAAAAACGAGAGAAATCGATTGCCGTTAAAAAAATTGAGCTATCTCCAATAGCAAAAAAATTAGTCAGTCACTATGAACATTTTGGAAAATTAAATAAAATAATTGATTTTTCAGACTTTGATCGGCCGTAGCGGCCAAACGAAAACTCCAAATTGAACGCGGTTTGCAAATCTGAGCTCCTCGTACGTCAATTAGTCGGATTAGAGATTTTTAATGTTTTGATGAAAACACGAAAAAAAGACATGAGTAAACCCCTTAAAATTTTGTGAAAAAATGCAACTTTCTTAATAATCATCGTAGACTATTGAATTTTACTTTTTCTTCATCAGAAAAACGAGAGAAATTGATTGCCGTCATAAAAATTGAGCTATCATCAATAGCAAAAAAATTAGTCAGTCACTATGAACATTTTGGAAAATTAAATAAAATAATTGATTTTTCAGACTTTGATCGGCCGTAGCGGCCAAACGAAAACTCCAAATTGAACGCGGTTTGCAAATCTGAGCTCCTCGTACGTCAATTAGTCGGATTAGAGATTTTTAATTTTTGATGAAAACACGAAAAAAAGACATGAGTAAACCCCTTGAAATTTTGTGAAAAAATGCAACTTTCTTAATAATCATCGTAGACTATTGAATTTTACCTTTTTTTCATCAGAAAAACGAGAGAAATCGATTGCCGTTAAAAAAATTGAGCTATCTCCAATAGCAAAAAAATTAGTCAGTCACTATGAACATTTTGGAAAATTAAATAAAATAATTGATTTTTCAGACTTTGATCGGCCGTAGCGGCCAAACGAAAACTCCAAATTGAACGCGGTTTGCAAATCTGAGCTCCTCGTACGTCAATTAGTCGGACTAGAGATTTTTAATTTTTGATGAAAACACGAAAAAAAGACATGAGTAAACCCGTTGAAATTTTGTGAAAAAATGCAACTTTCTTAATAATCATCGTAGACTATTGAATTTTACTTTTTCTTCATCAGAAAAACGAGAGAAATTGATTGCCGTCATAAAAATTGAGCTATCTTCAATAGCAAAAAAATTAGTCAGTCACTATGAACATTTTGGAAAATTAAATAAAATAATTGATTTTTCAGACTTTGATCGGCCGTAGCGGCCAAACGAAAACTCCAAATTGAACGCGGTTTGCAAATCTGAGCTCCTCGTACGTCAATTAGTCGGATTAGAGATTTTTTATTTTTGATGAAAACACGAAAAAAAGACATGAGTAAACCCCTTGAAATTTTGTGAAAAAATGCAACTTTCTTAATAATCATCGTAGACTATTGAATTTTACCTTTTTTTCATCAGAAAAACGAGAGAAATCGATTGCCGTTAAAAAAATTGAGCTATCTTCAATAGCAAAAAAATTAGTCAGTCACTATGAACATTTTGGAAAATTAAATAAAATAATTGATTTTTCAGACTTTGATCGGCCGTAGCGGCCAAACGAAAACTCCAAATTGAACGCGGTTTGCAAATCTGAGCTCCTCGTACGTCAATTAGTCGGACTAGAGATTTTTAATTTTTGATGAAAACACGAAAAAAAGACATGAGTAAACCCGTTGAAATTTTGTGAAAAAATGCAACTTTCTTAATAATCATCGTAGACTATTGAATTTTACTTTTTCTTCATCAGAAAAACGAGAGAAATTGATTGCCGTCATAAAAATTGAGCTATCTTCAATAGCAAAAAAATTAGTCAGTCACTATGAACATTTTGGAAAATTAAATAAAATAATTGATTTTTCAGACTTTGATCGGCCGTAGCGGCCAAACGAAAACTCCAAATTGAACGCGGTTTGCAAATCTGAGCTCCTCGTACGTCAATTAGTCGGATTAGAGATTTTTTATTTTTGATGAAAACACGAAAAAAAGACATGAGTAAACCCCTTGAAATTTTGTGAAAAAATGCAACTTTCTTAATAATCATCGTAGACTATTGAATTTTACCTTTTTTTCATCAGAAAAACGAGAGAAATCGATTGCCGTTAAAAAAATTGAGCTATCTTCAATAGCAAAAAAATTAGTCAGTCACTATGAACATTTTGGAAAATTAAATAAAATAATTGATTTTTCAGACTTTGATCGGCCGTAGCGGCCAAACGAAAACTCCAAATTGAACGCGGTTTGCAAATCTGAGCTCCTCGTACGTCAATTAGTCGGATTAGAGATTTTTAATTTTTGATGAAAACACGAAAAAAAGACATGAGTAAACCCCTTGAAATTTTGTGAAAAAATGCAACTTTCTTAATAATCATCGTAGACTATTGAATTTTACTTTTTCTTCATCAGAAAAACGAGAGAAATTGATTGCCGTCATAAAAATTGAGCTATCTTCAATAGCAAAAAAATTAGTCAGTCACTATGAACATTTTGGAAAATTAAATAAAATAATTGATTTTTCAGACTTTGATCGGCCGTAGCGGCCAAACGAAAACTCCAAATTGAACGCGGTTTGCAAATCTGAGCTCCTCGTACGTCAATTAGTCGGATTAGAGATTTTTAATTTTTTATGAAAACACGAAAAAAAGACATGAGTAAACCCCTTGAAATTTTGTGAAAAAATGCAACTTTCTTAATAATCATCGTAGACTATTGAATTTTACTTTTTTTCATCAGAAAAACGAGAGAAATCGATTGCCGTTAAAAAAATTGAGCTATCTTCAATAGCAAAAAAATTAGTCAGTCACTATGAACATTTTGGAAAATTAAATAAAATAATTGATTTTTCAGACTTTGATCGGCCGTAGCGGCCAAACGAAAACTCCAAATTGAACGCGGTTTGCAAATCTGAGCTCCTCGTACGTCAATTAGTCGGATTAGAGATTTTTAATTTTTGATGAAAACACGAAAAAAAGACATGAGTAAACCCCTTGAAATTTTGTGAAAAAATGCAACTTTCTTAATAATCATCGTAGACTATTGAATTTTACTTTTTTTCATCAGAAAAACGAGAGAAATCGATTGCCGTTAAAAAAATTGAGCTATCTTCAATAGCAAAAAAATTAGTCAGTCACTATGAACATTTTGGAAAATTAAATAAAATAATTGATTTTTCAGACTTTGATCGGCCGTAGCGGCCAAACGAAAACTCCAAATTGAACGCGGTTTGCAAATCTGAGCTCCTCGTACGTCAATTAGTCGGATTAGAGATTTGTAATTTTTGATGAAAACACGAAAAAAAGACATGAGTAAACCCCTTGAAATTTTGTGAAAAAATGCAACTTTCTTAATAATCATCGTAGACTATTGAATTTTACTTTTTCTTCATCAGAAAAACGAGAGAAATTGATTGCCGTCATAAAAATTGAGCTATCTTCAATAGCAAAAAAATTAGTCAGTCACTATGAACATTTTGGAAAATTAAATAAAATAATTGATTTTTCAGACTTTGATCGGCCGTAGCGGCCAAACGAAAACTCCAAATTGAACGCGGTTTGCAAATCTGAGCTCCTCGTACGTCAATTAGTCGGATTAGAGATTTTTAATTTTTGATGAAAACACGAAAAAAAGACATGAGTAAACCCCTTGAAATTTTGTGAAAAATGCAACTTTCTTAATAATCATCGTAGACTATTGAATTTTACTTTTTTTTCATCAGAAAAACGAGAGAAATCGATTGCCGTTAAAAAAATTGAGCTATCTTCAATAGCAAAAAAATTAGTCAGTCACTTTGAACATTTTGGAAAATTAAATAAAATAATTGATTTTTCAGACTTTGATCGGCCGTAGCGGCCAAACGAAAACTCCAAATTGAACGCGGTTTGCAAATCTGAGCTCCTCGTACGTCAATTAGTCGGATTAGAGATTTTTAATTTTTGATGAAAACACGAAAAAAAGACATGAGTAAACCCCTTGAAATTTTGTGAAAAAATGCAACTTTCTTAATAATCATCGTAGACTATTGAATTTTACCTTTTTTTCATCAGAAAAACGAGAGAAATCGATTGCCGTTAAAAAAATTGAGCTATCTTCAATAGCAAAAAAATTAGTCAGTCACTATGAACATTTTGGAAAATTAAATAAAATAATTGATTTTTCAGACTTTGATCGGCCGTGGCGGCCAAACGAAAACTCCAAATTGAACGCGGTTTGCAAATCTGAACTCCTCGTACGTCAATTAGTCGGATTAGAGATTTTTAATTTTTGATGAAAACACGAAAAAAAGACATGAGTAAACCCCTTGAAATTTTGTGAAAAAATGCAACTTTCTTAATAATCATCGTATACTATTGAATTTTACCTTTTTTTCATCAGAAAAACGAGAGAAATCGATTGCCGTTAAAAAAATTGAGCTATCTTCAATAGCAAAAAAATTAGTCAGTCACTATGAACATTTTGGAAAATTAAATAAAATAATTGATTTTTCAGACTTTGATCGGCCGTAGC
Source organism: Ocypus olens (assembly GCA_910593695.2). Taxonomy (NCBI): domain Eukaryota; kingdom Metazoa; phylum Arthropoda; class Insecta; order Coleoptera; family Staphylinidae; genus Ocypus; species Ocypus olens. The sequence continues at coordinate 6,243,756 of OU343055.1, read as the reverse complement.
GGCCAAACGAAAACTCCAAATTGAACGCGGTTTGCAAATCTGAGCTCCTCGTACGTCAATTAGTCGGATTAGAGATTTTTAATTTTTGATGAAAACACGAAAAAAAGACATGAGTAAACCCCTTGAAATTTTGTGAAAAAATGCAACTTTCTTAATAATCATCGTAGACTATTGAATTTTACTTTTTTTTCATCAGAAAAACGAGAGAAATCGATTGCCGTTAAAAAAATTGAGCTATCTTCAACATGAGTAAACCCCTTGAAATTTTGTGAAAAAATGCAACTTTCTTAATAATCATCGTAGACTATTGAATTTTACTTTTTTTTCATCAGAAAAACGAGAGAAATCGATTGCCGTTAAAAAAAATTGAGCTATCTTCAATAGCAAAAAAATTAGTCAGTCACTATGAACATTTTGGAAAATTAAATAAAATAATTGATTTTTCAGACTTTGATCGGCCGTAGCGGCCAAACGAAAACTCCAAATTGAACGCGGTTTGCAAATCTGAGCTCCTCGTACGTCAATTAGTCGGATTAGAGATTTTTAATTTTTGATGAAAACACGAAAAAAAGACATGAGTAAACCCCTTGAAATTTTGTGAAAAAATGCAACTTTCTTAATAATCATCGTAGACTATTGAATTTTACTTTGTTTTCATCAGAAAAACGAGAGAAATCGATTGCCGTTAAAAAAATTGAGCTATCTTCAATAGCAAAAAAATTAGTCAGTCACTATGAACATTTTGGAAAATTAAATAAAATAATTGATTTTTCAGACTTTGATCGGCCGTAGCGGCCAAACGAAAACTCCAAATTGAACGCGGTTTGCAAATCTGAGCTCCTCGTACGTCAATTAGTCGGATTAGAGATTTTTAATTTTTGATGAAAACACGAAAAAAAGACATGAGTAAACCCCTTGAAATTTTGTGAAAAAAATGCAACTTTCTTAATAATCATCGTAGACTATTGAATTTTACCTTTTTTTCATCAGAAAAACGAGAGAAATCGATTGCCGTTAAAAAAATTGAGCTATCTTCAATAGCAAAAAAATTAGTCAGTCACTATGAACATTTTGGAAAATTAAATAAAATAATTGATTTTTCAGACTTTGATCGGCCGTAGCGGCCAAACGAAAACTCCAAATTGAACGCGGTTTGCAAATCTGAGCTCCTCGTACGTCAATTAGTCGGATTAGAGATTTTTAATTTTTGATGAAAACACGAAAAAAAGACATGAGTAAACCCCTTGAAATTTTGTGAAAAAATGCAACTTTCTTAATAATCATCGTAGACTATTGAATTTTACTTTTTCTTCATCAGAAAAACGAGAGAAATTGATTGCCGTCATAAAAATTGAGCTATCTTCAATAGCAAAAAAATTAGTCAGTCACTATGAACATTTTGGAAAATTAAATAAAATAATTGATTTTTCAGACTTTGATCGGCCGTAGCGGCCAAACGAAAACTCCAAATTGAACGCGGTTTGCAAATCTGAGCTCCTCGTACGTCAATTAGTCGGATTAGAGATTTTTAATTTTTGATGAAAACACGAAAAAAAGACATGAGTAAACCCCTTGAAATTTTGTGAAAAAATGCAACTTTCTTAATAATCATCGTAGACTATTGAATTTTACTTTTTTTTCATCAGAAAAACGAGAGAAATCGATTGCCGTTAAAAAAATTGAGCTATCTTCAATAGCAAAAAAATTAGTCAGTCACTTTGAACATTTTGGAAAATTAAATAAAATAATTGATTTTTCAGACTTTGATCGGCCGTAGCGGCCAAACGAAAACTCCAAATTGAACGCGGTTTGCAAATCTGAGCTCCTCGTACGTCAATTAGTCGGATTAGAGATTTTTAATTTTTGATGAAAACACGAAAAAAAGACATGAGTAAACCCCTTGAAATTTTGTGAAAAATGCAACTTTCTTAATAATCATCGTAGACTATTGAATTTTACTTTTTTTTCATCAGAAAAACGAGAGAAATCGATTGCCGTTAAAAAAATTGAGCTATCTTCAATAGCAAAAAAATTAGTCAGTCACTTTGAACATTTTGGAAAATTAAATAAAATAATTGATTTTTCAGACTTTGATCGGCCGTAGCGGCCAAACGAAAACTCCAAATTGAACGCGGTTTGCAAATCTGAGCTCCTCGTACGTCAATTAGTCGGATTAGAGATTTTTAATTTTTGATGAAAACACGAAAAAAAGACATGAGTAAACCCCTTGAAATTTTGTGAAAAAATGCAACTTTCTTAATAATCATCGTAGACTATTGAATTTTACCTTTTTTTCATCAGAAAAACGAGAGAAATCGATTGCCGTTAAAAAAATTGAGCTATCTTCAATAGCAAAAAAATTAGTCAGTCACTATGAACATTTTGGAAAATTAAATAAAATAATTGATTTTTCAGACTTTGATCGGCCGTAGCGGCCAAACGAAAACTCCAAATTGAACGCGGTTTGCAAATCTGAGCTCCTCGTACGTCAATTAGTCGGATTAGAGATTTTTAATTTTTGATGAAAACACGAAAAAAAGACATGAGTAAACCCCTTGAAATTTTGTGAAAAAATGCAACTTTCTTAATAATCATCGTAAACTATTGAATTTTACTTTTTCTTCATCAGAAAAACGAGAGAAATTGATTGCCGTCATAAAAATTGAGCTATCTTCAATAGCAAAAAAATTAGTCAGTCACTATGAACATTTTGGAAAATTAAATAAAATAATTGATTTTTCAGACTTTGATCGGCCGTAGCGGCCAAACGAAAACTCCAAATTGAACGCGGTTTGCAAATCTGAGCTCCTCGTACGTCAATTAGTCGGATTAGAGATTTTTAATTTTTGATGAAAACACGAAAAAAAGACATGAGTAAACCCCTTGAAATTTTGTGAAAAAATGCAACTTTCTTAATAATCATCGTAAACTATTGAATTTTACTTTTTCTTCATCAGAAAAACGAGAGAAATTGATTGCCGTCATAAAAATTGAGCTATCTTCAATAGCAAAAAAATTAGTCAGTCACTATGAACATTTTGGAAAATTAAATAAAATAATTGATTTTTCAGACTTTGATCGGCCGTAGCGGCCAAACGAAAACTCCAAATTGAACGCGGTTTGCAAATCTGAGCTCCTCGTACGTCAATTAGTCGGATTAGAGATTTTTAATTTTTGATGAAAACACGAAAAAAAGACATGAGTAAACCCCTTGAAATTTTGTGAAAAAATGCAACTTTCTTAATAATCATCGTAGACTATTGAATTTTACTTTTTTTTCATCAGAAAAACGAGAGAAATCGATTGCCGTTAAAAAAATTGAGCTATCTTCAATAGCAAAAAAATTAGTCCGTCACTATGAACATTTTGGAAAATTAAATAAAATAATTGATTTTTCAGACTTTGATCGGCCGTAGCGGCCAAACGAAAACTCCAAATTGAACGCGGTTTGCAAATCTGAGCTCCTCGTACGTCAATTAGTCGGATTAGAGATTTTTAATTTTTGATGAAAACACGAAAAAAAGACATGAGTAAACCCCTTGAAATTTTGTGAAAAAATGCAACTTTTTTAATAATCATCGTAAACTATTGAATTTTACTTTTTCTTCATCAGAAAAACGAGAGAAATTGATTGCCGTCATAAAAATTGAGCTATCTTCAATAGCAAAAAAATTAGTCAGTCACTATGAACATTTTGGAAAATTAAATAAAATAATTGATTTTTCAGACTTTGATCGGCCGTAGCGGCCAAACGAAAACTCCAAATTGAACGCGGTTTGCAAATCTGAGCTCCTCGTACGTCAATTAGTCGGATTAGAGATTTTTAATTTTTGATGAAAACACGAAAAAAAGACATGAGTAAACCCCTTGAAATTTTGTGAAAAAATGCAACTTTCTTAATAATCATCGTAGACTATTGAATTTTACCTTTTTTTCATCAGAAAAACGAGAGAAATCGATTGCCGTTAAAAAAATTGAGCTATCTTCAATAGCAAAAAAATTAGTCAGTCACTATGAACATTTTGGAAAATTAAATAAAATAATTGATTTTTCAGACTTTGATCGGCCGTGGCGGCCAAACGAAAACTCCAAATTGAACGCGGTTTGCAAATCTGAACTCCTCGTACGTCAATTAGTCGGATTAGAGATTTTTAATTTTTGATGAAAACACGAAAAAAAGACATGAGTAAACCCCTTGAAATTTTGTGAAAAAATGCAACTTTCTTAATAATCATCGTAGACTATTGAATTTTACTTTTTTTTCATCAGAAAAACGAGAGAAATCGATTGCCGTTAAAAAAATTGAGCTATCTTCAATAGCAAAAAAATTAGTCCGTCACTATGAACATTTTGGAAAATTAAATAAAATAATTGATTTTTCAGACTTTGATCGGCCGTAGCGGCCAAACGAAAACTCCAAATTGAACGCGGTTTGCAAATCTGAGCTCCTCGTACGTCAATTAGTCGGATTAGAGATTTTTAATTTTTGATGAAAACACGAAAAAAAGACATGAGTAAACCCCTTGAAATTTTGTGAAAAAATGCAACTTTCTTAATAATCATCGTAGACTATTGAATTTTACTTTTTTTTCATCAGAAAAACGAGAGAAATCGATTGCCGTTAAAAAAATTGAGCTATCTTCAATAGCAAAAAAATTAGTCCGTCACTATGAACATTTTGGAAAATTAAATAAAATAATTGATTTTTCAGACTTTGATCGGCCGTAGCGGCCAAACGAAAACTCCAAATTGAACGCGGTTTGCAAATCTGAGCTCCTCGTACGTCAATTAGTCGGATTAGAGATTTTTAATTTTTGATGAAAACACGAAAAAAAGACATGAGTAAACCCCTTGAAATTTTGTGAAAAAATGCAACTTTCTTAATAATCATCGTAAACTATTGAATTTTACTTTTTCTTCATCAGAAAAACGAGAGAAATTGATTGCCGTCATAAAAATTGAGCTATCTTCAATAGCAAAAAAATTAGTCAGTCACTATGAACATTTTGGAAAATTAAATAAAATAATTGATTTTTCAGACTTTGATCGGCCGTAGCGGCCAAACGAAAACTCCAAATTGAACGCGGTTTGCAAATCTGAGCTCCTCGTACGTCAATTAGTCGGATTAGAGATTTTTAATTTTTGATGAAAACACGAAAAAAAGACATGAGTAAACCCCTTGAATTTTGTGAAAAAATGCAACTTTCTTAATAATCATCGTAGACTATTGAATTTTACCTTTTTTTCATCAGAAAAACGAGAGAAATCGATTGCCGTTAAAAAAATTGAGCTATCTCCAATAGCAAAAAAATTAGTCAGTCACTATGAACATTTTGGAAAATTAAATAAAATAATTGATTTTTCAGACTTTGATCGGCCGTAGCGGCCAAACGAAAACTCCAAATTGAACGCGGTTTGCAAATCTGAGCTCCTCGTACGTCAATTAGTCGGATTAGAGATTTTTAATTTTTGATGAAAACACGAAAAAAAGACATGAGTAAACCCCTTGAAATTTTGTGAAAAAATGCAACTTTCTTAATAATCATCGTAGACTATTGAATTTTACCTTTTTTTCATCAGAAAAACGAGAGAAATCGATTGCCGTTAAAAAAATTGAGCTATCTCCAATAGCAAAAAAATTAGTCAGTCACTATGAACATTTTGGAAAATTAAATAAAATAATTGATTTTTCAGACTTTGATCGGCCGTAGCGGCCAAACGAAAACTCCAAATTGAACGCGGTTTGCAAATCTGAGCTCCTCGTACGTCAATTAGTCGGACTAGAGATTTTTAATTTTTGATGAAAACACGAAAAAAAGACATGAGTAAACCCGTTGAAATTTTGTGAAAAAATGCAACTTTCTTAATAATCATCGTAGACTATTGAATTTTACCTTTTTTTCATCAGAAAAACGAGAGAAATCGATTGCCGTTAAAAAAATTGAGCTATCTCCAATAGCAAAAAAATTAGTCAGTCACTATGAACATTTTGGAAAATTAAATAAAATAATTGATTTTTCAGACTTTGATCGGCCGTAGCGGCCAAACGAAAACTCCAAATTGAACGCGGTTTGCAAATCTGAGCTCCTCGTACGTCAATTAGTCGGATTAGAGATTTTTAATTTTTGATGAAAACACGAAAAAAAGACATGAGTAAACCCCTTGAAATTTTGTGAAAAAATGCAACTTTCTTAATAATCATCGTATACTATTGAATTTTACCTTTTTTTCATCAGAAAAACGAGAGAAATCGATTGCCGTTAAAAAAATTGAGCTATCTTCAATAGCAAAAAAATTAGTCAGTCACTATGAACATTTTGGAAAATTAAATAAAATAATTGATTTTTCAGACTTTGATCGGCCGTAGCGGCCAAACGAAAACTCCAAATTGAACGCGGTTTGCAAATCTGAGCTCCTCGTACGTCAATTAGTCGGATTAGAGATTTTTAATTTTTGATGAAAACACGAAAAAAAGACATGAGTAAACCCCTTGAAATTTTGTGAAAAAATGCAACTTTCTTAATAATCATCGTAGACTATTGAATTTTACCTTTTTTTCATCAGAAAAACGAGAGAAATCGATTGCCGTTAAAAAAATTGAGCTATCTCCAATAGCAAAAAAATTAGTCAGTCACTATGAACATTTTGGAAAATTAAATAAAATAATTGATTTTTCAGACTTTGATCGGCCGTAGCGGCCAAACGAAAACTCCAAATTGAACGCGGTTTGCAAATCTGAGCTCCTCGTACGTCAATTAGTCGGACTAGAGATTTTTAATTTTTGATGAAAACACGAAAAAAAGACATGAGTAAACCCGTTGAAATTTTGTGAAAAAATGCAACTTTCTTAATAATCATCGTAGACTATTGAATTTTACTTTTTCTTCATCAGAAAAACGAGAGAAATTGATTGCCGTCATAAAAATTGAGCTATCTTCAATAGCAAAAAAATTAGTCAGTCACTATGAACATTTTGGAAAATTAAATAAAATAATTGATTTTTCAGACTTTGATCGGCCGTAGCGGCCAAACGAAAACTCCAAATTGAACGCGGTTTGCAAATCTGAGCTCCTCGTACGTCAATTAGTCGGATTAGAGATTTTTAATTTTTGATGAAAACACGAAAAAAAGACATGAGTAAACCCCTTGAAATTTTGTGAAAAAATGCAACTTTCTTAATAATCATCGTAGACTATTGAATTTTACCTTTTTTTCATCAGAAAAACGAGAGAAATCGATTGCCGTTAAAAAAATTGAGCTATCTCCAATAGCAAAAAAATTAGTCAGTCACTATGAACATTTTGGAAAATTAAATAAAATAATTGATTTTTCAGACTTTGATCGGCCGTAGCGGCCAAACGAAAACTCCAAATTGAACGCGGTTTGCAAATCTGAGCTCCTCGTACGTCAATTAGTCGGATTAGAGATTTTTAATTTTTGATGAAAACACGAAAAAAAGACATGAGTAAACCCCTTGAAATTTTGTGAAAAAATGCAACTTTCTTAATAATCATCGTAGACTATTGAATTTTACCTTTTTTTCATCAGAAAAACGAGAGAAATCGATTGCCGTTAAAAAAATTGAGCTATCTCCAATAGCAAAAAAATTAGTCAGTCACTATGAACATTTTGGAAAATTAAATAAAATAATTGATTTTTCAGACTTTGATCGGCCGTAGCGGCCAAACGAAAACTCCAAATTGAACGCGGTTTGCAAATCTGAGCTCCTCGTACGTCAATTAGTCGGATTAGAGATTTTTAATGTTTTGATGAAAACACGAAAAAAAGACATGAGTAAACCCCTTAAAATTTTGTGAAAAAATGCAACTTTCTTAATAATCATCGTAGACTATTGAATTTTACTTTTTCTTCATCAGAAAAACGAGAGAAATTGATTGCCGTCATAAAAATTGAGCTATCATCAATAGCAAAAAAATTAGTCAGTCACTATGAACATTTTGGAAAATTAAATAAAATAATTGATTTTTCAGACTTTGATCGGCCGTAGCGGCCAAACGAAAACTCCAAATTGAACGCGGTTTGCAAATCTGAGCTCCTCGTACGTCAATTAGTCGGATTAGAGATTTTTAATTTTTGATGAAAACACGAAAAAAAGAAATTTTGTGAAAAAATGCAACTTTCTTAATAATCATCGTAGACTATTGAATTTTACCTTTTTTTCATCAGAAAAACGAGAGAAATCGATTGCCGTTAAAAAAATTGAGCTATCTCCAATAGCAAAAAAATTAGTCAGTCACTATGAACATTTTGGAAAATTAAATAAAATAATTGATTTTTCAGACTTTGATCGGCCGTAGCGGCCAAACGAAAACTCCAAATTGAACGCGGTTTGCAAATCTGAGCTCCTCGTACGTCAATTAGTCGGATTAGAGATTTTTTATTTTTGATGAAAACACGAAAAAAAGACATGAGTAAACCCCTCGAAATTTTGTGAAAAAATGCAACTTTCTTAATAATCATCGTAGACTATTGAATTTTACCTTTTTTTCATCAGAAAAACGAGAGAAATCGATTGCCGTTAAAAAAATTGAGCTATCTCCAATAGCAAAAAAATTAGTCAGTCACTATGAACATTTTGGAAAATTAAATAAAATAATTGATTTTTCAGACTTTGATCGGCCGTAGCGGCCAAACGAAAACTCCAAATTGAACGCGGTTTGCAAATCTGAGCTCCTCGTACGTCAATTAGTCGGATTAGAGATTTTTTATTTTTGATGAAAACACGAAAAAAAGACATGAGTAAACCCCTTGAAATTTTGTGAAAAAATGCAACTTTCTTAATAATCATCGTAGACTATTGAATTTTACCTTTTTTTCATCAGAAAAACGAGAGAAATCGATTGCCGTTAAAAAAATTGAGCTATCTCCAATAGCAAAAAAATTAGTCAGTCACTATGAACATTTTGGAAAATTAAATAAAATAATTGATTTTTCAGACTTTGATCGGCCGTAGCGGCCAAACGAAAACTCCAAATTGAACGCGGTTTGCAAATCTGAGCTCCTCGTACGTCAATTAGTCGGATTAGAGATTTTTAATGTTTTGATGAAAACACGAAAAAAAGACATGAGTAAACCCCTTAAAATTTTGTGAAAAAATGCAACTTTCTTAATAATCATCGTAGACTATTGAATTTTACTTTTTCTTCATCAGAAAAACGAGAGAAATTGATTGCCGTCATAAAAATTGAGCTATCATCAATAGCAAAAAAATTAGTCAGTCACTATGAACATTTTGGAAAATTAAATAAAATAATTGATTTTTCAGACTTTGATCGGCCGTAGCGGCCAAACGAAAACTCCAAATTGAACGCGGTTTGCAAATCTGAGCTCCTCGTACGTCAATTAGTCGGATTAGAGATTTTTAATTTTTGATGAAAACACGAAAAAAAGAAATTTTGTGAAAAAATGCAACTTTCTTAATAATCATCGTAGACTATTGAATTTTACCTTTTTTTCATCAGAAAAACGAGAGAAATCGATTGCCGTTAAAAAAATTGAGCTATCTCCAATAGCAAAAAAATTAGTCAGTCACTATGAACATTTTGGAAAATTAAATAAAATAATTGATTTTTCAGACTTTGATCGGCCGTAGCGGCCAAACGAAAACTCCAAATTGAACGCGGTTTGCAAATCTGAGCTCCTCGTACGTCAATTAGTCGGATTAGAGATTTTTTATTTTTGATGAAAACACGAAAAAAAGACATGAGTAAACCCCTCGAAATTTTGTGAAAAAATGCAACTTTCTTAATAATCATCGTAGACTATTGAATTTTACCTTTTTTTCATCAGAAAAACGAGAGAAATCGATTGCCGTTAAAAAAATTGAGCTATCTCCAATAGCAAAAAAATTAGTCAGTCACTATGAACATTTTGGAAAATTAAATAAAATAATTGATTTTTCAGACTTTGATCGGCCGTAGCGGCCAAACGAAAACTCCAAATTGAACGCGGTTTGCAAATCTGAGCTCCTCGTACGTCAATTAGTCGGATTAGAGATTTTTTATTTTTGATGAAAACACGAAAAAAAGACATGAGTAAACCCCTTGAAATTTTGTGAAAAAATGCAACTTTCTTAATAATCATCGTAGACTATTGAATTTTACCTTTTTTTCATCAGAAAAACGAGAGAAATTGATTGCCGTCATAAAAATTGAGCTATCTTCAATAGCAAAAAAATTAGTCAGTCACTATGAACATTTTGGAAAATTAAATAAAATAATTGATTTTTCAGACTTTGATCGGCCGTAGCGGCCAAACGAAAACTCCAAATTGAACGCGGTTTGCAAATCTGAGCTCCTCGTACGTCAATTAGTCGGATTAGAGATTTTTAATTTTTGATGAAAACACGAAAAAAAGACATGAGTAAACCCCTTGAAATTTTGTGAAAAAATGCAACTTTCTTAATAATCATCGTAGACTATTGAATTTTACCTTTTTTTCATCAGAAAAACGAGAGAAATCGATTGCCGTTAAAAAAATTGAGCTATCTCCAATAGCAAAAAAATTAGTCAGTCACTATGAACATTTTGGAAAATTAAATAAAATAATTGATTTTTCAGACTTTGATCGGCCGTAGCGGCCAAACGAAAACTCCAAATTGAACGCGGTTTGCAAATCTGAGCTCCTCGTACGTCAATTAGTCGGATTAGAGATTTTTAATTTTTGATGAAAACACGAAAAAAAGACATGAGTAAACCCCTTGAAATTTTGTGAAAAAATGCAACTTTCTTAATAATCATCGTAGACTATTGAATTTTACCTTTTTTTCATCAGAAAAACGAGAGAAATCGATTGCCGTTAAAAAAATTGAGCTATCTCCAATAGCAAAAAAATTAGTCAGTCACTATGAACATTTTGGAAAATTAAATAAAATAATTGATTTTTCAGACTTTGATCGGCCGTAGCGGCCAAACGAAAACTCCAAATTGAACGCGGTTTGCAAATCTGAGCTCCTCGTACGTCAATTAGTCGGACTAGAGATTTTTAATTTTTGATGAAAACACGAAAAAAAGACATGAGTAAACCCGTTGAAATTTTGTGAAAAAATGCAACTTTCTTAATAATCATCGTAGACTATTGAATTTTACTTTTTCTTCATCAGAAAAACGAGAGAAATTGATTGCCGTCATAAAAATTGAGCTATCTTCAATAGCAAAAAAATTAGTCAGTCACTATGAACATTTTGGAAAATTAAATAAAATAATTGATTTTTCAGACTTTGATCGGCCGTAGCGGCCAAACGAAAACTCCAAATTGAACGCGGTTTGCAAATCTGAGCTCCTCGTACGTCAATTAGTCGGATTAGAGATTTTTTATTTTTGATGAAAACACGAAAAAAAGACATGAGTAAACCCCTTGAAATTTTGTGAAAAAATGCAACTTTCTTAATAATCATCGTAGACTATTGAATTTTACCTTTTTTTCATCAGAAAAACGAGAGAAATTGATTGCCGTCATAAAAATTGAGCTATCTTCAATAGCAAAAAAATTAGTCAGTCACTATGAACATTTTGGAAAATTAAATAAAATAATTGATTTTTCAGACTTTGATCGGCCGTAGCGGCCAAACGAAAACTCCAAATTGAACGCGGTTTGCAAATCTGAGCTCCTCGTACGTCAATTAGTCGGATTAGAGATTTTTAATTTTTGATGAAAACACGAAAAAAAGACATGAGTAAACCCCTTGAAATTTTGTGAAAAAATGCAACTTTCTTAATAATCATCGTAGACTATTGAATTTTACCTTTTTTTCATCAGAAAAACGAGAGAAATCGATTGCCGTTAAAAAAATTGAGCTATCTCCAATAGCAAAAAAATTAGTCAGTCACTATGAACATTTTGGAAAATTAAATAAAATAATTGATTTTTCAGACTTTGATCGGCCGTAGCGGCCAAACGAAAACTCCAAATTGAACGCGGTTTGCAAATCTGAGCTCCTCGTACGTCAATTAGTCGGATTAGAGATTTTTTATTTTTGATGAAAACACGAAAAAAAGACATGAGTAAACCCCTTGAAATTTTGTGAAAAAATGCAACTTTCTTAATAATCATCGTAGACTATTGAATTTTACCTTTTTTTCATCAGAAAAACGAGAGAAATCGATTGCCGTTAAAAAAATTGAGCTATCTCCAATAGCAAAAAAATTAGTCAGTCACTATGAACATTTTGGAAAATTAAATAAAATAATTGATTTTTCAGACTTTGATCGGCCGTAGCGGCCAAACGAAAACTCCAAATTGAACGCGGTTTGCAAATCTGAGCTCCTCGTACGTCAATTAGTCGGACTAGAGATTTTTAATTTTTGATGAAAACACGAAAAAAAGACATGAGTAAACCCGTTGAAATTTTGTGAAAAAATGCAACTTTCTTAATAATCATCGTAGACTATTGAATTTTACTTTTTCTTCATCAGAAAAACGAGAGAAATTGATTGCCGTCATAAAAATTGAGCTATCTTCAATAGCAAAAAAATTAGTCAGTCACTATGAACATTTTGGAAAATTAAATAAAATAATTGATTTTTCAGACTTTGATCGGCCGTAGCGGCCAAACGAAAACTCCAAATTGAACGCGGTTTGCAAATCTGAGCTCCTCGTACGTCAATTAGTCGGATTAGAGATTTTTAATTTTTGATGAAAACACGAAAAAAAGACATGAGTAAACCCCTTGAAATTTTGTGAAAAAATGCAACTTTCTTAATAATCATCGTAGACTATTGAATTTTACCTTTTTTTCATCAGAAAAACGAGAGAAATCGATTGCCGTTAAAAAAATTGAGCTATCTCCAATAGCAAAAAAATTAGTCAGTCACTATGAACATTTTGGAAAATTAAATAAAATAATTGATTTTTCAGACTTTGATCGGCCGTAGCGGCCAAACGAAAACTCCAAATTGAACGCGGTTTGCAAATCTGAGCTCCTCGTACGTCAATTAGTCGGATTAGAGATTTTTAATTTTTGATGAAAACACGAAAAAAAGACATGAGTAAACCCCTTGAAATTTTGTGAAAAAATGCAACTTTCTTAATAATCATCGTAGACTATTGAATTTTACCTTTTTTTCATCAGAAAAACGAGAGAAATCGATTGCCGTTAAAAAAATTGAGCTATCTCCAATAGCAAAAAAATTAGTCAGTCACTATGAACATTTTGGAAAATTAAATAAAATAATTGATTTTTCAGACTTTGATCGGCCGTAGCGGCCAAACGAAAACTCCAAATTGAACGCGGTTTGCAAATCTGAGCTCCTCGTACGTCAATTAGTCGGATTAGAGATTTTTAATGTTTTGATGAAAACACGAAAAAAAGACATGAGTAAACCCCTTAAAATTTTGTGAAAAAATGCAACTTTCTTAATAATCATCGTAGACTATTGAATTTTACTTTTTCTTCATCAGAAAAACGAGAGAAATTGATTGCCGTCATAAAAATTGAGCTATCATCAATAGCAAAAAAATTAGTCAGTCACTATGAACATTTTGGAAAATTAAATAAAATAATTGATTTTTCAGACTTTGATCGGCCGTAGCGGCCAAACGAAAACTCCAAATTGAACGCGGTTTGCAAATCTGAGCTCCTCGTACGTCAATTAGTCGGATTAGAGATTTTTAATTTTTGATGAAAACACGAAAAAAAGACATGAGTAAACCCCTTGAAATTTTGTGAAAAAATGCAACTTTCTTAATAATCATCGTAGACTATTGAATTTTACCTTTTTTTCATCAGAAAAACGAGAGAAATCGATTGCCGTTAAAAAAATTGAGCTATCTCCAATAGCAAAAAAATTAGTCAGTCACTATGAACATTTTGGAAAATTAAATAAAATAATTGATTTTTCAGACTTTGATCGGCCGTAGCGGCCAAACGAAAACTCCAAATTGAACGCGGTTTGCAAATCTGAGCTCCTCGTACGTCAATTAGTCGGATTAGAGATTTTTTATTTTTGATGAAAACACGAAAAAAAGACATGAGTAAACCCCTCGAAATTTTGTGAAAAAATGCAACTTTCTTAATAATCATCGTAGACTATTGAATTTTACCTTTTTTTCATCAGAAAAACGAGAGAAATCGATTGCCGTTAAAAAAATTGAGCTATCTCCAATAGCAAAAAAATTAGTCAGTCACTATGAACATTTTGGAAAATTAAATAAAATAATTGATTTTTCAGACTTTGATCGGCCGTAGCGGCCAAACGAAAACTCCAAATTGAACGCGGTTTGCAAATCTGAGCTCCTCGTACGTCAATTAGTCGGACTAGAGATTTTTAATTTTTGATGAAAACACGAAAAAAAGACATGAGTAAACCCGTTGAAATTTTGTGAAAAAATGCAACTTTCTTAATAATCATCGTAGACTATTGAATTTTACTTTTTCTTCATCAGAAAAACGAGAGAAATTGATTGCCGTCATAAAAATTGAGCTATCTTCAATAGCAAAAAAATTAGTCAGTCACTATGAACATTTTGGAAAATTAAATAAAATAATTGATTTTTCAGACTTTGATCGGCCGTAGCGGCCAAACGAAAACTCCAAATTGAACGCGGTTTGCAAATCTGAGCTCCTCGTACGTCAATTAGTCGGATTAGAGATTTTTTATTTTTGATGAAAACACGAAAAAAAGACATGAGTAAACCCCTTGAAATTTTGTGAAAAAATGCAACTTTCTTAATAATCATCGTAGACTATTGAATTTTACCTTTTTTTCATCAGAAAAACGAGAGAAATCGATTGCCGTTAAAAAAATTGAGCTATCTTCAATAGCAAAAAAATTAGTCAGTCACTATGAACATTTTGGAAAATTAAATAAAATAATTGATTTTTCAGACTTTGATCGGCCGTAGCGGCCAAACGAAAACTCCAAATTGAACGCGGTTTGCAAATCTGAGCTCCTCGTACGTCAATTAGTCGGATTAGAGATTTTTAATTTTTGATGAAAACACGAAAAAAAGACATGAGTAAACCCCTTGAAATTTTGTGAAAAAATGCAACTTTCTTAATAATCATCGTAGACTATTGAATTTTACTTTTTCTTCATCAGAAAAACGAGAGAAATTGATTGCCGTCATAAAAATTGAGCTATCTTCAATAGCAAAAAAATTAGTCAGTCACTATGAACATTTTGGAAAATTAAATAAAATAATTGATTTTTCAGACTTTGATCGGCCGTAGCGGCTAAACGAAAACTCCAAATTGAACGCGGTTTGCAAATCTGAGCTCCTCGTACGTCAATTAGTCGGATTAGAGATTTTTAATTTTTGATGAAAACACGAAAAAAAGACATGAGTAAACCCCTTGAAATTTTGTGAAAAAATGCAACTTTCTTAATAATCATCGTAGACTATTGAATTTTACTTTTTCTTCATCAGAAAAACGAGAGAAATTGATTGCCGTCATAAAAATTGAGCTATCTTCAATAGCAAAAAAATTAGTCAGTCACTATGAACATTTTGGAAAATTAAATAAAATAATTGATTTTTCAGACTTTGATCGGCCGTAGCGGCCAAACGAAAACTCCAAATTGAACGCGGTTTGCAAATCTGAGCTCCTCGTACGTCAATTAGTCGGATTAGAGATTTTTTATTTTTGATGAAAACACGAAAAAAAGACATGAGTAAACCCCTTGAAATTTTGTGAAAAAATGCAACTTTCTTAATAATCATCGTAGACTATTGAATTTTACCTTTTTTTCATCAGAAAAACGAGAGAAATCGATTGCCGTTAAAAAAATTGAGCTATCTTCAATAGCAAAAAAATTAGTCAGTCACTATGAACATTTTGGAAAATTAAATAAAATAATTGATTTTTCAGACTTTGATCGGCCGTAGCGGCCAAACGAAAACTCCAAATTGAACGCGGTTTGCAAATCTGAGCTCCTCGTACGTCAATTAGTCGGATTAGAGATTTTTAATTTTTGATGAAAACACGAAAAAAAGACATGAGTAAACCCCTTGAAATTTTGTGAAAAAATGCAACTTTCTTAATAATCATCGTAGACTATTGAATTTTACCTTTTTTTCATCAGAAAAACGAGAGAAATCGATTGCCGTTAAAAAAATTGAGCTATCTCCAATAGCAAAAAAATTAGTCAGTCACTATGAACATTTTGGAAAATTAAATAAAATAATTGATTTTTCAGACTTTGATCGGCCGTAGCGGCCAAACGAAAACTCCAAATTGAACGCGGTTTGCAAATCTGAGCTCCTCGTACGTCAATTAGTCGGACTAGAGATTTTTAATTTTTGATGAAAACACGAAAAAAAGACATGAGTAAACCCGTTGAAATTTTGTGAAAAAATGCAACTTTCTTAATAATCATCGTAGACTATTGAATTTTACTTTTTCTTCATCAGAAAAACGAGAGAAATTGATTGCCGTCATAAAAATTGAGCTATCTTCAATAGCAAAAAAATTAGTCAGTCACTATGAACATTTTGGAAAATTAAATAAAATAATTGATTTTTCAGACTTTGATCGGCCGTAGCGGCCAAACGAAAACTCCAAATTGAACGCGGTTTGCAAATCTGAGCTCCTCGTACGTCAATTAGTCGGATTAGAGATTTTTAATTTTTGATGAAAACACGAAAAAAAGACATGAGTAAACCCCTTGAAATTTTGTGAAAAAATGCAACTTTCTTAATAATCATCGTAGACTATTGAATTTTACCTTTTTTTCATCAGAAAAACGAGAGAAATCGATTGCCGTTAAAAAAATTGAGCTATCTCCAATAGCAAAAAAATTAGTCAGTCACTATGAACATTTTGGAAAATTAAATAAAATAATTGATTTTTCAGACTTTGATCGGCCGTAGCGGCCAAACGAAAACTCCAAATTGAACGCGGTTTGCAAATCTGAGCTCCTCGTACGTCAATTAGTCGGATTAGAGATTTTTAATTTTTGATGAAAACACGAAAAAAAGACATGAGTAAACCCCTTGAAATTTTGTGAAAAAATGCAACTTTCTTAATAATCATCGTAGACTATTGAATTTTACCTTTTTTTCATCAGAAAAACGAGAGAAATCGATTGCCGTTAAAAAAATTGAGCTATCTCCAATAGCAAAAAAATTAGTCAGTCACTATGAACATTTTGGAAAATTAAATAAAATAATTGATTTTTCAGACTTTGATCGGCCGTAGCGGCCAAACGAAAACTCCAAATTGAACGCGGTTTGCAAATCTGAGCTCCTCGTACGTCAATTAGTCGGATTAGAGATTTTTTATTTTTGATGAAAACACGAAAAAAAGACATGAGTAAACCCCTCGAAATTTTGTGAAAAAATGCAACTTTCTTAATAATCATCGTAGACTATTGAATTTTACCTTTTTTTCATCAGAAAAACGAGAGAAATCGATTGCCGTTAAAAAAATTGAGCTATCTCCAATAGCAAAAAAATTAGTCAGTCACTATGAACATTTTGGAAAATTAAATAAAATAATTGATTTTTCAGACTTTGATCGGCCGTAGCGGCCAAACGAAAACTCCAAATTGAACGCGGTTTGCAAATCTGAGCTCCTCGTACGTCAATTAGTCGGATTAGAGATTTTTTATTTTTGATGAAAACACGAAAAAAAGACATGAGTAAACCCCTTGAAATTTTGTGAAAAAATGCAACTTTCTTAATAATCATCGTAGACTATTGAATTTTACCTTTTTTTCATCAGAAAAACGAGAGAAATTGATTGCCGTCATAAAAATTGAGCTATCTTCAATAGCAAAAAAATTAGTCAGTCACTATGAACATTTTGGAAAATTAAATAAAATAATTGATTTTTCAGACTTTGATCGGCCGTAGCGGCCAAACGAAAACTCCAAATTGAACGCGGTTTGCAAATCTGAGCTCCTCGTACGTCAATTAGTCGGATTAGAGATTTTTAATTTTTGATGAAAACACGAAAAAAAGACATGAGTAAACCCCTTGAAATTTTGTGAAAAAATGCAACTTTCTTAATAATCATCGTAGACTATTGAATTTTACCTTTTTTTCATCAGAAAAACGAGAGAAATCGATTGCCGTTAAAAAAATTGAGCTATCTCCAATAGCAAAAAAATTAGTCAGTCACTATGAACATTTTGGAAAATTAAATAAAATAATTGATTTTTCAGACTTTGATCGGCCGTAGCGGCCAAACGAAAACTCCAAATTGAACGCGGTTTGCAAATCTGAGCTCCTCGTACGTCAATTAGTCGGATTAGAGATTTTTTATTTTTGATGAAAACACGAAAAAAAGACATGAGTAAACCCCTTGAAATTTTGTGAAAAAATGCAACTTTCTTAATAATCATCGTAGACTATTGAATTTTACCTTTTTTTCATCAGAAAAACGAGAGAAATCGATTGCCGTTAAAAAAATTGAGCTATCTCCAATAGCAAAAAAATTAGTCAGTCACTATGAACATTTTGGAAAATTAAATAAAATAATTGATTTTTCAGACTTTGATCGGCCGTAGCGGCCAAACGAAAACTCCAAATTGAACGCGGTTTGCAAATCTGAGCTCCTCGTACGTCAATTAGTCGGACTAGAGATTTTTAATTTTTGATGAAAACACGAAAAAAAGACATGAGTAAACCCGTTGAAATTTTGTGAAAAAATGCAACTTTCTTAATAATCATCGTAGACTATTGAATTTTACTTTTTCTTCATCAGAAAAACGAGAGAAATTGATTGCCGTCATAAAAATTGAGCTATCTTCAATAGCAAAAAAATTAGTCAGTCACTATGAACATTTTGGAAAATTAAATAAAATAATTGATTTTTCAGA
The DNA here is from genome assembly GCA_910593695.2 of Ocypus olens. Lineage (NCBI taxonomy): Eukaryota > Metazoa > Arthropoda > Insecta > Coleoptera > Staphylinidae > Ocypus > Ocypus olens. Next base: position 6,224,974 of record OU343055.1, on the reverse strand, counting down.
CTTTGATCGGCCGTAGCGGCCAAACGAAAACTCCAAATTGAACGCGGTTTGCAAATCTGAGCTCCTCGTACGTCAATTAGTCGGATTAGAGATTTTTAATTTTTGATGAAAACACGAAAAAAAGACATGAGTAAACCCCTTGAAATTTTGTGAAAAAATGCAACTTTCTTAATAATCATCGTAGACTATTGAATTTTACCTTTTTTTCATCAGAAAAACGAGAGAAATCGATTGCCGTTAAAAAAATTGAGCTATCTCCAATAGCAAAAAAATTAGTCAGTCACTATGAACATTTTGGAAAATTAAATAAAATAATTGATTTTTCAGACTTTGATCGGCCGTAGCGGCCAAACGAAAACTCCAAATTGAACGCGGTTTGCAAATCTGAGCTCCTCGTACGTCAATTAGTCGGATTAGAGATTTTTAATTTTTGATGAAAACACGAAAAAAAGACATGAGTAAACCCCTTGAAATTTTGTGAAAAAATGCAACTTTCTTAATAATCATCGTAGACTATTGAATTTTACCTTTTTTTCATCAGAAAAACGAGAGAAATCGATTGCCGTTAAAAAAATTGAGCTATCTCCAATAGCAAAAAAATTAGTCAGTCACTATGAACATTTTGGAAAATTAAATAAAATAATTGATTTTTCAGACTTTGATCGGCCGTAGCGGCCAAACGAAAACTCCAAATTGAACGCGGTTTGCAAATCTGAGCTCCTCGTACGTCAATTAGTCGGATTAGAGATTTTTAATGTTTTGATAAAAACACGAAAAAAAGACATGAGTAAACCCCTTAAAATTTTGTGAAAAAATGCAACTTTCTTAATAATCATCGTAGACTATTGAATTTTACTTTTTCTTCATCAGAAAAACGAGAGAAATTGATTGCCGTCATAAAAATTGAGCTATCATCAATAGCAAAAAAATTAGTCAGTCACTATGAACATTTTGGAAAATTAAATAAAATAATTGATTTTTCAGACTTTGATCGGCCGTAGCGGCCAAACGAAAACTCCAAATTGAACGCGGTTTGCAAATCTGAGCTCCTCGTACGTCAATTAGTCGGATTAGAGATTTTTAATTTTTGATGAAAACACGAAAAAAAGACATGAGTAAACCCCTTGAAATTTTGTGAAAAAATGCAACTTTCTTAATAATCATCGTAGACTATTGAATTTTACCTTTTTTTCATCAGAAAAACGAGAGAAATCGATTGCCGTTAAAAAAATTGAGCTATCTCCAATAGCAAAAAAATTAGTCAGTCACTATGAACATTTTGGAAAATTAAATAAAATAATTGATTTTTCAGACTTTGATCGGCCGTAGCGGCCAAACGAAAACTCCAAATTGAACGCGGTTTGCAAATCTGAGCTCCTCGTACGTCAATTAGTCGGATTAGAGATTTTTTATTTTTGATGAAAACACGAAAAAAAGACATGAGTAAACCCCTCGAAATTTTGTGAAAAAATGCAACTTTCTTAATAATCATCGTAGACTATTGAATTTTACCTTTTTTTCATCAGAAAAACGAGAGAAATCGATTGCCGTTAAAAAAATTGAGCTATCTCCAATAGCAAAAAAATTAGTCAGTCACTATGAACATTTTGGAAAATTAAATAAAATAATTGATTTTTCAGACTTTGATCGGCCGTAGCGGCCAAACGAAAACTCCAAATTGAACGCGGTTTGCAAATCTGAGCTCCTCGTACGTCAATTAGTCGGACTAGAGATTTTTAATTTTTGATGAAAACACGAAAAAAAGACATGAGTAAACCCGTTGAAATTTTGTGAAAAAATGCAACTTTCTTAATAATCATCGTAGACTATTGAATTTTACTTTTTCTTCATCAGAAAAACGAGAGAAATTGATTGCCGTCATAAAAATTGAGCTATCTTCAATAGCAAAAAAATTAGTCAGTCACTATGAACATTTTGGAAAATTAAATAAAATAATTGATTTTTCAGACTTTGATCGGCCGTAGCGGCCAAACGAAAACTCCAAATTGAACGCGGTTTGCAAATCTGAGCTCCTCGTACGTCAATTAGTCGGATTAGAGATTTTTTATTTTTGATGAAAACACGAAAAAAAGACATGAGTAAACCCCTTGAAATTTTGTGAAAAAATGCAACTTTCTTAATAATCATCGTAGACTATTGAATTTTACCTTTTTTTCATCAGAAAAACGAGAGAAATCGATTGCCGTTAAAAAAATTGAGCTATCCTCAATAGCAAAAAAATTAGTCAGTCACTATGAACATTTTGGAAAATTAAATAAAATAATTGATTTTTCAGACTTTGATCGGCCGTAGCGGCCAAACGAAAACTCCAAATTGAACGCGGTTTGCAAATCTGAGCTCCTCGTACGTCAATTAGTCGGATTAGAGATTTTTAATTTTTGATGAAAACACGAAAAAAAGACATGAGTAAACCCCTTGAAATTTTGTGAAAAAATGCAACTTTCTTAATAATCATCGTAGACTATTGAATTTTACTTTTTCTTCATCAGAAAAACGAGAGAAATTGATTGCCGTCATAAAAATTGAGCTATCTTCAATAGCAAAAAAATTAGTCAGTCACTATGAACATTTTGGAAAATTAAATAAAATAATTGATTTTTCAGACTTTGATCGGCCGTAGCGGCCAAACGAAAACTCCAAATTGAACGCGGTTTGCAAATCTGAGCTCCTCGTACGTCAATTAGTCGGATTAGAGATTTTTAATTTTTGATGAAAACACGAAAAAAAGACATGAGTAAACCCCTTGAAATTTTGTGAAAAAATGCAACTTTCTTAATAATCATCGTAGACTATTGAATTTTACTTTTTCTTCACCAGAAAAACGAGAGAAATCGATTGCCGTTAAAAAAATTGAGCTATCTTCAATAGCAAAAAAATTAGTCAGTCACTATGAACATTTTGGAAAATTAAATAAAATAATTGATTTTTCAGACTTTGATCGGCCGTAGCGGCTAAACGAAAACTCCAAATTAAACGCGGTTTGCAAATCTGAGCTCCTCGTACGTCAATTAGTCGGATTAGAGATTTTTAATTTTTGATGAAAACACGAAAAAAAGACATGAGTAAACCCCTTGAAATTTTGTGAAAAAATGCAACTTTCTTAATAATCATCGTAGACTATTGAATTTTACTTTTTCTTCACCAGAAAAACGAGAGAAATCGATTGCCGTTAAAAAAATTGAGCTATCTTCAATAGCAAAAAAATTAGTCAGTCACTATGAACATTTTGGAAAATTAAATAAAATAATTGATTTTTCAGACTTTGATCGGCCGTAGCGGCTAAACGAAAACTCCAAATTAAACGCGGTTTGCAAATCTGAGCTCCTCGTACGTCAATTAGTCGGATTAGAGATTTTTTATTTTTGATGAAAACTTGGAAAAAAGACATGAGTAAACCCCTTGAAATTTTGTGAAAAAATGCAACTTTCTTAATAATCATCGTAGACTATTGAATTTTACTTTTTCTTCATCAGAAAAACGAGAGAAATTGATTGCCGTCAAAAAAATTGAGCTATCTTCAATTGCAAAAAAATTAGTCAGTCACTATGAACATTTTGGAAAATTAAATAAAATAATTGATTTTTCAGAATTTGATCGGCCGTAGCGGCTAAACGAAAACTCCAAATTAAACGCGGTTTGCAAATCTGAGCTCCTCGTACGTCAATTAGTCGGATTAGAGATTTTTAATTTTTGATGAAAACACGAAAAAAAGACATGAGTAAACCCCTTGGAAATTTGTTAAAAAATGCAACTTTCTTAATAATCATCGTAGACTATTGAATTTAACTTTTTTTTCATCAGAAAGACGAGAGAAATTGATTGCCGTTAAAAAATTTCAGCTATCTTCAATAGCAAAAAAAATAGTCAGTCACTATGAACATTTTAGTAAATTTTAAAAAATAATTGATTTTTCAGACTTTGATCGGCCGTAGCGGCTAAACGAAAACTCCAAATTAAACGCGGTTTGCAAATCTGAGCTCCTCGTACGTCAATTAGTCGGATTAGAGATTTTTAATTTTTGATGAAAACACGAAAAAAAGACATGAGTAAACCCCTTGAAATTTTGTGAAAAAATGCAACTTTCTTAATAATCATCGTAGACTATTGAATTTTACTTTTTCTTCACCAGAAAAACGAGAGAAATCGATTGCCGTTAAAAAAATTGAGCTATCTTCAATAGCAAAAAAATTAGTCAGTCACTATGAACATTTTGGAAAATTAAATAAAATAATTGATTTTTCAGACTTTGATCGGCCGTAGCGGCTAAACGAAAACTCCAAATTAAACGCGGTTTGCAAATCTGAGCTCCTCGTACGTCAATTAGTCGGATTAGAGATTTTTTATTTTTGATGAAAACTTGGAAAAAAGACATGAGTAAACCCCTTGAAATTTTGTGAAAAAATGCAACTTTCTTAATAATCATCGTAGACTATTGAATTTTACTTTTTCTTCATCAGAAAAACGAGAGAAATTGATTGCCGTCAAAAAAATTGAGCTATCTTCAATTGCAAAAAAATTAGTCAGTCACTATGAACATTTTGGAAAATTAAATAAAATAATTGATTTTTCAGAATTTGATCGGCCGTAGCGGCTAAACGAAAACTCCAAATTAAACGCGGTTTGCAAATCTGAGCTCCTCGTACGTCAATTAGTCGGATTAGAGATTTTTAATTTTTGATGAAAACACGAAAAAAAGACATGAGTAAACCCCTTGGAAATTTGTTAAAAAATGCAACTTTCTTAATAATCATCGTAGACTATTGAATTTAACTTTTTTTTCATCAGAAAGACGAGAGAAATTGATTGCCGTTAAAAAATTTCAGCTATCTTCAATAGCAAAAAAATTAGACAGTCACTATGAACATTTTAGAAAATTTTAAAAAATAATTGATTTTTCAGACTTTGATCGGCCGTAGCGGCCAAACGAAAACTCCAAATTGAACGCGGATTGCAAATCTGAGCTCCTCGTACGTCAATTAGTCGGATTAGAGATTTTTAATTTTTGATGAAAACTTGGAAAAAAGACATGAGACCTTGGAAATTTGTTAAAAAATGCAACTTTCTTAATAATCATCGTAGACTATTAAATTTTACCTTTTTTCATCAGAAAAACGAGAGAAATTGATTGCCGTTAAAAATCTTCAATAGCATGTCAACATGAACATTTTTGATACTTCGCTCGAAACATCCGCATTTTGTAATTACGGTAATAATGCACGAAATCGGAGAGATTTATCCGGGCGAGGAAAAGAAAAGAAAAATGAATAATTCGTAGAACGGGGAACGAGCGTGTACTTCCGGCGTGGGACATTAAATTATTATTTCCTGTTGTTCGTTTTTTCGATGCGACCGAGAGGATGATTTCTGTTATTTTATTTTGACATTGTTTGGAAAACATATAATTTATTGCCACGGATGGCTTTGTGCTTGTGCAGCGAGTGTCTCCCGCACATGTGGCACTAATTAGTCCGTGACCCAAATTGTAATTGATTCTAAATTGTCAAGCTTTATTATAATTGCGTCCGTTGGGCTCGGCCCGAGTTGCAGTCGAGTGATTTTGTCAACATTGAGAACGCATGGGTGTAATTCCGCTTAAGCAAAATTTAAGGAATTTTATTTCCTGACCGGATCCAACGTCAAATTGGGTCCAACCTGATATACATAGCTAAAAGAGGTTGGAGTCGTGCAAAAACTCCTAATAAGGGAAGTTGTTGGTCATAACAAACTGTACTTAATTATTAACCCTTTGACCTACAACCACGAGTACTCCTCGTGTTTAAATGTTCGGGCCAAACACAACGACCACGAGCATATCTCGTGGCGCGCCGCTTGGGCCAATCACAACTCGTGGCGAGCCGCTTGGGACAATCAAATCGAGTACGAGCTCAACTCCTGGCGCAGTGCTTGCGCAATGAATGCATTTTCTTGCGAAACAGAATTTTTTGAAGTCCATATTTTACGTTTTCAGTTGTGCCATGAAAAAGCATGAATTTGTGCGCATACAATTGGGCGGGACTGGTTTCTGCTGCTGCATTCGGACGTAAGTAAAGTAGGCCAAAGGATTAATAATATAATGAACACATATGGACACTTGTTTTCGGTAATGACGCAAACGCAAAGATTCATTGATCAAACTATATTGCACACACCGCATTACCCTACCCTCGACGAGAAAAGTAACGCTACAGAGGCTTTCCGGAAATGAAAATGTGAAGCCTCGTTTAATTTAAACATAGAAAACCTAAACTTAAACATAAAAATAGACGACTCCATCCTATTCTTAAACAAAATAGAACGATAATTCAAAGAAGACACTCGGAAATTCAGCAGTGAGAGTGACAGCGGAAAGGGTCTTATGAATATTTATCGAAATATTAAATATCGAGGGAAAAAGAATGCCGACGTAATTCGGGCTCGGCTATTTGTGTACGATACAGCGTTTCCCACTCAATTTGCTTACCTTTGAGAATTCGATACGGTTGTGTAATTGGCACCAATATTTTTTATTACATAAATATTCGCTTTTTATTTTATATAAGTATATAACTACACTTTTTTTACTTATATTCTTAATTAGATCGTTGGGAGTTTAGTAAGCAGACAAAGGTTTACATCAATATATTGACGTTTTATTGTCTTCATTCCAGTATTTCCATGGCTGCCAGCGTTAATTATAAAAACACACTCGGGAATTGATAAATTAGGGTTACAACAAATAAGACACTTTCGTGTCCTATTTCCGGTGTTCTTGCCGGTTATCTGGGTAAATCTATAGTTTTGGGAAGTCTTGCGTAATGGAACATTGTAGACAAAGTATCGAAATCTGATACGACGGCTATCTGTGTACACACGGTATGCTGACTTAGTGGAGAAAGCCACTAGAGTGCCCAAATACAAAGTAATGAAGTAACTTACACCGCGAGTAAACAATGGGGCGCGTCGAGGAAATGTTTTCTCAGGCAATATAAATACGGAGTTTCCAACTTTATAATTGTGTTCGTATTATTTTGATCGGTATTACATTCGAGTACTGCTGGTAAAAATGTACATGTTACGATATTAATTTGGTCGGTATTGCTATTAAAAATTTACATGTTATGAAACTTTTCGTAATCCGCAACTTGAGTCTCAAAGACTACAACATACAAACAATTTTGATCGGTATTACATTCAGTACTGCTATGTTATGAAACTTTTAGTATGTCTCACAAAGACTTCAATATGCAAACAAATTGCTTTCCACGCTAATGGCATGAAGAATGTTAAATTAAATAACAAATAATTAGCGCTAGGATGGGCTACTATTTTCGGGTTATAATTAACGTGTTAAAAATAGCAAAGCTATGAAAATAACTGAAGGTTAAGTACACACAGACATGATTGTTTCAACAGTGAAGATTAACGCGAAGCTATACTAATATGAGATAAAACTTGAAACGCATAATGACTTAATTTTCAATTTAATTAATTTCATTAATACTCCAAGTAAATATTTAGATTTTAGCGTCAAGCATAACTTAACAGCTCCCAGGGGCGGTTCGTTATACAGAGCCAAGGAGTCATGACACTACCTGTAGTTTCAAAAATTTTAAATTAATTCTTAAAACACTTTTTCATCAGTTACTTTGGTAAATCGTTCTTTCTTTCTTCAAAAAATTAGGAGAGCGGGGTGGGTCTATATTGTATAAGTGGTTCTACCATCTATATGTTCCACGAGCCGCCACTGATTATTGCTGGAAACAAAATGACAACCATCAAAAGTTGAAAAGGTGAGAAAAAATTGCAGTCTGCGCTTATAAAAATTGTAAAAAATTCATTTCGGCCAAAGTAACCTTCAAAATTTCAAAATGCATCCAGAATGAACCTAACTTTGATAATCCACTTCAATATTTGAGACATTGTGGCTGGAAACAAAATGGCAACCATCAAAAGTTGAGAAACAGAGAAAAAAATTGCAGTCTGCGCTTATAAAAATTGTAAAAAAATTATTTCGGCCAAAGTAACCTTCAAAATTTCAGAATGCATCCAAAATGAACCTAACTTTAATAATCCACTTCAATATTTGACACATCGTGGCTGGAAACAAAATGGCAACCATCAAAAGTTGAAAAGCAGCGAAAAAATTTCAGTCAGCGCTTATAAAAATTGTAAAAAATTCATTTCGGCCAAAGTAACCTTCAAAATTTCAGAATGCATCCAGAATGAACCTAACTTTGATAATCCACTTCAATATTTGACACATCGTGGCTGGAAACAAAATGGCAATCCTCAAAAGTTGAAAAACAGAGAAAAAATTGCAGTCGGTACTTATAAAAATTGTAAACAATTCATTTCAGCCAAAGTAACCTTCAAAATTTCAAAATGCATCCTGAATAAACGTAACTTTGATAATCCACTTCAATATTTGACACGTCGTGGCTGGAAACAAAATGGCAACCATCAAAAGTTGAAAAATAGAGAAAAAAATTGCAGTCTGCGTTTATAAAAATTGTAAAAAATTCATTTCGGCCAAAGTAACCTTCAAAATTTCAAAATACATCCAGAATTAACCTAACTTTGATAATCCACTTCAATATTTGACACATCGTGGCTGGAAACAAAATGGCAACCATCAAAAGTTGAGAAACAGAGAAAAAAATTGCAGTCTGCGTTTATAAAAATTGTAAAAAATTCATTTCGGCCAAAGTAACCTTCAAAATTTCAGAATGCATCCAGAATGAACCTAACTTTGATAATCCACTTCAATAATTGACACATCGTGGCTGGAAACAAAATGGCAACCATCAAAAGTTGAAAAACAGAGAAAAAAATTGCAGTCTACGCTTATAAGAATTGTAAAAGATTCATTTCCGCCACAGTAACCTTCAAAATTTCAAAATGCATCCAGAATGAACCTAACTTTGATAATCCACTTCAATATTAGACACATCGTGGGTGGAAACAAAATGGCAACCATCAAAAGTTGAAAAACAGAGAAAAAAATTGCAGTCTGCGCTTATAAGAATTGTAAAAGATTCATTTCCGCCACAGTAACCTTCAAAATTTCAAAATGCATCCTGAATGAACCTAACTTTGATAACCCACTTCAATATTAGACAGATCGTGGCTGGAAACAAAATCGCAACCATCAAAAGTTGAAAAACAGAGAAAAAAATTGCAGTCTGCGTTTATAAAAATTGTAAAAAATTCATTTCGGCCAAAGTAACCTTCAAAATTTCAGAATGCATCCAGAATGAACCTAACTTTGATAATCCACTTCAATATTAGACACATCGTGGCTGGAAACAAAATGCAAACTAGTTCTTGTTTAGTTCAATATTCGTCGTTATTCTTTTTTTAATTTAAGATACATATAACAGCACTAGTATTGTTAAAGGTATGTTAACGTTACTCGTTGCTAAGGAGTTATTGGCATGTTAACATTACAGAATAAAATAAAACAATTACGACTCTTTTGTAGATAACAAAATTCTATTAGACGAATAATTATGGAGTGTTAACTATAAAAATAGTAGACATATTTAAGGTGTCAATAATCACCGTGTAATTTGTTTAGAAGACCGTAATGACGCCGAAACGTTCTGCCAAGACTTTAATTGAAATAGCAGACAGTTTATGCGATGTTTTAATAAGTATATCTGCTCGTGAAAAGGAAAAACAGAACACTTAATGCGAACCACATGTTGTGCATATCTCTGGGCTCAAGTGGGTCATTTCGGTCGGGATTACCGGTGGAGTATTTTTAGTAATCCTGCAGTTAACCCTAATTTATCAATTTGCCTGGCGACAGTAAGTACGAATTATTGAAGATAACTATTTCTACAATCGAAATGCCGCTAAACTTATGGATAGGTTTTCGAGATACCACAATAAAAAATAGGGGGTTCCATTTGAAAATACAAAGTTGATCTTCGTTTGACCTTGAAAATTGACCCCAAGGTCATTTTCAAGGTCATTATAATATGTCCCCCTTCGAACCCTACAACTTTCATCTGAAACATTTTTTGCCATGTTGCTTAGGTTTCGAGATATTTGGGGTGGCAATTTAAAATGGGATACAATATAAACGCAAAACTTATTTAAACGACTTAGCCATAATTCGTAAACAACTAGTCACAAGAATTTTCCCCACTGAAAATATTTAGTATAATTCCAACAATTCACCAATTTGTAATTTACTTGGATATAACGGTAACACGTCGATTTTTTTTGTGTAGATTTAAATAATTAAATAAATAAGGGATTTATTTAATTATATTATTACATCGAATATATTTAAATATGGTTTATTTTATGTTATATAAACTCTCAGCTAAAGAACTGGTTTATAATAGTCTCACCCGCTACCGTATTGACTTGAGAGATAACTAAAATGGGCTAATTTATGAATTGGTTTTCTGGTGGCAGCGCAGGGAACTTAAAATTAGCAACTTGCACTCCATCGTACTACACAGCGACATTCTATCTTATGGGAATATTTGTTGTTTTTACAAATATGACAGCATTCCTTTTCCTTGCATCACACCACATCCCTAAATAAAATTCAGCTTACGCCACCTTCGGGAAAATTTGTCTAAGTTAATTGTGCTTAGACAATACAGCCCGAAGATGGCGTAACTTTTAAAATGTTAAGGATGTACCTAGAGTTTCAATACAACAATGAATTAATATTTTATCTGTACGCATTTATCAAACTGCTTAAAAAGATTTGAGTTACATATTTATCGCAAAATATTATGTATTTGTGAGTTATGTGAAGTTGCGTAATTAAATAATTAAACGAAATGTACATTTAATGTTATAAATAAACGAGTAAAGTAAGGGATATAACTGTGTTTAATTATTTATTATCGCAAAATAAATTACAATTTTTGATGAAGCAAACGATATGAATACGAAATAGCAAGATAATCCGAGTGAACGAGTGAAATTTTAACTTCACACATATTATTACTTTCTGAACAAGCGACGCCAACTGCAAAGCCGGGACTTTATTAAAATCAATGCTGAATGCAAGGTCCGCAGATATGAAAGCTCGAAATTACACATCGCTGCTGTAAAAGTTTGAAAATTTGAACAGTTTGGACTTTATATTATTTCGCGACACATGCTATCTGCAATAATAATCCAACCGTCTTGGGATAAGACAGCCTCGATAACTTTAAACCGAATTAAGGCCGTTCGTCCCGGAGCGAATAGCACAAAAGATACCTATCTCTTAAAAATCCTATCGCAGAAAAGTTAGTTCTACAGATGGCGTAAGGGTCTAGCTCATACGTGATTGCGTCCGTTTTTTTACAGGTAAAACTAATTTTGCTTAATGGATTTTATTACTAAAGAATTAATTTGTGCCTCTATAGTAAAATATTTTGGATTTTAAGCGTTTATTTAATGTTGAAAAAAACTATTTTTAACACCAAATTACACATTATTAGAAATACTTATAACAAAATATAATTCTTTAGAAACCAATATTCATCCCTTATGTAACCCCGTGTAAAATATTATTACATAATCCCTATCGATCACACCACAATCAGTTACGAGCCAAGTGCCAAAAACACATCATCTAACAGCCTTAAGATCATAAGAAAATTATGGAAAGCACTCGCAAAGTTGATGTAACTGAATCCCAATTTATTTAGAAGGTTCCCCTATATTTACCCAGCGCATTAAATGATATTAAAAAATTGGAGGAAAATAAGTAAGCGAGAACGTTTCCACCTCAAGTTTTACGGTGCACGCGGCGTGACAAAAATCTCGTTAGAATGGGTAATAGTTTCTGCGAAATTTGTCGCTTCCAGTACAATCCTCCCCGAATGTCGTCAAGAAGCAATTTGAAAGAAAAATTGTCGGGGTGTACGTAGAGGCATACGGAAATATTTCCCAGTGCATGCTTCACCTTTAAAACGAGAAACCATTTGCGAACGTTTGTCGTCCAATTTAATGAAACAAAGTTGTCGCATCAAACTAATTCGCTAGATTTGGACAAGTTAACCCTTTCAGCCCTGGATTTTTAAATTTGAAAAAAAAATATTTTTTTTTAATTATTATTGATGAGCTTCTTAAGACCATAAATACCAAATTTGAACTCATTTGATTAATTAGTATAGGAATTAATTAGTGAGACTTTGTTGAAGTGACATCTAGTGATAAACAGAAAAAATATGGATTGTTATAGTAAGTAGAGACATGTAAATCTTGCGGTGGCAATTGCCACTACCAGGGCCGAAAGGGTTAATACAAGCGTAGGGATGTTGAATTTCTTCCAGGATTCCATAATTCTGTTCGGAAAAAGGGGGAAGCTGCAGCGAGTAATGGAGGATTTAAAGCCACGCAGTTTGGAGCGTGCTTTAATGGATTGAAATTTATTGATGCGCGATAATGTTAATCAAGGGGATAATTCTATGCATACCGCCAGATGATGCATCGGCATGTAAATTTAATATAGGGTGTTTATTCCGTGTACGTCATTATCAATTTATAATAGCATTATTGTAGACAAGCAATTTTACAAATCTGTAATATTCTAATTAATTTCGATTTTGTTTCAATGCTGAGGGCATGAAGTGATTACATTGCTCCTGTATAGTGGGCAAATAACTTACAATATGAGTTTGCCTTTGATTTTTGAAATTGCTCAAAAATTTGCTTAAAGATCAATACAATATGGTATGTATTTTTTTCAATGACAGGTGATTTTTGCAAAAAAAATGTGTATGTGTCTGTCTGTGCGCTCTGTATCTCAAAAACTAATAAAGCAATTGATATGAAACTTTGAACATACGTCTTATTTGATAATCTGAAGAACTGAAAAGATTTTGGTAAAATTTAGTACACCAGAAGTGGGTGTTTACTAGAGATGGGCAAAACTGCTACTTTTGAATCACGTTGTTACCTGTGATTGCTACTTTCTAATATCAGTGATTTTAAACTGTGACTATTATCACAAAAACATCGCAGAAAAAAAAATAAAAAAACGCAGGAAAAATTTCATAAAAATCATCCTCAATGTATCGCTTATTCAAAAACAATTTGGTTTGTGTAAATTCAATAATTTTCAATTGAGATATGGATTTTTGAAAATTGTTTTAATTTTTTGAGCACTTGAACAAAAACATCGCAGAAAAAATATAAAAAACGCAGGAAAAATTCCATAAAAAATCATCCTCAATGGTCGAAGTATCACTTATTCGGAATCAATTTGGTTTTTGTAAATTCAACAATTTTCAATAGAGATATGGATTTTTGAAAATTGTTTTAATTTTTTGAGCACTTGAACAAAAACATCGCAGAAAAAAATATAAAAAACGCAGAAAAATTCCATAAAAAATTATCCTCAATGGCCGAAGTATCGCTTATTCAAAATCAATTTGGTTTTTGTAAATTGAATAATTTTCAATAGAGATATGGATTTTTGAAAATTGTTTTAATTTTTTGAGCACTTGAACAAAAACATCACAGAAAAAATATAAAAAACGCAGGAAAAATTCCATAAAAAATTATCCTCAATGGCCGAAGTATCGCTTATTCAAAATCAATTTGGTTTTTGTAAATTGAATAATTTTCAATAAAGATATGGATTTTTGAAAATTATTGTTTAAATTTTCTGAGCACCTGAACAAAAACATCACAGAAAAAATATAAAAAACACAGGAAAAATTCCATAAAAAATCATCCTCAATGGTCGAAGTATCACTTATTCAAAATCAATTTGGTTTTTGTAATTTGAATAATTTTCAATAGAGATATGGATTTTTGAAAATTGTTGTTTTAATTTTCTGAGCACCTGAACAAAAACATCGCAGAAAAAAATATAAAAAACGCAGGAAAAATTCCATAAAAAATCATCCTCAATGGTCAAAGTATCACTTATTCGGAATCAATTTGGTTTTTTGTAAATTCAACAATTTTCAATAGAGATATGGATTTTTAAAAATTGTTGTTTTAATTTTTTTAACGACCTGAACAAAAACATCACAGAAAAAAATATAAAAAACGCAGGAAAAATTCCATAAAAAATCATCCCCAATGGCCGAAGTATCGCTTATTCAAAATCAATTTGGTTTTTGTAAATTCAATCATTTTCAATAGAGATATGGATTTTTGAAAATTGTTGTTTTAATTTTTTGAGCACTTGAACAAAAACACCGCAGAAAAAAATATAAAAAACGCAGGAAAAATTCCATAAAAAATCATCCTCAATGGTCGAAGTATCACTTATTCGGAATTAATTTGGTTTTTGTAAATTCAACAATTTTCAATAGAGATATGGATTTTTGAAAATTGTTGTTTTAATTTTTTGAGCACCTGAACAAAAACATCGCAGAAAAAAATATAAAAAACGCAGGAAAAATTCCATAAAAAATCATCCTCAATGGCCGAAGCATCGCTTATTCAAAATCAATTTGGTTTTTGTAAATTCAATCATTTTCAATAGAGATATAGATTTTTGAAAATTGTTGTTTTAATTTTTTGAGCACTTGAACAAAAACACCGCAGAAAAAAATATAAAAAACGCAGGAAAAATTCCATAAAAAATCATCCTCAATGGCCGAAGTATCGCTTATTCAAAATCAATTTGGTTTTTGTAAATTCAATAATTTTCAACAGAGATATGGATTTTTGAAAATTGTTTTTTTTAATTTTTTGAGCACCTGAACAAAAACATCGCAGAAAAAAATATAAAAAACGCGGGAAAATTTCCATAAAAAATCATCCTCAATGGCCAAAGTATCGCTTATTCAAAATCAATTTGGTTTTTGTAAATTCAACGATTTTCGCTAAAGATATGGATTTTCGAAAATTTTTGTTTTAATTTTCTGAGCACCTGAACAAAAACATCGCAGAAACAAAAATATAAAAAACGATAATTTGAACATGAGCATAAGAGTAAATGGGAGTAAACAGTATTGAATATAAAATAATATTTAGAAATGCTATTCTCCATTGCCTTCTTACAATCACGTTTTTAGGTAACAGTTGTGATTTTAAGGAGCTGTGATTTTAAGTAGCAGTGATTTTAAGTAGCGGTGATTTTAAGTAGCAGTGAAATTCGCCTATTAGTAACAGTAACGACCTGTGATTTTTCAATACAAGTGAAAAATCACAGGTACGTGAAATATCGTCCATCCCTAGTGTTTACCTTAACTATTTTTTGTTTTTTCCCAATATTTTCTTAAATATGAAAAATATCACCTAAACATTTAAACAAACATTGAAGAAACAGATAAATGAACATCTTTTGCTTGAAAACATTTTTCATTCAATCATTTTTATTCGAGAAAAAAATTTATTATTATTTTTTAATTTTTGGTTTATAATTATAAAACGATAATAGTTACAGTAAATTTATGTTAATAATAATTGTAGAGAATGCTAACGTGAACAACTTACAAAGAATAAGTTTTTTTTTTAATCTCTTTAGTTTTTGAGTAAACTGAGTTTTTGAATTTGAAGTATAATTTTTCCATCTTTCATAATTTTGACGTTTTAAACGTCAGTTTCATCCGAGTTTACACAACGCTTGATGTACATTTAAAATATGATTTCAATTGAAAATAAACCATGAAAACGTAAACATAAATGGCTATGATACCATCAAGTCGGAGAAAGTAACATGATCACCATTTTTTCCAAATCAGTTTGGATTCCTAAAACAAGCCAATTTTATAAGCGAAGAAGGTGGAATTGAAGCTGTTTTACTTAAGAAAAATGAATATTTCAGTAGTGTCAGATTTTTGTATCAACTAATGTAATCATAAATCAAGTCAGTGACGGCTCGCAGGGTGACTCATGGTACGACCGAGTTAGCAGAGATGGCAATACAGATAGGGCTAAGATCTGGTATACCACCTACGGTACCTCGGCTGTACCATGAATCACCCCGCGAGCCCTTACTACAATAGTACAATCGCACTCGAAAATATTATTTTTTATTAGCTCAAATTGAAAACTCCTCATGCAACTGGGAAAGAAAAGTTACACTTATTCTGTATGTCAATAACTGACCACTAGAAAACGGCAAGAATGACTTCACGTCGTCGGCAGTAGCAAGTAACATGTTTCTCCACGACCACCATAGAATTTAAGCATTCTGAAATCAATTTTGATTATAGAACGTACACATTCTCACTCTTGTTATGGAACAAAACACTATGCGCTTATGCGTTTTGCATGTAATTCATTCCATAACAAGGGAGAGAATGAATATTCTCACATCGTTTCGAATAAAACAATTAGCCTTGGATATCACAATTGTCAAAATACTATAAACATAACCACAAACGTGATAATAAAACGTAAGTTCTTTGTGTTCATTATTTTATTAGTATATTTTATCTGGTCGAGGAGAAAGTATAGTCTGATACTCGGTAAGAATGGAAATTCAGATGCTCGTGGTTCCTCGCGCTCGCCTAACGGCTCGCGCTCGAAATATTCCACTCGCATCGAATTTCCATTCTAACCTTGTTACAGAATATACTATTCTCAAACGTGTAATGGATGCTAATTATAAAATATGGTCAGCGGCTCCTGGCGATTCTTGGATCACATGTTCGATTGGGTCATTGACGTACAACCGTGCACGCACTTGTGTCCGTCCAAGGTCAATAAAAGACCAGATCCAGACGGAGTCGCCGAAGAACCGCGCGGCTCTTTCCCCACAGTTTTTGTCTTTGTGTTTCGGCTATAATTGGACGTATTATTCGTGCGCTACTGAGTAAAAATAGGCGTGCTGTTCACTTAATCCACCCAGCAAATTGTCGCATGGACAATTTAACCAGATTATTAGATAAGCGTTCGATGACGAGTAAAAATACAGTTGACTTTTTTTGCTTTTATAGGTATTTAAAAAGATGTTATGTCCACACTACGGAAATTTGTCATGTTTTTAGTACACCCAATCGCGACAACCAACATTTAACAATGAGCAAAAACTGTTAAACAATCAATCTCATTCTTAAACAGTTTTCGATTAGTCCATTATTAAATTTAAAAAATGGTGATTTTTGCAAAATAACACAAATTCGGGTATCAAAATTAAAACATCTTTTGAAATCTTTAATTTTATAGACTTGTGCAATCGATAAACAATCGATAAATTAAATCTAATTTGATAATAAGATAACGTTTAGTTTATTTTCGTTTGTGATTTTGGTTTATATTTTGACCATTTGCCTTGAAAATGTTGCCTTCCGTAACACGTGTTCTAATGCACTATTCTATAAATTAATCCACTTAACAAACTTTCTATCATAAATTACTTAACTCATGATTTATGCATTATATATAATTCACTTACGAGAAAACCGTTTTAATATCAAATTCCCATTTATTAAAGGAAAGTGCGGTGAGACTATTTTTCAACTTTGAATTGAGAATAAAAGTCGTAATTTATTAGCAAACGAGCGAATTTTAATAAATCTAGTTATAAACGATCATTTATACATATTCCTCGGGTTTGTAATCTTAAACTCCATTAAACTAGATGATATTCGAATATTCCGTAAGCCGATGGCTCGTTTTGGCTTTGGCTAATGATCTTGTTAATCGTTTTCGGTTTTAGGTGACTGCTTAATGGAGATTTAGATTCAGACTTCATACTTAATTCACAAATTATTTAAATTATAGAAACTTCAGTGCTTATAATTATTGGCTGCTAATACTACTAATAAATATTTTGTAAAAGCTGATTTTTCGTGTTCGATCTTAAGACCATGACTAACGTTACTTACTTTACTTCGAGCAATGAACTCGCACATTTAATTAGATGCTTTATTTTGCATTTCAATTTATTCCGTCGCATAATCCCATTGACATTATGTAATATATGAGAATATCTGTCAGGAAGATCAAGGTCACGAGTGATAGTAATGGTAGCGGAAGTGCGCAAGCGAGTCATGTAAATTACGTCATCAAAGCGGTGGAGAAAGTTATATAGTCTGCTGGAAAATATTTGCTTTCCAAGATAAATTCGTGATGCCGATATTATTCCGAGCGCTCTGGCGGAATCCTAAATAAATTCATGGTTATGTAAAATATGCAAACGCCGACGCCTATGGCGTTCTTGTACTCCGGATAAATTGCTTTGAATTCAATACATGTCTCTTGACACAGTGCAATTATAATAAAGAAGATGTTATAAATGGAGAGAGAAACAAAAACTGACATACGTCAATTTAGACAGGAATTTATTATTTAATCCATGACCACCAACGCCTGCAGATTATTTTGATGATGATAATTAAATTAGAGCTGAAATGTTTCTTTGAAGATTTGCACTTTGGAAGGTTCAAAGAAACGAAGATTCATAGAAAATCTTGGAAGATTCGAAGCTTCGAATTTTTTAATTTACGAATTTTCGAAGTTAACAAATGAAAAAATAATTTATATAAATTATTTCAAAACAAAACATAAATACAAATTTCGTCTAGGAGTTTCGAGGTAACATTTTTTACATAAAAGTTGAAATTCCTAACTGTTTAATTTTTTTTTTGGCGTCGACTGCGATGTCATCTGCCACCACCGTTTGTCTAACTGTTGAATGTTTTAAGCATTGAAAAATTCGAAAACTTCGAAATTTCACAACTTGGCTACTTCGAAAAATTCGAAACTTCGAAACTTAACAACTTCGAAAAATTTGAAAACTTCAAAATCTCTTCGTTTCTTTGGATTAAAGAGATTCGAAATTGCGAAGTGTTAAAATTTTAATTAATATTTTACTGTCAAGTATCTTTTTTTGCAAGTTAATTGGTGAAATTAATACAAACTACAAAATAGCAGTTTTGTTGTTCGAAGATTTCAAAATCGTACTTTTTGTTTTTAAAACTACATAACTGCCAAACGCATTGTCCGATTTTAAAGATGGAATATTTTGAGAGATTTCAAAACCGTTTAATAAATTTTTTCGTGAAATTAACACAAAACTTCAAAATTGCAAGTTGTTTTAAAAATACGAAGATTTAAAATTGCAATTTTAGTTTTTTTTTTTAATTACGCAACTGCCAAATGCTTTGTCTGATTTTAATGACTCAAACGTCAAAACGTGGAAAATTTAGTGTTTACAAATTTTTTCATGAAATTAACACAAACTGCAAAAATCGCACTTTTTTAAAGTTCGAAGATTTAAAATTGCGATTTTGCTTTTTTTGAATTGCACAATTTACAAACGCATTGTCCGATTTTAACGAGTCGAACGTCGAAAAGTAGGAAATTTTATGCTATTTAAAAACCGGTTAATAAATATTTTCGTTAAATCAACGCAGAACTTCAAAACGTTTTGAAAATTCGAAGATTTAAAATTGCGATTTTGATATTTTAAATTGCACAATTGCGAAATGCTTTGTCCGATTTTGATGATTCAAAAGTCAAAATATGGAAAATTTGGTGTAATTTTAGAACTGATATTTTTTCATGAAATTAACTGCAAAAATCGCACTTTTTTTAAAATTTTACAACTTCGATTCTTCGAAAAATTCGAAAACTTCAAAACGTCGAGATCTCTTCGTTTCTTTGGATTAAAGAGATTCGAAGTTGCGAAGTGTTAAAATTTTAGCAAATATTTTACTGTCAAGTATCTTTTTTTGTTAATTGGTGAAATTAATACAAACTAAAAAATAGCACTTTTGTAGTTTAAAGATTTCAAAATCGTGATTTTGGTTTTTGAATACAAAACTGCCAAACACATTGTCCGATTTTGATGATTCTAATATCAAAAAGTGTAAAATTTTGTGCAATTTAGAAACAGGTTAATAAATATTTTCATGAAATCAACGCAAAACTTTAAAATTGAACGTTTTCAAAATTTGAAAATTTAAATTTGCGACTTTGATTTTTTTTTAATTGCACAACTGTTAATTGCTTTGCCTGATTATGATGATTCGAACGTCAAAAAATGGAAAATTTAGTGCAATAATTGCATAATTACTAAATGCTTTGTTTGAGTTTGATGACTCAAACGTCAAAATGTGGAATGTAATTTTAAAACCGATAATTGTTTTCAAGAAATTAACAAACTGCAAAAATCACACGTTTTAAAAGTTTGAAGATTTCAAAAACTACATAACTTCCAAACGCTTTGTCAGATTTTAAAGATTCTAACGTCAAAAAGGTAAATTCCGCAAGACGCACACTGATTTTGGAGATGATGTTAAAAAATTTTGCGAGAACTCGAAAAAAGTTACAAGCAATTTTACCCAAAATTTTATTGTTTAAATCACTTAAGTATACTCTTATCTGCACGTCGGGGTTAAAAATTAATTAAGTGCGTTAAATACCGCTTTATTGGACTTTGTAATCTTAACGCTTTATCATGGCAGTTTGGGTGGACTCGAGAAAAGAAATCATTAAAAAATTGTAAAAAAATTTACCCAAATTTTAATTGTCTAAATCACTTAAAAATCATTTAAAAATTGTAAAAAAAATTACCCAAATTTTAATTATCTAAATCACTTACAAATCATTTAAAAATTGTAAAAAAAATTACCCAAATTTTAATTGGCTAAATCACTTACAAATCATTTAAAAATTGTAAAAAAAATTATCCAAATTTTAATTATTTAAATCACTTACAAATCATTTAAAAATTGTAAAAAAAATTACCCAAATTTTAATTGGCTAAATCACTAACAAATCATTTAAAAATTGTAAAAAAAATTACCCAAATTTGAATTGTCTAAATCACTTACAAATCATTTAAAAATTATAAAAAAAATTACCCAAATTTTAATTGTCTAAATCACTTAAAAATCATTTACAAATTGTAAAAAAATTACCCAAATTTCAATTGTCTAAATCACTTAAAAATCATTTAAAAATTGTAAAAAAAATTACCGAAATTTTAATTGTCTAAATCACTTACAAATCATTTAAAAATTGTAAAAAAAATTACCCAAATTTTAATTGTCTAAATCATTTAAAAATTGTAAAAAAAAATACCCAAATTTTAATTGTCTAAATCATTTCAAAATTATAAAAAAAATTACCCAACTTTGAATTGTCTAAATCACTTACAAATCATTTAAAAATTGTAAACAAAATACCCAAATTTGAATTGTCTAAATCACTTAAAAATCATTTAAAAATTGTAAAAAAAATTACCCAAATTTTAATTGTCTAAATCATTTAAAAATGGTAAAAAAAATTACCCAAGTTTTAATTGTCTAAATCACTTAAAAATCATTTAAAAATTGTAAAAAAAATTACCCAAATATTAATTGTCTAAATCATTTAAAAATTGTAAAAAAATTACCCAAATTTTAATTGTCTAAATCATTTAAAAATTGTAAAAAAATTACCCAAATTTTAATTGTCTAAATCATTTAAAAATTGTAAAAAAAATTACAAAAAATTTTAATTGTCTAAATCACTTACAAATCATTTAAAAATTGTAAAAAAATTACCCAAATTTGAATTGTCTAATCATTTAAAAATTGTAAAAAAAATACCCAAATTTTAATTGTCTAAATCACTTACAAATCATTTAAAAATTGTAAAAAAATTACCCAAATTTTAATTGTCTAATCATTTAAAAACTGTAAAAAAAATACCCAAATTTTAATTGTCTAAATCACTAGACTGTTGTCTACACGTTGGGGTTAAAAAAATAAATTTAAAATGCCTTAAATATTGTTTTATTGGACTTTGAAATCTTGTGCAGTTTGAATGAAAAAAAAATTATAAACAATATACTCTTAATTTTATTGTTTAAATCACTTATTCTTCTTTTATGGATCTTAACATCTTGATTACAATTGCTCCATAAATTAACTTTTTACGGTGTTAGTAATTAATAAATACATTTTTTTTCATTTCCTCAGTTTCAGTTTAGAATGTTGCTACTTTGTTTTTAGTCAGGATTTGGCAATTGTTTTTATGGTAGATCAAATATACACTGTGTACATGAAGTAAGGAATAAATTCGATTTAAATTCAGTGCATTTTCTTTCAGAAAAACGCTCGGACACGTGTATTATTATTTTTTAACGCGCATTTTTTGAAATAAAATTCAAATGTACAGGGTGTCCCAAAACTGAGATACGGCCACTAGGTTCAAATTTTCAAACGTGAACCCCCATTTTTTATTGCACTTATGGATTCTACGTAAAATTCTGAGTATTTTTCATGTAACATACCCAATGTTGATATTCAGTTGTTTTCGAAGAAATGGCGTTTAAAAAAGTACTATTACTATTTTATTTCTGGTAAAAGATAACATGGTTTCATCGAAACATTGGAGTTAATCAGGAAAAATCGTTTAATTAAGTAAATAATGATTTTTGCTTATTAATTCCAATGTTTTGATGAAACCATGTTAACTTTTACCAGAAATAAAATAGTAGAGTACTTTTCTAAACGCCATTTCTTGGAAAACAGCTGAATATCGACATAGGGTATGCTACATGAAAAATACTCAGAATTTTAAATAAGTAATTGTGGAGGCTTTCACTTCGTTATACATTTTGAATAATTCAAATAAAACGAATAACTTTGTTGGTATCACTTTATTAATTTGATTTGATACCAACAAAGTTATTCGTTTTATTTGAATTATTCAGAATTTTACGTAGAATCCATAAATGCAACAAAAAATCGGGATTCACATTTGAAAATTGTAACTTAGGGGTTGTATTTCAATTTTGAGACACCCTGTACATTTGAATTTTATCTCAAAAAATGCGCGTTAAAAAATAATAAAACACATTTTTCTGTAAGAAAATGTCCTGAATTTTAATCGAATTTATTCCTTACTTTATGTGCACAGTGTATACTATTCTTTTATGGATTTTGCTATTTTGAAGATAATTGCTGCATTAATTCATTTTTTACAGTGTTATAAATCAATAAATGAATTTTTCACTTTTTCAAATTTTGAATATTGCTACTTCGTTTTCAGCTAGGTTATGGCGTTTGTTCTTACAGGAGAGCGGAAATGTACAGTTCTTTCGCGGATCTTGAACTTTTAAAGCGAATTCCTTCAAGCAAAAATCCGAAATTTTCCTTTTCAAAGTCAAGAAAATCGCGATTTTGTTTTTTTTTAATTGCGGAGTTGCTGGACGCGTCCATTGATTAAGATGATTTATATGTTGAAATGTAGAGAATTTAGTGTATTAAATGATTAAGAAATATTCATGTCGAGTTGATGAAAATCCGAAATTTTAAATCGATTTTTAAAATCGGCAAAATTGTCTTTTTTATGGCGTTAACTATGAGGTCATCTGATACTGCCTTGTGTTTTCGTTTTAAAAAAATGTTTTTTCATGAAATTAACACAAACTCCAAATATCGTTCAAAGATTTCAAAATCAAAATTTGGTTGTTGAAATTAAATAACTGCATTGTTCCATTTTGATGGTTTTAATGTCAAAAAGTGGTTAATCAAATTTTCTCTCGAAATTAACCCTTTCAGCCCTGGATTTTTAAATTTAAAAAAAAAAATGTGTTATTTATTATTGATGGGGAACTTCTTAAGACCATAAATACCAAATTTGAACTGATTTGATTAATTAGTATAGGAATTAATTAGTGAGGCTTTGTTGAAGTGACATCTAGTGATAAACAGCAAAAACATGGATTGTCATAGTAAGTAGAGACATGTAAATGTTGCGGTGGCAATTGCCACCACCAGGGCCGAAAGGGTTAACACAATATGTAAAAATCGCATTTTTTTTAAGTTCGATGATTTTAACATCGCGATTTTTATTTTTGAAGTTGCACAACCGCCGATCGGATTGTCCAATTTTGTCGATTCTTACGTGAAAATGTGCAGAAATTCGTGCACTTTAAAAATTGGTTTTCGTGAAATAAACGTAAAAAATTGCGAAGTACGAAGTTAGAAAATCATGATATTGTCTTTTTAAATTACATAACTGCCGAAACCGTCGTTTGATTTTGTTGATCTAAACGTAAAAATATGGAAAATGTGGTGTAATTTTAAAACGGTTTACCAAAATAACGCAAATTGTAAAAATGGTACTTTAAATAGAAAAATTCGTGAAATGATGTCCATAAAACGACTCCAGCCTCTCATCCATCCTTCAAATTTAACACAATTTCACAAACGAAAATTCGGAAACAACACTGCATCGCACTATTAAAATCTTATTTTTTAACACCGAACTCACGGACGGAACTGGAAAAAGTCGCGAGTTTTAATCAAGTTGCACCGGAGGCAACAGTGTCCGGCGGAGATATCGCAAAAAACACATTATTTCTTCACCTGTTATCAGTGCTTATCTACGATGCAGCTCCGATTCGAAATAAATTCATTTCAATTCACGCACAGGCTAGACAAAGATGCAAGATTTAATTATTGAAAATCGTTTCATTCGGCAGTTTACCTTCTAGCAAGTGAGTGTTCGCATGTTCTAGTGTGCAGAGTGTTGAAAATTTGTTTTAATTATTAGTTATGAAGATGGTTCGGATTGTTGGTAAGTGATTAAATGATACTCCTATTAATTACACCATATTGTGAATTTTGTTCATCGAGCATTGATCAATTCTGTACCATTTTCCAATCATGTCGTTATTTACGTTGAGAGGAATTATTCTCAACATAAATAACGACATGATTCGAAATACCATCATCAATGATTCGGGGGGGGGGGGGGGGGGGGGGGCGCTGAAACAATTTTCAAATTGCGGTCGCCCTTTTCGGGCGAGGGTAATTTCCTTTGAGGGTACCTGTCCGTTTGTATCGCAAACTGGAGGGTAATTCATAAATATATTGTGGTCGAGGGCCTGCCGGATATTATTTCACTCTAGGAATTTTTAATTAACAATTTTCGTAACGTTTCATCCGTTTCTCCAGGGCCTTGTTTACCGGGCAATATATTTCCACTCAAACGGTCGACGTTGGTATTTTCTCTCCGAAGGGAAGCAAATATTTTGTTATAATTAATTGTTGCTAAATTACGCAATGTAAATGTTTATGCAGTTATCAATATTTATGGTTGTTACAAGGGTGTGTGTACCTTTTCAGATGGAGTCTAGAGGGCGTTTTAGTTTGTTTGTTGTAATTTTTGTAACTAATGTACATTGTGAAAAGTATCGTATTTTTAATTATTGTTTCACTTATCTACATCTTAATAATAATAAATCTGCCAAACGCTTGTTGATTGTAACCTCAAAATGTGACAAGTTTCGTGCTGGTTTATTTTGTTTTTTTTTATAAAATCAACGCGCAATTGATAATAATAACAACGATAGTTCATTCGTGCCAATACCATGACTTTACACAAGTCAGAAAATAGGATTAACTTACAATTCAAATATTGAGTAAAATATAGGATATACAGACATGATTAACGATCATAAATAAAATAAAATAAAACATACGTCATGTGAAGTTAAAAATTATATTAAAAAAAATTAAATAACACGTAATCATTAAAACAATAAAACAGATAAAATACATAAATAAATTATCATAAATACATAAATAATGATCGTAGAATGACACTTACAAAATGCAAACACAACTGTATTGACACAACTGATGAGGAAAGTGGTACTGAATCAGAATTAATGAAGGAAAATTTTTCATGATGATAGGCAGGGGCGGCTCGTTATATAGAGCCAAGGAGCCATGGCACTACCTGTAGTTTCAAGCTCAGCAAGAATTTTTAATTAATTTTTAAAACACTTTTTCGCCAGTTACTTTGGCCTAGAAAAATAAATCTTTCTTTCTTTCTTCAAAAAAAAAACATGTTCCACGAGCTGCCACTGATTGAATAGATTTTTATATAATCATAATCTGGAATATGTTTTAAGTGCATTTAAACAGTTTCAAGTCGATGGCAATTGTTTTCATATTTTTTTACAAATTTTCTTAACTCTACGCTCGTTTCGTTACGAAAATTCAAAATGTACGGTTGGAGTATTAAATGGATTTGTACATAATCATAATCTAGAATGTGTTTTGAGTGAATTTGAAGAGTTTCAAGTCGATGGCAATTGTTTTTATATTTTTTTCAACAGCGGGAAATTTTTACAAATTTTTTTAACTCTACCCTCGGTTCGTTACGAAAATTCAAAATGTACGGTTAGAGTATTAAATGGATTTTTGCATAATCATAATCTAGAATGTGTTTTGAGTGAATTTGAAGAGTTTCAAGTCGATGGCAATGGTTTTTATATTTTTTTTCAACAGCAGGAAATTTTAACAAATTTTTTTAACTCTACGCTCGGTTCGTTCAGAAAATTCAAAATGTACGGTTGGAGTATTAAATGGATTTTTACATAATCATAATCTAGAATGTGTTTTGAGTGAATTTGAAGAGTTTCAAGTCGATGGCAATTGTTTTTATATTTTTTTCAACAGCGGGAAATTTTTACAAATTTTTTTAACTCTACCCTCGGTTCGTTACGAAAATTCAAAATGTACGGTTCGAGTATTAAATGGATTTTTGCATAATCATAATCTAGAATGTGTTTTGAGTGAATTTGAAGAGTTTCAAGTCGATGGCAATTGTTTTTATATTTTTTTCAACAGCGGGAAATTTTTACAATTTTTTTTAACTCTACGCTCGGTTCGTTGCGAAAATTCAAAATGTACGGTTGGAGTATTAAATGGATTTTTACATAATCATAATCTAGAATGTGTTTTGAGTGAATTTGAAGAGTTTCAAGTCGATGGCAATTGTTTTTACATTTTTTTCAACAGCGGGAAATGTTTACAATTTTTGTTAACTCTACGCTCGGTTCGTTACCAAAATTCAAAATGTATGGTTGGAGTATTAAATGGATTTTTGCATAATCATAATCTAGAATGTGTTTTGAATGAATTTAAAGAGTTTCAAGTGGATGGTAATTGTTTTTACATTTTTTTCAACAGCGGGAAATTTTTACAATTTTTTTTAACTCTACGCTCGTTTCGTTACCAAAATTCAAAATGAACGGTTGGAGTATTAAACGGATTTTTGCATAATCATAATCTAGAATGTGTTTTAAGTGAATTTGAAGAGTTTCAAGTCGATAGCAATTGTTTTCATATTTTTTTCAACAGCGGGACATTTTTACAATTTTTTTTAAATCTACGCTTGGTTCGTCACGAAAATTCAAAATGTACGGTTGGAGTATTAAATGGATTTTTACATAATCATAATCTAGAATGTGTTTTGAGTGAATTTGAAGAGTTTCAAGTCGATGGCAATTGCTTTCATATTTTTTTCAACAGCGGGAAATTTTTACAATTTTTTTTAACTCTACGCTCGGTTCGTTACGAAAATTCAAAATGTACGGTTGGAGTATAAAATGGATTTTTACATAATCATAATCTAGAATGTGTTTTGAGTGAATTTGAAGAGTTTCAAGTCGATGGCAATTGTTTTTATATTTTTTTCAACAGCGGGAAATTTTTACATTTTTTTTTTAATCTACGCTCGGTTCGTCACGAAAATTCAAAATGTACGGTTGGGGTATTAAATGGATTTTTACATAATCATAATCTAGAATGTGTTTGAGTGAATTTGAAGAGTTTCAAGTCGATGGCAATTGTTTTTATATTTTTTTCAACAGCGGGAAATTTTTACAATTTTTTTTAACTCTACGCTCGTTTCGTTACCAAAATTCAAAATGTACGGTTGGAGTATTAAATGGATTTTTGCATAATCATAATCTAGAATGTGTTTTGAGTAAATTTGAAGAGTTTCAAGTCGATAGCAATTGTTTTCATATTTTTTTCAACAGCGGGACATTTTTACAATTTTTTTTAAATCTACGCTTGGTTCGTCACGAAAATTCAAAATGTACGGTTGGAGTATTAAATGGATTTTTACATAATCATAATCTAGAATGTGTTTTGAGTGAATTTGAAGAGTTTCAAGTCGATGGCAATTGCTTTCATATTTTTTTCAACAGCGGGAAATTTTTACAATTTTTTTTAACTCTACGCTCGGTTCTTTACGAAAATTCAAAATGTACGGTTGGAGTATTAAATGGATTTTTACATAATCATAATCTAGAATGTGTTTTGAGTGAATTTGAAGAGTTTCAAGTCGATGGCAATTGTTTTTATATTTTTTTCGACAGCCGGAAATTTTTACAAATATTGTATAAGTGGCTCTATCATCAACATGTTCCACGAGCCGCCACTGATGATAGGTGTTATACTTTATAATCAGATCAAAAAAAAAAGTTATGCACCTTCAATAAGTGAAATTATCTGTGATTTTTGGTGTATCATACTTCACGGACATTTGATCTGATCAAAAAAAAAAAACTTATTTACCCCTCAATAAGTGAAGTTATCTGCGATATTTATGTCTGTGGATGAAGGCGTTTCCGAGTGGCAGTAAAAATTGATCGAGGGGTAAAATCTCGAAAACACAAATACTTTTATTAGATATAATATCAAATATGCTTTCATTCCCATCCATGTCGCATATTTACGATCGTTGCGTTCAAAAAAAGCCTGTAAAATTAATGCCGCTGCAACAAATAAAA
Source organism: Ocypus olens (assembly GCA_910593695.2). NCBI lineage: Eukaryota > Metazoa > Arthropoda > Insecta > Coleoptera > Staphylinidae > Ocypus > Ocypus olens. Next base: position 6,196,512 of record OU343055.1, on the reverse strand, counting down.
TCTAACGGATGTTATGATACATTTCGATCAGAATAATTGATAATAAAACGGTAAAACTATTATCGGAGACAATACCGGAGGTTCATAATTTTCTAAGGATTTATTAAAGTCATAGTAGTAAAATATATTGTAACCTAAAAAAATACAGTTATCTGTATTTCTAATATTAGTTCTAAATATTAAAATCATAGTCGTAATAGTATATTAAAAAAACGAGTTCAATAAGCGCGATTTTTTCGCACGCGTCAAGTTTAGAAAACGATGGGCGTAGCAAGGAGTTTTCTAATGGACAAGTGCCAAAAAAGGCCTTATGTGACGAGTTTTTTACGCAAAATAGAAAAATATATTTTTTCTATTTTGCATCATTAACGCACTCAAACTTGGACGCCTGCGAAAAAATCGCGCTTATTGAACTCGTTTTTTTAATATATTATTAACTACGTTTATCTTGTGTTATACTCTTATAAATTATTATTTTTTAAATACGTTTAAATTTTTACAAGAATTCTGTGTTTCTAATATTAGTGCCAACGATTAAAATAGATTAGAAACTTAATCAGCCATCTAATTATAACCGCACCTGCCCCATTACCAGCCATAAATTAAACACCCCGGAATAATCCCACGCCAACATTCGCCCGCACAATTACAAGATTAATAAATCAATTAACGCCACCATTTATCATCGCTCAAAAATGCGCACTAGTTAATTCATTCTGTCGGCGGAGAGGAAAATTTAGATCTTCATCGATACACAAAAATAGCAACGGAAAACTCTCGAAGGGATTAAGTTGTACGTACGGGCGAAAATTTATTGCGGCCAATCTATGAAATATTCACAGAATATTCTATAATATAAGGCGGGCAGAATCGACACGATTTATGAGGACAGTGTGTGTGTGTGGGAGCTATTAAAATTGGAGGCGTCTTGTACACACGAGTATGCGGTGGAAGAGGATTAAAAATAGTGATAAATTGATTTCACTCATCACAAATAACCCCCCCCCCCCTGAATAATTGGTTTTCATAAAACATGTGTATCGATTTATAGCGCGCCTTTTAGTCTGAAGCGGCGTTCACACGTACGCGCAATCCCGCACGTTTGGATTGCGCGGGATTGAACGTGCGTGTGAATGCAAGAACATCGCACACTTTTTGTAGCTCTTATCACACGGAATTAGCGCTTTGAAATTGCGACTAATATAACACAGTTTACGCTTTCACACGCTCGAATTTGTCTTGTTAAAATTATGTCTACTTTTACTCAACACGATTTGAACGCCACGTTCCAGTCCTGTATTAAGGAAATACATGAACGGAATGTTAAAAGAACGCGAGAAAGAGCGTACATGTGAACGCCGCTTAATACATAAAATTACAGGGCATGCGAAAAAAAATATATATTTAATAACATTTTGCAAAGATCTAATCAAAGCAATATGAGAAATATTGGCAATTTCAAGTAAAAAATGTACGCCATTTTTCTGAAATTGAAATTGAACGCCGCTTAATACATATAATTACTGTTCCATACAGGCCAGCTTCATGGGCGTGCGAAAAAAAATTATGTCCAATAAAATTTTGCAAAGATCTAATCAAAGTAATAGTGGATGGAAATACTGGCAATTTCAGGAAAACAATGTGCGCCATTTTTCTGAAACTAAAATTGAACGCCGCTTAATACATAAAATTACTGTTCTATACCGGGCCAGCTTCATGGGCGAGCGAAAAAAAAATTATGTCCAATAAAATTTTGAAAAGATCTAATCAAAGTAATATGAGAAATATTGGCAATTTCAGGAAAACAATGTACGCCATTTTTCTGAAACTGAAATTGAACGCCGCTTAATACATGAAATTACTGTTCTACACAAGGCCAGATTCATGGGAGTGCGAAAAAAAATTATGTTCAATAAAATTTTGCAAAAATCTGATCAAAGTAATAGTGGATGGAAATACTGGCAATTTCAGGAAAATAATGGACGCCATTTTTCTGAAACTGAAATTGAACGCCGCTTAATACATAAAATTACTGTTCCATACAGGGCCAGTTTCAGGGGCGTGCGAAAAAAAATGATTTTCAATAAAATTTTGCAAAGATCTAATCAAAATAATATGAGAAATATTGGCAATTTCAAGTAAAAAATGTACGGCATTTTTCTAAAACTTAAATTGAACACCGCTTAATGCATAAAATGACTGTTCTATACAGGGCCAGCTTCATGGGCGTGCGAAAAAAAAGTAATATGAGAAATATTGGCAATTTCAGGAAAAAATTGTACACCGTTTTTCTGAAACTGAAATTGAAATGGATAAATATTTTGAAAACCTACCTTCAAAAAACTGTTTTATTCGACCTTCCGCGGGAAATTTTAATTGAAAGATCCATCCAAATTCACTGCACCTGGAATAAAAATAAAAATCATTAGATTACATTTTTCTTTTGTTCGTAAACATTAAAATAAATTCATAATCAGTACATTTGTAATAAATAGCTTTAAAGAGGAAGATTTCTATCATTGCAATTTCGCTTTTTTACGATCTTTTCTGGCTTGCGCATCGACTTCAATCTTTCAATGTTAGGTTTTTCCTACAACTTGCTTTTGGAGGCTTTCGCTTGCTTCAGATATTGTCCAAAAAATTTAATTTGCCTCTTGTATTGAGATCACTACATTCACTTGAAATCCAGTGCGTGAAATATAAAAATTGTTTCTGTATGCAGGTTGCTACATTAACTTGAAATTTAGTGAGTAAGTAAAATTCAAAAATCGCAAAAAAATGTTAAAACGCGCGCCAAAAATTTACAAAAATTACAACTTGTTCTAACAACCCTTAACTTTAAAAATAAGCTAATTTTGTGGTAATAACTTTATTACAAACTGAGTTATAAAATTTTGAAAACGACCGTGCGCATTTGTTCGAAACAAGTTGCGTTCAGATGAAAGAAAAATCATAACTCGAAAACGTAATTTTCGATTAAAATTCTGCGAACGGAGATCGATGCACCACTAAAGGCCCTTTCAATTTTGCCTACATAAATGAATTTATCTTCTGTATTAAGGTTGGTGAGCTAACTTGAAGTTTTGTGTGTGAGTGAAATTCAAAAATCGTAAAAAAATGTTAAAACGAGCGCCAAAAATTTATAAAAATTACAACACGTTCTGCCAACCCTTGGCTTTAAAAATAAGTTAATTTTGTGGCAATAATCCTACTATAAACTGAGTTATGAAATTTTCAAGAAGAATTGTCCGAAACAAGTTGCGTTCAGATGAAAAAAAAACATAAATCGAAAACGCAATTTTCGATTTTAATTCTGCGGACGGAGATCGATTTACCACCAAATGCCCTTTACATTTTGCCTACATAAATTAATTTATCTTTTGTATTAAGGTTGCTACACTAACTTGAAATTTCGTGAGTGAGTAAAATTCAAAAATCGTAAAGAAATGTTAAAACGAGCGCCAAAAATTTACAAAAATTACAACTTGTTCTAACAACCCTTAACTTTAAAAATACGCGAATTTTGTAGCAACAACTCTATTATAAACTGAGTTATGAAATTTGGAAGACGACCGCGCGCAATTTTTTGAAACAAGTTGCGTTCACATGAGAAAAAAATCATAACTCGAAAACGCAATTTTCTATTTTAATTTTACGAACGGAGATCGATTCAACTGTAAAAGCCCTTTAAATTTTGCCCATAGAAGTTAATTTATCTTCCGTGTTATGGTTGCAGCATTAACTTGAAATTTCGTGAGTGTGTAAAATTAAAAAATCGTAAAAAATTGTTAAAACACGCGCCAAAAATTTATAAAAATTACAACACGTTCTACCGACCCTTGGCTTTAAAAATAAGCTAATTTTGTGGCAATAACCCTATTATAAACTGAGTTATGAAATTTGGAAGACGACCGAAACAAGTTGCGCTCAGGTGAAAAAAAAATCATAACTCGAAAATGACATTTTTTATTTTAATTCTGCGAACGGAGATCGATTCACCTGTAAAAGCCCTTTAAATTTTGCCGAGAGAAGTTAATGCATCTTCCGTATTAAGGTTGCAGCATTAATTTAAAATTTCGTGATTGATTAAATTTCAAAAATCGTAAAAAAATGTTAAAACGAGAGCCAAAAATTTATAAAAATTACAACACGTTCTAACAACCCTTAACTTTAAAAATAAGCATATTTTGTGGTAGTAGTTTTATTACAAACTGAGCTATGAATTTTAAAAAACGACCGCGCACATTTGTTTGAAACAAGTTGCGTTCAGATTGAAAAAAAAAACATAACTCGAAAACACAATTTTAGATTTAAATTCTGCGAACGGAAATAGATGCACCACTAAAGGCCCTTTAAATTTCGCCTACATAAATGGATTTATCTTCTGTATTAAGGTTGCTGCACTAACTTGAAATTTTGTAAGTGAGTAAAATTCAAAAATCGTAAAAAAATGTTAAAACGAGCGCCAAAAATGTATAAAAATTACAACACGTTCTACCAACCCTTGGCTTTAAAAATAAGTTAATTTTGTGGCAATAACCCTATTATAAACTGAGTTATAAAATTTGCAAGACGACGGCGCGCAATTGTTCGAAACAAATTGCGTTCAAATGAAAAAAAAAATCATAACTTGAAAACGCAATTTTGGATTAAAATTCTGCGAACGGAGATCGATGCACCACTAAAGGCCCTTTAAATTTTGTCTGCATAAATAGATTTATCTTCTGTATTAAGGTTGCTGCACTAACTTGAAATTTTGTGAGTGAGTAAAATTCAAAAATCGTAAAAAAATGTTAAAACGCGCGCCAAAAATTTATAAAAATTATTATTATGTCTTAACCACCCTCAACTTTAAAAACAAGCTAATTTTATAGCAATAACTCTATTATAAACTGAGTTACGAAATTTGAAAGACGACGGCGCGCAATTGTTCGAAACAAATTGCGTTGAAATGAAAAAAAATCATAACTCGAAAACGCAATTTTGGATTTAAATTCTGCGAACGGGGATCGATGCACCACTAAAAAACCCTTACAATTTTGCCCAGAGAAGTTAATTTATTTTCTGTATTAAGGTTACTACATTAACTTGAAATTTTGTGAGTGTGTAAAATTCAAAAATCGTAAAAAAATGCTAAAACGCGCGCCAAAAATTTATAAAAATTACAACATGTTCTAACAACCCTTAGCTTTAAAAATAAGCAAATTTTGTAGCAATAGCTCAATTATAAACTGAGTTATGAAATTTGGAAGACGACCGCGCGCAATTGCGTATTATTTGAGCGACAAAAAAATATAAAAACAATTGCCATTGAAATTTTCAAAATATGCTCAAAATTAATTCTATTTTATAGTTTTGTAAAAATCAGAAAATACCCGTTTACTATATTCTGAGATAATTGCACGAGAACAGAGTCATTCTGAAGTTGTGCATTTTTTTCGAGCGACAAAAAAAATATAAAAACAATTGCCGCAAGCTTGAAATTTTCAAAATATGCTCAAAATGAATTCTATTTTATGGTTTTGTAAAAATCAGAAAGTACCCGTTTACTATATTCCGAGATAATTGCACGAGAACAGAGTATAGTGTCATTCTGAAGTTGCGCATTTTTTTGAGCCACAAAAAAAATATAAAAACAATTGCCGCAAACTTGAAATTTTCAAAATATGCTCAAAATGAATTCTATTTTATGGTTTTGTAAAAATCAGAAAATACCCGTTTACTATATTCCGAGATAATTGCACGAGAACAGAGTATAGTGTCATTCTGAAGTTGCGCATTTTTTTGAGCCACAAAAAAAATATAAAAACAATTGCCGCAAACTTAAAATTTTCAAAATATACTCAAAATTAATTCTATTTTATGGTTTTGTAAAAATCAGAAAATACCCTTTTACCAGATTCCGAGATAATTGCACGAGTACAGAGTTTAGAGTCATTCTGAAGTTGTGCATTTTTTTAGAGCGACAAAAAAAATATAAAAACAATTGCCGCAAACTTAAAATTTTCAAAATATACTCAAAATGAATTCTATTTTATGGTTTTGTAAAAATCAGAAAATACCCTTTTACCAGATTCCGAGATAATTGCACGAGTACAGAGTTTAGAGTCATTCTGAAGTTGTGCATTTTTTTAGAGCGACAAAAAAAATATAAAAACAATTGCCGCAAACTTGAAATTTTCAAAATATGCTCAAAATTAATTCTATGTCATAGTTTTGTAAAAATCAAAAAATACCCTTTTACTAGAGTCCGAGATAATTGCACGAGTACAGAGTTTAGAGTCATTCTGAAGTTGTGCATTTTTTCGAGCGACAAAAAAATATACAAATTTTCAAAATATACTTAAACCAAAAATTTATAAAAATTACAACACGTTCTAACAACCTTTAACTTTAAAAATAAGCTTATTTTGTGATCATAACTTTATTACAAACTGAGTTATGAAATTTGAAATAAAACCACGCACAATTGTATTTTTTTTAATTCACTTGAATTATTTCTTTTCAATCATCTGTAATCACACTCGACCCGAGTCTTTCGAGTGTGTCTAATTCATAAGCTTTGCATATCATTTGCACAAAAGGAATGAACAATTATTAACCGAGTTGTGTGAGAGAATGCCGTTATTAAAATAACGGCGTTACTCTGGCGGGGGGATCATTAATTAAATTTACGAATAGGTGCGTGTGTCAAGAAATAATTTCGGTGTTTTAGTACACTCACAATCGGCGGTTATTAATTACAGAGGGTGGTGGTGGTGGTGATAACAATATTAATATCGATTGCGGAACGGTGTTGAGTTGTTGTTTGGAGATACACTTTCATCAGATAAGATAAATGCGTCGAAATTTTAGTTGTCGCGATTGTCGACATCAAAATGTAAAAACGATAATTTACGAGTTACATACTGAAAATTTTCGATAATGGATATTGGGGAGTAACTAAGGTTAAAAAACTGAGGGGTAATATTGTTCAAGCTTTACCGGCGCGGAAAACGTAGGAACTCGCTGGCAATCGAACGTGCGGGCGCATGAATTCATGACGTCTCATGGCAACACAATATACACTTGCGAAACGTTTGTAATTTATTGTATTTTTAAAACGTAATTAATTTTGCACACCTCCAGAAATAAGTTTCTTTTTGTTTATAGAAACTTTGTTACAGACGCTAATTAAAAATCCACACCGAATGGTACAAAATGGTGCAAAACGAATGGCACGGAAGAAACAGCGGTGAGTACAATGTATGTTTTATTCGCGGCGAAAAAAAGCCGCTTCTGATGGTGTGTAGATTTTTAATTAGCGTCTGTAACAAATGTAAAACCTTAAGTTTCTATAAATATTTAAGCAAGTACGTAGCATACTATAAGTTTAAATTGGTTTCAACTTACTTGGAAATAGTGTGTTTATCGCACCCTTATTTCTGAAGGTGTGCAAGATTTATTACGCTTTAAAATAAACTAATGAAATCGCCGTAGAAATACTAGTCACTTTTTCAGTGCTGATTTTACGTAATTCAATTTTTTTTAAGTAAATGTAATCCCAGCTAAAACTGACCTACAATATTGCACGAAAGTGTTTAACCGCATTATTTTACAAGGCAAATCAATGGTGAAATTCGATAGTCTAGTCACGACCATCGGGGACGATAACCTGAGCATGAAACAATCCGCGACAAGATTATGCAAATACCGATAGAGCCTTATTGTCTTAATTCGTTCGAAAATCTATTTTGCCCTAGCGTAAGCCGGCTTACATTCTATATCGATAAAATCCCACCACTAGATCCCGACACAGTTCATTTAATGTGCCAACAATAAAACGAATGTTTACTATTCAAGGTGTGGTGTTTCCATAATTCGGTTACGGTCTCGCATACGGATGTAAAATTGACAAATACAGGTATCCACTATCGATACTCAAATTTTATAGCGGCGAATGTATTAATTAAGGAACCTCCTGAATAATTGATTATGTTGCTATCATAATAATATATTACATAACTAGAGTTGTTAATGGCAAATTACGAGCAAATGAAAGAAATTGCGTACGAGGTGAGTAACGCGTAATTGCGTTACAACTCGCGTTATGTACTATACTTTACCTACGACCTTACATTAATTCGCTTGAACTAAAGACAAATTGAAACTGAATCTTGTTAGAGTAATGTTTGAATTTTAAGCTACTATACTTTACCTACGACCTTGCATTTATTCGCTTGAACTGAAGATAAATTGAAACTGAATCTTGTCTGTAATGTTTGAATTTTCAAGGTAATATACTTTACCTACGACCTTGCATTTACTCGCTTGAATTAAAGACAAATTCTGTGGCTTCATGTTAAAATGGACAAAGTCAAATATTGTACATTTGAGCCAACCGAGGTAAATGTTATTTTACAAAAAATGATTTTATCTGCCGCTTTAGTAAAGTATAAGTTTTTTAAATAGTTTAAAATAGTTTGCTTCTTTCTTTTTGATAAACAAGTGATAACTTATGTTTTGATTTATAGCTACATCTGTTAAGTATGCCTCCTGTAAAATTTTATTCAAATTTTTCGGATTTCGAAAAAATTATAGAAATTTAGTCGAAAGTGGACATTTTGCAAAATAGTGATTGTGGAAAAATTAGTGATAACCCATTTTTTTTATTTATAGCTACCGATGGCAAGTATGCCTACTGTAAATTTTTTGCAAAATAGTGATTTTGGTGAAAAAAAAACTTATTCCGTTTTATAAAATTTTGCCAGGGGGTTTCTAAAAAATTAAGGAAATCTAGTCGAATGTGGGCATTTTGCAAAATAGTGATTCTGGAAAAAATAGTGATAACCCATTGTCGAAGATTGCTTGATTTCATAATTACATTTGATACGAGTGTTTCCTGTGAATTTAATTGAAATTTATCTGGCGGATTTCGAAAACATTAAGGAAATCTAGACGGAAGTGGGAATTTTGCAAAATTGAGATTTTGCTAGTGATAACCTATTATTGTATTTTTCGTGTTATAGCTACACATGTTTAGAAAGTATCCTGGAAATTTTATCAAAATTGTTCTGATGATTTTCGAAAAAAAAATAAGGAAATCTAGTCGAAAGTGGGCAACTTGCAAAATAGTGATTTTGGTGGAAGATTCTGGAAAAAAATAGTGATAACAAATTTTTGGATATTGCTCCATTTTATAAATGAGAATTTTATTCAAATTTATCTGGCGCATTTCGAAAACATTAAGGAATTCTAGACGAAAGTGGGCATTTTGCTAAATTGAGATTTTGCTTGTGATAACCAATTATTAAATTTTTTCGATTTATAGCTACATATGTTTAGAAAGTATCCTTGAAATTTTATCAAAATTGTTCTGATGGTTTTCGAAAAAAAAAATAAGAAAATCTAGTCGAAAGTGGGCAACTTGCAAAAAAAGTGATTTTCATGAAATCTATTTTCGAATATTGTTCCGCTTTATAAAATTTTGCCAGTGGATTTCGAAAATATTTAGAAAATCTAGTCGAAAGTGTGCATTTTGCAAAATAGTGATTTTTATGAAAAAAATTAGTAATACCCTATTTTCGAATATTGTTCCGTTTTATAAAATTTTGCCAGTGGATTTCGAAAAAAATAAGAAAATCTAGTCAAAAGTGGGCATTTTGCAAAATATTGATTTTGATGAAAAAAATTGGTAATACCCTATTTTCGAATATTGTTCCGTTTTGTAAAATTTTAGTATAGGATTTAGAAAAAAATAAGGAAGTCTTGTCGAAAATGGACAGTTTGGAAAATAGCGATTTTGAGGAAATATTCTGGAAGAATTAATGATTCCCTATTTACGGGTTTTTCTTTGTTTCATAGCTACTTTTATTAATTTCCTGTAAGTTTTCTTAGAGGATTTCGAACAAATTAAGGAAATCTAATCGAAAGCGGGTATTTTGCAAATTAGTGATTTTGATGAAAAAAATTAGTGATAACCAATTTTCGAATATTGTTTCGTTTTATTAAACATTGCCAGAGGATTTGAAAAAATTTAATAATCTAGTCGAAACTGGACATTTTGCAAAATAGTGATTTTCATGAAAAAAAAACTAGCGATTATCTATTTTCTAATATTGTTCCGTTCTATTAAATTTTGCCAGATTTTTCTTTGTTTCACAGCTACTTACATTTAGAATGTCTTCCGTAAGATTCATTAAAGGATTTCGAACAAATTAAGGACATCTAGTCGAAAGTGAGCATTTTGTAAAAAAGTGATTTTGATGAAAAAAAAACTAGCGATAACCTATTTTCTAATATTGTTCCGTTTTATACGATTTTGCCAAAAGATTTCGAAAAAATAAGGAAATCCAGTTGAAAGTAAGCATTTTGCAAAATAGTGATTTTGATTAAAAAAATTAGTGATATCCTATTTTCGAATATTGTTTCTTTTTATGAAACTTTGCCAGAGGTTTTCAAAAAATGTAATGATCTAGTCTAAACTGGACATTTTGCAAAATAGTGATTTTGATGAAAAAAAAAATTAGCGATTATCTATTTTCTAATATTGTTCCGTTTTATTAAATTTTGCCAGAGAATTTCTAAAAAATTAAGAAGGAAATCTAGTCGAAAATGGGCAGTTTGGAAAATAGCTATTTTGAGGAAATTTTCTGGAAGAATTGGTGATCCCTATTTACGGATTTTTCTTTGTTTCGCAGCTACTTACATTTAGAATGTCTTCCGTAAGATTTATTAAAGGATTTCGAACAAATTAAGAAAATGTAATCGAAAGTAACAATTTTGCAAAATAGTGATTTTGATTAAAAAAATTAGTGATATCCTATTTTCGAATATTATTTCTTTTTATGAAACTTTGCCAGAGGTTTTCAAAAAATGTAATGATCTAGTCTAAACTGGACATTTTGCAAAATAGTGATTTTGATGAAAAAAAAAATTAGCGATTATCTATTTTCTAATATTGTTCCGTTTTATTAAATTTTGCCAGAGAATTTCTAAAAAATTAAGAAGGAAATCTAGTCGAAAATGGGCAGTTTGGAAAATAGCTATTTTGAGGAAATTTTCTGGAAGAATTGGTGATCCCTATTTACGGATTTTTCTTTGTTTCGCAGCTACTTACATTTAGAATGTCTTCCGTAAGATTTATTAAAGGATTTCGAACAAATTAAGAAAATGTAATCGAAAGTGGGCATTTTGCAAAAAAGGGATTTTGATGAAAAAAACTAGCGATAACCTATTTTCAAATGTTGTTCCGTTTTATAAAATTTTACCAGAGGATTTCGAAAAAATAAGAAAATCTAGTCGAAAGTAAGCATTTTGCAAAATAGTGATTTTGATGAAAAAAATTAGTATAACCTATTTTAGAATATTGTTCCGTTCTATTAAGCATTGCCAGAGGATTCCGAAAAATTTAATAATCTAGTCGAAAGGGAACATTTCACAAAATAGTGATTTTGATAAGAAAAAACTAGCGATAACCTATTTTCGAATATTGTTCCGTTTCATTAAATTTCTAAAAAATTAAGGAAATCTAGTCGAAAGTGGACATTTTGCTAAATAGTGATTTTGATGAAAAGGCTAGTTTTTGAATGTAGTTCCGTCATGTTTTTGTTTTTATAAAAAAAAATTCTGGGGAAATACGGAAAAATTAAAAAAAAATCCAAACTTTTGCTCAAAAAATGTAACTTTTTTAATAATAATCGTGGACCATCAAAGTAACAAATTTTAGAAAAAAGTCGATTTTTTCAGACTTTGAACGGCCGTAGCGGTTAAACGAAGACTCCAAAACTAACGCGGTACTGGCAGTACAATCTCCTTATTGTACTTATCGTAAAGTGTACCTTTTTTCATCAGAAGGACGAGGTAAATCGATTGGCGTCATAAAATTTCAACAAGCTTAGCTTAAATAGCAAAAAAGTATATTTGAAAAAAAAAATTACTTTCTCCGAATTGATGGTATAATAGATTCGAAGATATCTTATTATTTCCCTATCTTAACTTATTAGCGAATTGCTCTTAATTCTTGCATAATTTTCTTTTTTTGTTGTTCTAATCAGATAATCCGTAAAATACACAACGCCATTTAACGTGCATGACTTGAGCTCTCCGTAGATAAAAAGGTTAGATTACTTAAAGCCACATGGAAATAACTAGTTTAAGATATGCATCGGCATTTCACGTCTTGTCCGGTTTACTATTCATCAGTATACCTGCTAATCAATCATCTAGAACAGAAAAGATGTAACGATAAATACGGCCGACTTGTGATATTTATTGATACATATTGATTAAAAAATAAAAAGTACACATTTAGTAATTATTATTATTATATTACAGTAAATACAAAAAAAAAAGATAGTTCGATATTTTTTTCAATTTGAATATTTTTTTTTTGGGTTTAGTTTTCAATTCTATAAAACAGTTGAGTCGATGCGTGGTAAATCCAAAATCCATTCATTCTACTTTTATTAAAGTGTCAGGTGCATCGATTGGTGTTCATACCCCACTTAAAAGAATAATTATTAAGATTGTGAAAAGCAAAAAAATGGTGATGTGGCCAGCATGTTAACTTCCTCCGATGGTATCATCATTTATATTTGCACTTTCATGGTTTATTTTCAATTGAAATCATATTTTAAATGTACATCGAGCGTTGTGTAAACTCGGATGAAACTGACGTTTTAAAACGTCAAAATTATGAAAGATGGAAAAATTATACTTCAAATTCAAAAACTCAGTTTACTCAAAAACTAAAGGGATTTCGAAAAAAACTTATTCTTTATAAGTTGTTCATTTTAGCATTCTCTACAATTATTGTTAACATGAATTTGCTGTAACTATTATCGTTTCATAATTATAAACCAAAAATTTTAAAAAAATAATACATTTTTTTCTCGAATCAAAATGATTTTATGAAAAATGTTTTCAAGCAAAAGATGTTCATTTCTTTGTTGTCTTCAAAGTTTGTTTAAATGTTTTTGTGATATTTTTCATATTTAAGAAGATATTGGAAACAAACAAAAAACGGTTAAGGTAAACGCCCACTTCCGGTGTACGAAATTTTACCAAAAGCTTATTAGTTCTTCAGATTATCAAATAAGACGGATTTTCAAAGTTTCATATCAATTGCTCTATTAGTTTTTGAGATACAGCGCGCACAGACACACACACACACACACACATGCATACACACACACACACAGACACACAAAAAAAAATCCAGAAATTGCTGAAAAGGCATCTAGGGACCCCAAAACGAATATTTCCGTAAAAAAAAATTTTGAAAAAAAAATCACGATCACAATACTTTCTCGTACTTCGGATCGGAGAAAGTAAAAATTCCAGAAATTGTTGAAATGGCATCTAGGGATACCAAAACGGATATTTCCGTAAAAAAAATTTGAAAAAAAATCACGTTCGTAATACTTTCTCGTACTTCGTAACGGAGAAACTAAAAATTCCAGAAATTGTTGAAATGGCATCTAGGGACCCCAAAACGGATATTTCCGTAAAAAAAAATTGAAAAAAAATCACGTTCGTAATACTTTCTCGTACTTCGTAACGGAGAAACTAAAAATTCCAGAAATTGTTGAAATGGCATCTAGGGACCCCAAAACGGATATTTCCGTAAAAAAAAATTTTGAAAAAAAATCACGGTCACAATATTTTATCGTACTTAGTAACGGAGAAAGTAAAAACGTTGCTAGAATAATTTAAGAAAATTACAATTCAATTATTATATTTAATCAAATTTTAAAAAAACAAAAATAAGTACAGACAATGTCTGGATACATGAAACACAATTGTCTGTTTTATACCACTGACTATTAATGATTTCTTAAATCACTAACGATAATAATAAACAAAAGAAATTGAGGTTGTTCGTCCTGCAACGAATATTTTTTCCTGCGGGGCAACGGTAAGGCAAAACATATACTCATGTTGTAAAAATCCTATCGCAGAAAAATAACTTTTAAAAAATCACTTTACGCCAACTAAAATATCTCGCGAAAGGGTCTAGCTCTTACGTAATTGCGCCCTTATTTTTAAGATGAAACTAATTTGGCTTAATGGATTTTAATACCAAAGAATCAATCTGTGCCTCTATAGTAAAACATTTTAGATTTTCAGCGTTTATTTAAATTTTATTTAATGTTGAAAATGCCTATTTTTAACACATTACTTATAAAAATTATAATTCTTTAGAAACCAACATCCTTTAAGTAAGTGACCCAGCGTAAAATATTATTACATAATTTTCATCGATCACGCCACAATCAGTTATTGTGCCAAAAATGCTACATTTTTCGAACGGGTCTTAAGGTACCTTCTCACATAATTTTTATTTATTCATTTTGTTGGGTAAATAAATACATGAAGTGTATTAAGTAAGAAATCCGTAGCTGAAAAATCCGTGGCTATCTTCACATCGGTAAAGTAAATGGCTCTACAATCTCAACAATGTAAGTTTTCCAGGAGACCTCCGACAATTTTTCTTTTCTAACTCGAGCGCCTCAAAATATATACCACGAGCCCTTTAATGTGTTCGCAGCTGTAAACACTTCTATCGGAATGAAATAATAAGAAGAGAGCTCGTCAATCATATTTGATGGAAACGCCTGATTCGATATAAACTACTAGATGGCCCCACACAAAGAAATCGGATAAAGAAGAGGCGAAGGCGGTTTTTATGCGTCTCTCCCGACAAGATCTTGGATCATATCGGACTTCGAGAGTTCACGAAGTTGCAGACGCCATCAATTATGAAGACGTTTCTCGGTCGCAGCGTGCGTGTCTTCCTTTTATTGTGCCAACCTTACGGACCGACTAATTAACGTTTCACAAGTCGGGATCGAGAAAAGGAACACGAATTTGCTTCTCCGTTATCGAAGTATTTTTTCAAGGGAAATATCCGTTGAAGCGATTTCAGCGATTTCTGGGAGAAAAAAAATGTGTCTCTGTGTGTGTGTGTGTGACTGTGCGTGTGTCTGTGCGTGTGTCTGTGCGTGTGTGTGTGGCTGTCTGTGTGAGCGTGTGGCTGCTGTGTGAGTGTGTGGCTGTGTGTGAATGGCTGTCTGTGCGCGTGTGTGTGTGTGGCTGTCTGTGTGAGTGTGTGGCTGTGTATGTGTCAAAGTGTCAACGGAAATTAACAAGTGCGCACCATATTTCACACAATAACTCGAATGGCCGAAGTGCCGAGAGGGTTTTATCTTTACCCAACTGCCCCGAAACACTAATTACATAGTAATTAAATCTGGAGACATACCCCCAATAGTTCTAATTATGTATTAATTAAAGCGAGAGGGAGAACTTTGTAATCTGGCGTTCTGGACAACCCGTCCCCGTTTGTATAACTAGTAATTATTTTCGATACCATCTTTGGATGACTGCCGAACTACTAGCCCTAAATCAACCGAAGTTCTTAATTGATCCAACATCAAACACACCACTGGACCCTAACGAGACGTGACCGAGGGGGATTGCATGCATACCAATTTTCTCTACGAATGCATTATTTTTTTTAATTGATTGGCGTGAGCGTTACGATGCACTTTCGGTGATTAAGTGGCCAGAAGTCTTTAGCGTAATAATACAATTAAGCCATTTGAAGAAATAAATATGTCTCGCGAGGTGACTCATGGTACGGCTGAAGTAGCAGAGGTGGCAATACAGATAGGTGGGGTCGGTTGCAGAGACCGCACCTCTGCTACCTCGGCCGTACCATGAGTCACCCCGGTGTTACTAATGTCTCCACCAGAGACCATTTGATAAAACTAGGTCGTTATAAATCATTGCTCAATTAATTGTGCACGAATCGCTGTTTTCAGCTTCGTAGGTACGAATTACACAACCTTGAATTTATCTTTAAATATCAAATGCATCAAACCAAAATCCAATCTTTCGTTTTCGGGTTGGCGAGACAAAGGGATGACGATTATTTGTATTTTTTTTACCATAATAGTCCGAGATAAAACGAAAATCTATGTTAATTATTATCTTACTTTTCTTTATATTTAACAAATTAGAATAACATTAAGCAATTAGATTAAATTTAATATTGTTCACGCACAGTACGCACACACACACATCATTTTCGTTGCCATTAAAATCTCGTTAGGATCATCGAATTTCCACCAAGTTAGTCGAATTAGATCCTCCAAGAGTATCATCTCTTCCTTTGTATCCACATACACTACTTCTTGTAATTAGTCACACTCGACGAGAGCAACAAAGTTGCACCGAAATTACCCTTTCTTCATTCACAAACTTTACTAATATCCGCAAGTTTAGCTTCTTGTTCTTATTTTTCTATTCCCCGGATAACTTTAGGATTATGTCAGCAATGAATTTTTTTTTTCAATCTTATACGAGGTGATATAAATATAAATTAGTTTACGAAATAAATTAAGATTCATTGCCTTCGATGCGGGAGAAGTTAAATTAGCAATGCTCCGTGTAGGCCGCAATTAATTTAACAATAAAGCTGTTTGTTCTCAATTTTAATTATTGATTTATTACGCGTTGCGATTATAAAATAATTAATTATAAGCATATCGGTTACAGATGTTGCGACGTAAACGGAATATAATCGAATATTCATTTTTGATAGCTTACGCAAAATAATAAATGAGATAGTGTAGCAGCTACATCAAAATTTATGCTAAAAATGAAAAAATCTGATAAATCATCTTTTTTTAATAATAATCGTAGAACAGTTGCCAAGTGTTTGAAACTTTCAAAATTTACTAAATATCGATTCTACTTTAAGATTCTGAAAACATCTTAAAACACCCTTCACTGGATTTAGAATTTTTTTCAATTGTAACTCTAAAATCGCGCGGTTTCTCTATCGACTGAAAAAAATATATAAACAGTTGCCACGTGTTTGAAATTTTCAAAATTTACTCAAAACAATTCTACTTTAAGATTCTGAAAACATCTTAAACCACCCTTCACTGGATTTAGAAATAGTTTCAGTTGAACATTCTTTAGCAATTCTAAAATCGCGCGATTTCTCGATCGACTGAAAAAAATATATAAACAGTTGCCACGTGTTTGAAACTTTCAAAATTTACTCAAAAACGATTCTACTTTAAGATTCTGGAAACATCTTAAACCACCCTTCACTGGATTTAGAAATAGTTTCAGTTGAACATTCTTTAGCAATTCTAAAATCGCGCGATTTCTCGATCGACTGAAAAAAATATATAAACAGTTGCCACGTGTTTGAAACTTTCAAAATTTACTCAAAAACTATTCTACTTTAAGATTCTGAAAACATCTTAAAACACCCTGCACTGGATTTAGAAATAGTTTCAGTTAAACACTCTTTAGCAATTCTAAAATCACGCGATTTCTCGATCGACTGAAAAAAATATATAAACAGCTGCCACGTGTTTGAAACTTTCAAAATTTACTCAAAAACGATTCTACTTTAAGATTCTGAAAACATCCTAAAACACCCTGCACTGGATTTAGAAATAGTTTCAGTTAAACACCCTTTAGTAACCCTAAAATCGCGCGATTTCTCGATCGACTGAAAAAATATAATGGGGATTTCGAGGTCGCTGATTTCAAAACTGAAGTCAAACTTTTCAAAAACAAAATGGCGGATCCAAAATTGCAGACCACTTATATGAAAAATGATGGGATTCCAACGAAATTCAGTATATCGTGGTTTTTGAGGTCACTGATTCTAGAACTGAAGTAAAAATTTTCAAAAACAAAATGGCGGATCCAAAATGGCGGATCAATTATATGAAAAATGATGGGATTCTAACGAAATTCAGTATATGTTGGTTTTTAAGGTCACTAGTTCTATAACTGAAGTAAACATTTTCAAAAACAAAATGGCGAAACCAAAATGGCGGATCAATTATATGAAAAATTGTGGGATTCTAACGAAATTCAGTATATGAAGATTTTTGTTGTCGCTGTTTCCAAAACTGAAGTGAAATTTTTCAAAAACAAAATGGCTGATCCAAAATAGCGGATGAATTATATGAAAAATTATGGGATTCTAACGAAATTCAGTATATGTTGGTTTTTGAGATCGCTCGTTTCAGAACTGAAGTAACATTTTTCTATAACTATATAGCGGATCCAAAATGACCACTAATATGAAAAATGATGGGATTCTAACGAAATTCAGTACATCAAGATTTTTAATGTCGCTGTTTCCAAAAGTGAAGTGAAATTTTTCAAAAACAAAATGGCTGATCCAAAATGGCGGAT
Source organism: Ocypus olens (assembly GCA_910593695.2). Classification (NCBI taxonomy): domain Eukaryota; kingdom Metazoa; phylum Arthropoda; class Insecta; order Coleoptera; family Staphylinidae; genus Ocypus; species Ocypus olens. Next base: position 6,178,299 of record OU343055.1, on the reverse strand, counting down.
GAATTATAGGAAAAATTATAAGATTCTAACGAAATTCAGTATATGTTGGTTTTTGAGATCGCTCGTTCTAGAACTGAAGTAAAAATTTTCAAAAACAAAATGGCGGATACAAAATGGCAGACCACTTAAATGAAAAATTATGGGATTCCAACGAAATTCAGTATATCGTGGTTTTTCAGGTCGCTGATTCTAGAACTGAAGTAAAATTTTTCAAAAACAAAATGGCGGACCCAAAAAGGCGGACCACTTATATGAAAAAGATGAGATTCTAATGAAATTCAGTTTATGGTGATTATTGAGGTCGCTGGTTCTAGAAGTCAAGTAAAATGTTTTAGAGACAAAATGTCTGATCCAAAATGGCGGACCAATTATATGAAAAATTATAGGATTCTAAGGAAATCGCTGGTTCTGGGATTGAAGTAACATTTTTCAAATACAAAATAACGGACCAATTATATGAAAAATTATGCGAGTTCCAACGAAAATTAGTATATAGCGGTTTCTGAGGTCGCCGATTTCAAGACTGAAGTCAAATTTTCCCAAAACAAAATGGCGGATCCAAAATAGTGGACCACTTATGTGAAAAATGATGGGATTCCGACGAAATTCAGTATAGGGTGGTTTTTGATGTCGCTCATTCTAAAACTGAATTCAAATTTTTCAAAAACAAAATGGCGCACGGTGGTCTAAACAGCCTGGCCGGAAATCAGCCAGTGAGAAAATCAATGGCGTATGGACACCACCATGGGGCTGGGTCGAAAAATTGTCGCAAGAAAAGACAAAACGTGCAATTAGTATTTCTAAAAATCTGCTACACGATGAATTTTTTTTTTTACCTAAATATTTTTTTTTTTTATTCCTTTATAAAATGTTTGCCACTTTATTTTTAAAACACTGCCGAAAACAGAGCGAATATTGGGAAATTGAATCAAGAATGTAATTGTTATAAGTTATATATAATTTGTACCCTCGTTTATACAATTCGTCGTCTATTGATAAAAATTTCAGTGTTCATATTTTAACACATTAACTGCCAAGCTATTTTTTTATAAAATGGTCATACATTGTTTTTTTGTTTTAAGTTATAATTTGTTTAGATATATAGAAATAATATATATTTCATAGTTTTTTATTTGTATAAAAATTTATTTAATAAAAAAAAATTGAAAAAAAAATCACGATCAGAATACTTTCTCGTACTTGGTAACGGAGAAAGTAAAAATATTTTCAGGCCAATCTGCAGCAATGTGCAGTAACGCCACGCCGGTCAGTCTGTAATGTAAAATGTACAAAAAGTGTGACCGGCGGCGCAGAATGATAGTTCTAAACTCAGTTTGCTGTGCCGGTCACCGGTGACCCCCACGGCCCCATTAGAATAACTAGGTGTCAGTCACCGGTGACCCCCATGGCGGTTAATGTGTTAAATAAGTCCTTAATGGTTTTTAAACTTTCTAATCTTTTTAACTGTGATAATTGTGACATTATTATATTTGAAACCCTCACATCTATAAGAGATACGTATCATACCTCCCTATCAGTTGAAGATATTAAAATTTGAGTCACATAAACAGCATCCATATTTATATCCCGAGGTGTACTCGTGCTTGATGCATGTTTATGGGCGATGCTTTTGATGTTCGATATTGGCTCCACTATTTTTATGCCCTGCCTGGGGGGGTTATTTATGCCGCTCACACGAAAACTATTCATAGAGTACGCGATACCATCGTACCAACCCGTTTGCCAATTGAGAATTTTAAGGATTTATTACAGTCTGAGAACGGCCAGTAAAAACTATGATTTTCATAATAACGCAAACCTGAATGCATAAAAGTTTTAATATCCACGTAATGGTAAGGATAGACTAATACAATATTTCACATTACATAAGTAGAGTTGTAAATAGCAATTTCACCAGCGTGTAATTGCGTTACAACTCGCGCTATGCACTGTACTTTACCTACGACCTTACATTTATTCGCTTAAACTGAAGACAAATTGAAACTGAATCTTGCCAGGGTGAGGTTTGAATTTTTAAGGTACTATACTTTACCTACGACCTTACATTTATTCGCTTAAACTGAAGACAAATTAAAACTGAATCCTGTCAGGGTGACGTTTACATTTTCAAGACTCTACCTAATTACTATAGTCTATTCATATCAGCAAGAGGCAGCAATTCACATTTAATTTGCTGCAAATATGACCAATTATAATTTTGCTACCAGAAAGAGTTTGGTATGATTCATTTGAATCTCGCCTCCAGTATAACGTTGTGCCTGTTGCGGTCCATGCATAAGCCGCATTAATTCCATTGTAAATAGTTAAGAATGGATGTCTGTATTTCGGTCCTAATTTTGCTGGTTCTCGGAGAGGGATAATCTTCCGGGGTGTTGTAAATATTAGCTAGTTCGGGGTAGTAGCGCCTCTCATTGTTCGGGGAGGAAGAAAGGGGGAGATGCATTGCGATAGTCTGAATCTTCCAAGAAGACCTAACTGATTATAAATAGTGCCATCACTGACATTGGTTTAAGATCGTTTTTCTAAGTTCAGTCAGAGAAAATACAAATGCGAAACTCGCTCGGCGCATGTCGGTGCTTAGTTCGGTCGAAACCAGTCAGTCCCTGCTTAAAATACAATTATGAGGTAATAAAATTTACAAGCCTAGTTCTCTCCTCGCCCCTAAGTGACCGAGTGACAGATTCCATATCTGTGATTTTTTCATCTTCCAATTATTGGTGCGTTATTTAAAAAAAATTCGAATAACTAAAATTTTTACGTTATTTTGATATTTTTTATATATTTATCAATTGAAGAGTAATTTTATATAAAATTATTGGTAATATTTTAGTATTAATAATTTACTTTTTAGTTTCGTATAAATAACCCCATTTTTACCAAAACCTAAATAAGATTTTATTTTTTTAACCACTAAAAATTATTATAATAATCTGAAATATTCACATATATCTTTTACCCAAATAAAAGGTTATTTAGGGTATTAATTTTCTTTTTATTTAACCATTTTTTTTTGGTTTAACCATTTTGTTTCGCCCCTAAGCGATCAAGTAACTAAAAATTTTATCTCTTCATATGATTCCTGTCAATGAATACCATATCTTTCAATGTTTGGTGCGCCATCTTGAAAAATTTGAATAACTAAACTTTACAATATTTTTGATATATTTTCAACAATTGAGCAACAAAATTTTATCTAATTAATAATAGAGTAACAGTGTTTATGTTTAGTTTAGATTTTTTTTAAATTTCAAATACCTTATATCTATACACATAATTATTATAATTATTATACATATTTATTAATTTTTAACTAATAATATAATTTGAAATTAAATTGTAAAATAACATAACATAATAATATATAATTTTATACTTATGATTTGGAAATTAAGTAAAATATTGTAATGTTATAATATAGCGCTTGGCAGTGGCGGCTCGCGGAACAAGTTGATGATAGAGCCACTTATACAATATACCCCCTTCTTTTTTAAAGAAAGAAAGAACGATGTATCTTCCTAGACCGAAGTAACGAAAACGTGTTTTAAGAATTAATTAAAAATTCTTGCTGAGCTTGAAACTACATGGCTCCTTGGCTCTGTAGAAACGAGCCGCCCCTGCTTAATTTTATAAAACGATGATTTGCGAATCAAATTTAATTTTTGCAGAATTCAGTAGACACGTTTCATATTTTTTTTTACTTTTTTTTGCTCGAGTATTACACAATTGGAAAACTAAATAGTAATGGGTGGATTTTCAAAAACTCCATTTAATTTGATGAAAGAATAATTTGCAAATCTAATTTAATTTTTGTACAATTTCGTCGACACGTTTTATATTAAAAAAAAAAATGCTCGAGTATTACACAATTCGAAAACTAAAATTTTCAAAAATTCACAACTAGCGATTTTTAAATACTCCATTTAAATTGATAAAAGGATAATTTACAAATATAATTTAATTTTGGTAGAATTTCGTCAACACGTTTTATATATATTTTTAGATTTTTTTACGCAAGTGTTACACAATTCGAAAACTAAAATTTTTAAAAATTCACAACTCGCGAAATTATTGGCGGATTTTTAAAAACTCTATTTAATTTCATGAAAGGATAATCTGCAAATGTAATTTAATTTTTGTAGAATTTTGTCAACACGTTTTATATTTTTTTTAGAATTTTTCACTCGAGTATTACACAATTCGAAAACTTAAATTTTCAAAAGATCACAACTAGCGAAATAATCGGTGAATTTTCAAATACTCCATTTAAATTGATAAAAGGATGATTTGCAAATATAATTTAATTTTTCTAGAATTTTGTCAACACGTTTTATATATTTTTTTTAGAATTTTTTACTCAAGTATTACATAATTCGAAAACTAAAATTTTTAAAAATTCACAACTCGCGAAATAATTGACGGATTTTTAAAAACTCTATTTAATTTCATGAAAGGATCATTTGCAAATGTAATTTAATTTTTGTAGAATTTCGTTAACACTTTCAACATTTTTTTTTTAATTTTTCACTCAAGTATTACACAATTCGAAAACTAAAATTTTCAAAAATTCACAACTCGCGAAATAATCGGCGGATTTTCAAAAACTGCACTTAGTTTGATAAAACGATGATTTGCAAAATCTAATTTATTTTTTTTTTAGAATTTAGTCGACACGTTTTATATTTTTTTAATTTTTTTTTGCTCGAGTATTACACAATTCGAAAACTAAAATTTTCAAAAGATCACAACTAGCGAAATAATCGGTGGATTTTCAAATACTTCACTTAAATTGATAAAAGGATGATTTGCAAATATAATTTAATTTTTGTAGAATTTCGTCAACACATTTTATATATATTTTTAGAATTTTTTACGCAAGTATTACATAATTCGAAAACTAAAATTTTAAAAAATTCACAATTCGCGAAATAATTGGCGGATTTTTAAAAACTTTATTTAATTTGATGAAAGGATAATTTGCAAATGTAACACTTTATTAACACTTTTAACATTTTTTTTTAATTTTTCACTCGAGTATTACACAATTCGAAAACTAAAATTTTTGAAAAATTTACAACTCGCGAAATAATCGGCGGTTTTTCAAAAACTGCACTTAATTTGATAAAACGATGATTTGCAAAATCTAATTTAATTTTTTTAGAATTTAGTCGACACGTTTTATATTTTTTTTTTATTTTTTTGCTCCAGTATTTCACAATTCGAAAATTAAAATTTAAAAAAATTGTGGATCGTGGATTTTTAAAAACTGTACTTAATTTCAGTGGCGGCTCATGGAACATGTTGATGGTAGAGCCATTTATACAATATACGCCCCCCTCCTTTTTTGAAGAAAGAACTATTTATCTTCCTAGACCAAAATAACTGGCGAAAAAGTGTTGAAGAATTGATTAAAAAATTTTGCAGAGCTTGAAAGTACAGGTAGTGCCATGGCTCTTTGGCTCTATATAACGAGCCGCCCCTGGAGCTTGGCGCTACTTTCTTTAGCTTTTAAAAGTCGTATTTATTTTTCTGATTATAAGTGAAAAAAAAACTATGCGTTCTTCACATTTTTGAAATATCAATGGATCATTTAAATTATTTTTTTAAATTATAAGTAAAAAAACCCCTGAAAATTCATCTAGTAATTTTAAAATTTTTGAACACGTGTTTTGGCTCAAAAAAATATGAAGATAATGGAATGAAATATATTTTAATTATTAGTTTATTATCATATATTTCAATTCCATTGAGTTCTATAGATATTCAATTCTATGATATATATGTTAACTTTTATTTACGGGAAATATTCAGAGATTTGATACCTTACCATGTGTTTGTGAATACGTATAAGGTAACGATAGTATTTAATGCTTATATTACCCTTTTCAAACTAAATTCCTAATAAACTACGTATTTAAACTTAATTCGCCTACCTTTGAGATTATTTTTCAAGAATGTAAGAAAGAATTACGATTGTTTTAAATTTTAGGTTGTCACTCGATCGCTTAGGGGCGAAAAAGAAGTTTAACTTTAAAAAAAAATTAATACTCTAAATGACCTTGAAAAAATTTATAATTGGGAGAAAAATATATATGAATTTTTTCAGATTTTTATAGTGGTTAAAGAACGAAAACCTATTTTTCGAAGGTTTCATGGTCATATCTTGACCAAACATTGGTTGTTTATACGAAACTGAGAAAAATAATTAATACTAGAATACTAATATTAATTTTACATAAAATTTTTATTAAAAATATCGTAAAAATATAAGTTATTCGAATTTTTAAAGATGTTGCACCAAACGTTGAAAGATGAAAAAAGTCACATAGATGATATTTATTGATAGCAATCATATGACGAAATAAAATTTTAAACTAGTGGACGAATTTTTTTTTTTATTTTCAAACATTTTTTTAATACTCTAAATAACGTTCAATGACTGAAAAATCCACATATTGGGGGCAATAATATATGTGATTTTTTCAGATTTTTAAGACAATTTAAAAAAATATATATTTGAAAAAATCTTATTTTTCGTGCTTCCCGGGGTTTTTTCAATATACGGCTTACGGCTACTTTTGTTAAAGTCACAAGTAATGATATTTTCATATTTATTGGCATTTTGACCATATTACCTCATAAATGGATTTTAAGCAGGGGCGAGTTTCGACCGAACTAAGCACCGACATGCGGCAGCATTCCCTCGCCGAGCAAGTTTCGCAATTTGTATTTTCTCTGACTCTACAAGGACTAACTTAAAAATATTTTAATTATTTGGATACATGAACATTCATATATTTATTAGATTCTATTTCCTTTTCATTATCTGTTATCTACCTAGCCATGGAACAAAAGAGTGACGATGTCAAACAAATTGTTAAGCTTTTCAAACTGCAGTTCGCAGTCCGTGGTAATTGCACTGATGTAAATTAATAAAATAAAACTACACTTTCGCAAATGGTATTAATCGCAATTAAGGGCGCCATACAGCAAATTTGCACGCCGCAAAAAGAGGAAATAAGAGGAGTTCTCGCCGGATGACGTCGGAGGGTTTGGGCAGATAGTGTTTATGCCGGCTTCCAAAACCTAATACACAAACAATGACTCTCGTCCGTAATTTATTTTTATCTCGGAGGAGTGTGGTAATTTCTTGGGTTTAATTAAACGCCCCGGAGAAGGAAGGCGGGCAACGGACACCGCCAAGATATGAAGAGGAATAGGTGGTGCTAAGTTTCAAATTGAAACCTTTGATGGGGAATTAATTAGATTCGAGTATTTTCGCGGACGCTTTCAAATATTCCAGATTTGATAGTTTGATAAAATCGTAATAATTCATTGTTTAATACCTCCTAATATTCAAAATAGGCAAAATCGGTAGATAAAGACACACAAAACTATTTTTAAAACAAGTAACCTCAAAAAAACACAAGACGTCAAAATAGACAAAATTCGTATGTACTGCACTGATCCATGCAGCCAACCTAATATTACGTGAATTATTATCCCTATTTTCAGAAAATGTACTGCCAACTATTTTCGACTTTCCGATCTCACCGCATATTACAGAAATTGCGTTGCGTAAATGGGAATTGAAACTAATCCAATCCTTAAACGCCCCCCCCCCCGTCCGTTGTGATGCGGAATGAAAAGTCGAACACGTGTTTGTTAAAAAATTATTTGAAAAATCCAACATGAATAATTCATTCAAGTTGCATGCCTCTCGAGTGCCACGACAGAGTGTGCTCGCTCGATTTCCGGCGGTCCCAAAGGCCAAGCATCTCGTGTCGTATTAAATCCGCGAATTAGAGGGGATTTGTAATCCGATGCCATGTTCGGTTGCATATATTGCCAATACGCTGGTTTCAATCTGCCTCCGATACATCGCGGTGGTGGCGCGCCGATCTAGTTGTATTAACAAATATCGTGACATTAGTCACGATATTTAGGCCCTTATACAGATGGCAGAGCAATCTTTCCAGCTACTTATGAAGTTTAGGATCGTGCTGGGAACGAGCTTCCCATGTCGACCGGTCTTGGTTGGCCATGACATTTATAGGAAGAAGGTTCCTTACCAGTGACGGTTCGCGGGTTTTTTTTCTGGAACGGCCGAGGAACAAGAGGTGGTAATACACATAGGTGCAGTCACGCAGCCAGCCGTCTCTGCAACTGACCCTACCTATCTGTATTACCACCTCTTGTTCCTCGGCCGTACCAGAAAAAAACCCGCGAACCGTCACTATTCCTTACATTAACTCAGATTTGCCTACAGTTCTATATGTAGGACGGCTATGGCTATTTTAAAGTCCCTCTTAAAATCATAACCAAAACATCTTCGACGACATCTATAATTTTTTTAAATTCAAATTCATTGACAGGAAGCAAAAAATAACCTTTCTGTGTTTTCAAATCTTCATTACTTGATTCGGACAAACAAATCATTTACTTTCCTTTAATCTAAATCTCGGGCAAATGTGGAATAAGAGTCAGGGGCGGCTCGTTATATAGAGCCAAGGAGCCATGGCACTACCTGTAGTTTCCAGCTCAGCAAGGATTTTTAAATAATTCTAAAAACCCCTTTTCGCCAATTTAAATGTTAAACAACGCCTGCATAACTTTAATGAATAAATAAAAATCGCAATGCAGTTGTTTCATATTTAGCGCATTACACAATGAATTAAATTAGAGCATTACAGTCTTTTTGCTCATGCACTATTGGAAAAATAGTGCGAATTAAACAGCTGTTAGTCTAGTGCCTAATTTGATTATCGAAATAAAGACTGTGGTGTCAGCTTCCTGCTCGAGTACGTCCACTTCGAAACGAGTAGCGAAAGGCGAAAGTTTACGCATTTTTTTTTTGTTTTCCGAGTGTATTGTTTAACGGTGTCACAGATTTAGTGCTTGTCTGAGACAAAATGTAAAAGCACGATAAATCATATTTTCAGCTTGTTCGAATTCGGCTGTTTGAAATTATGAACCTTCCCAACTCAAAATAACCTTGGACTATGAAGATTAATCGTTCTTTCTTCAAAAAAGGAGATGGAGAACATGTTCCACGAGCCGTCACTGACAGTGAAACTAAACGAAGTGAATTGTTTTATTTGAATTCGTTTTTAAAATTAGTTTCACTTTTTTGATCAATTAAAAAAAAAATTGAAAAATGTTTTGCGCCAAAAAAAAAATATTTTGAGCAATAAGTGATTTTTGAGACTAATTTAAACAATTTTCGTACTAGAATATTCTGCATTTTTTTATTGAAAAGCCTATATTTTCGATTTTTTTGATCTAAATTTTTGATCATTTGGCCTAAAGAATATTATTTTGATCTAAATTTTCGATGTAATTGTTAAAATTTTCGAGTGTGTGGTCCATATTTTTGATTTTTCGGGCCGAATCATTAATTTTTAGATTTTTGACCTGTTTTTTTAGTCCAATTTTTTTGTCTTTAAATATCCTTCATTTTGACCCAAATTTTTGCTTAATTATTTAAATTTTCGATTTCTTTGTCCGCATTTTTGATTTTTCGGGCCGAATTTTTAATCTTTAGATGTTTTGCCTGTGTATTCAATGTTTTACCATTTGGCCTAAATATTGTTTATTTTGACCTAAATTTTCGTTTAAATTGTTGTCTGGTCCGCATTTTTGATTTTTCGGGCCAGATTTTAATTTTAGTTCCGAATTTTTGATTTCTTAGACATTTTAACCTGAATTATTGATGCGATAATTTTTTCGAGTTTTATTTGTTGAAATTTACGATCTTTTGGTCCAAATTTATTATTATTATTATTATTTATTATTTATTTATTTATTTCATTTAAACCCAACAGACTGCGAGTCCACTTATAGGGCCAATATACAAAATACATTATAAAATACATTACAAAAAGTAATACAAATTAATTAATTAATTTTGTTTTGTCTGTTTGTTAAAAATTTTGTCCTCTTGGAACACCATTTTTATTTTTACTCCCGAATTTTAGATTTTTGGTCTAAATTTTTAACTTTAATGATTGATTTTATTGTACTTTTTGGCTGTTATTTTCAAATTTCTGGTCAGAAACTTATTTTTGGGGGCTGAAAGTAGCAAATTATTTTGCTTCTACCTAAATTTTCAATTTTTTTTGTCTGCGCTTTTTATTTTTAGATTAGGATTCTTGATTCTTTAGCCCATATTTTAAATTTTTGTATTTTTAATTTTTTAAATTATATATATTAATTAATTATAATTATAATTATTATATTCTTTATTTCGATCAAAATTTTCGATTTTGTTCTTTTTATCTTTACGCCCGAGTTCTCGATGTTTTGTCTAAATTTTTACCTTTTTAGGCCATATTGTAGGTTTTTACTTTTTTTCAATTTTTTTCGGTATAAATTTTTGGAAATTTTCTTTATTTTGACTAAAATTTCCGATTTGTTTGTTAAAATTTTCAATTTGTTTATTAAAAATTTTAATTTTTTGGTCCACCACTTTGATTTCTAGGTGGGAATTTTAGATTTTTAGTCTTAATTTTAGATTTTTTGTCCCATATTTTAAATTTTCTTAACCTGAATTATTGATTTTATTGTGCGATTTATTTTTTATTTTTTTGCTATTATTTTCGAATTCCTCGTCGAAACTTATTTTAAGCTAAAAAGAGTTATTTTTGGGGCTGAAAATGGTAAATTATTTTTCTTTTGCTTGTATTTTCAAATATTCGGTCTGCATTTTTATTTTTAGACCAGGATTTTTGATTTTTTGCCGATATTTTAGATTTGCTCCAAAGTTTTGATTTTTTTGCCAAAATATTCGATTCGTTTGTTGAAATTTTTGGATTTCTTGGTCTGCATTTTTTTTATTTTTAGACCTGAAAAACATCGAAAACTCGAACCAAACGATAAAAAATGCAGACCAAAAAATCTAAAAATTTCAACAAACAAAACTCGAAAATACCCGAAAAAAATTCTCGCATCTAAATCAATTATTCTTTATTTTAGCCTACATTTCTGATTGGTTTGTTGAAATTTTCGATATTTCAGAATTTTTTGACTTCCGACGTTCTGGTCAAAATTGTTGATTTTTGTCTTACATTTTAGTTTTTTTTACATAAAATATTGATTTTTACATGGAATTTTTTGATTTTTTTGCGGAATTTTTTTGTGGTCAAAGTTTTTAATTTTTGCCCTTTATTTTAGATTTTGCAACCTACATTTTTGAATTTTTTGACCTGTATTTTCAAGGGTTTTGTATTAATTTTAGGTTTTTTATTTCATTTTATATTCTTTGCTTTAGTGAGTTTTAATTTAAATATGGGGTTTATTTTTAGATAAAATTAATTTACTTTGATATTTACCTGGAAAATATAGTCTGCGGGATTTATGTTTAAGGAATTATTTAATTTTCAAATATTTGTAGGAATTTTTGATTTTTTGCGTCAAATTAAATAGAAAAAATAGAAAAACAATTGCCACAGACTTCAAAATTTACAAATCCACCCAAAATTGATTCTACTTTACGATACAAGAAACCCTAAAAACACCCCCTCACTAGATTCCGAGATAAACCCACCAGAACTTAGTATGCAGTCTGGTGTTACTTAATTTTCAAAATATTGAAAAAAATAGAAAAACGATTGCCACAGACTTCAAAATTTACAAATCCATCCAAAATTGATTCTACTTTACGATACAAGAAAAACCTAAAAACACCCCCTCACTAGATTCCGAGATAAACCCACCAGAACTTAGTATGCAGTCATTCTGGTGTTACTAATTTTCAAAATGTTGAAAAAAAATATAAAAACAATTCCCACGGACTTCAAAATTTACAAATCTACCCAATATTGATTCTACTTTACGATAAAAGAAAAACCTAAAAACACCCCCTCACTAGATCCCGAGATAAACCCACCAGAACTTAGTAGGCAGTCATTCTGGTGTTACTAATTTTCAAAATGTTGAAAAAAAAATAGAAAAACAATTGCCACAGACTTCAAAATTTACAAATCCACCCAAAATTGATTCTACTTTACGATACAAGAAAAACCTAAAAACACCCCCTCAGTGGATTCCGAGATAAACTCACCAGAACTTAGTATGCAGTCTCAATTTTCAAAATATCGAAACAAAAAAATATAAAAACAATTCCTACACACTTAAAACTTTCCAAATTTACTCAAAATAGATTCTACTTTACGGCAGGGGCGGCTCGTTATACAGAGCCATGGCACCACCTGTAGTTTCAAGCTCAGCAAGAATTTTTAATTCATTCTTAAAACACGTTTGGTCTAGGAAGATAAATCGTTCTTTCTTTCTTCAAAAACATGAGGGGCGGGGGGAGGGGGTATATTGTGTAAGTAGCTCTACCATCAACATGTTCCACGAGCCGCCACTGCTATAAGCCTCTTTTTTATTACTCCTATTTATTTAAAAATAAACAGAAACATTGGCATTGAAACATTGATCTAAATCACATTTCTACCAAAATAAGTCGCCAGTTTCATCTGATCCTTCTTCAAAAATTTCACAGCACACTGGTTGAAAACCCCTGAATTAATAACAGTTCCGACTCCCAACGTCGAGCGCGTCAATAAACACCGCACCACAAACACCACGTGGTCAATTTATAGGCGACCGCTTCACTCTAAAATGCAAATGAACCCCGCAAACCAATAAAATATGCCATCAATTTAATTAAACACGTAGCCAGATAACTCGTCACTAATTAAGAAGAAAATTAATTAACAAAAAGTACGCTAAAGTTGATGGATACATTTTAAACTTTAGCAAACAATACAGAAATCATCGACGTGCAGTTAATATTAAAACACGCTTGTATCTAATAATTACGGATAACGAAGAGCACTTTCATTCCATACTATTGACCTTCCGAGCTTGCGTAACCGGCTGTTCTTTCCACACTGGCTTCCCGTTTTATTTGAATATAAAACTGCAACCGCGCGCGACTTCGCAACACAATTGCATCCGCAACCTTTTTTAACTTGACACAGAAATACGCTGAATGAAAAGCATTTTGCGTGACACGTGATGGTGTATTCGGAATTTTTAAAAACATCGCCGATGTTTTCTTGTTGTGACATTCAATTTTAAGGTTACGTACTCACGTTTCTCGTGTTCACTGTATCGCCGTGCAGTTGTCATTCACTGTTTTAACCACTATACGTCCGTTCGAGTGACAGCTCGCGTCGGAATTAACGTCGGCACACCGCACTATCTACACCTTCGACGGCTTTCCACAAACTGAGGCAAACGGAGCCGACCGAAAACGAAACGTGAAAGTGAATGCTCCCATGAATGAGTCGGACGGAGACGCAGCACGGCCGGTAGAGTGGCGCCATCTGTTGCGTACAACCTCCAACCGGCGAGTTCGCGCATTAGCTTAGTTAATGGGAGAACCCGATCGTGCAGATGAAGTGGATTCTAATTAGAATATTCTTAACTGGATTGTTTCTTATTGGGATTTGTAAGGATTATTTCGTTCAATATTAGTGATTTACGTAACAAGAATTTACGAAAGTGATATTTTACGGGATGAGTAGCAAAAATATTTATTCTCGGTTTATACAGGGTGTTTCAAATTCGAGGCTAACCATGGGGATCTCGCTTATTAGAAAAGATAGAGGGTATGTTTAAATTAGGCACTTTTGCAGAATTTTATGCTGATTTTTCCGTTGAAAAAAAATAATAAAAATATTTTGTTTTTGAAAACAACTGAAAAAAAATATTTTCTTTTTTTCTTTATATCCTCGTTATTTGAGTTGATATTTAAAAACGGAAAAGACGTTCTTATTGTACTTTTTCATTATGTAATAGTTGGCATAAGATTTTTCTTCGTAACATGTTTCGTTTCTTTTGAACCATCATCAACTTTCATTTTTCTTATGGCCGCCATATCTATTATTGATCACATCTGAATGCTTAATTTTTTGTGAAGACAACAATATAACACAACCAGCAGCGGCTCGTGGATGTTCGGTGGTGAGGCAAGGGCGTTTCCAGCCAACAAGTCTAGGGGGGTAGTTATAATAAAAAAGATAAATAAACTGGTGCTTCCGCTCTCATACACCTGTTCTGTGAAATCTCCCTATCCTTTTCCAACTTAAAACGTTGAAAAAATTTACCGGTTATATTATTTGTTTGGAATATGGAATACCGGTAATTTTTAACAATAAAAATTGATAAGTGAAAAATTCTACGGGGGGGGGCGGGGCAAGGGGGTAATTACCCGATTATTCCCCCTTTGAAACCGCCACTGCAACATATACCAAAAATTTAAAAAAAAATAGTGGACTAAGGAAACAAACATTTGAACAGACAAATAAATAAATAAAGAAAAATTTAGGGCAAAAGATTAACAAAAAATCTACAATGTTGGTCAAAAAGTCGAAAATTTAGACAAAACATGGAAAATTCGGACCCAAACATAATAAATGCAGAATAAACGAAAAACCAAAAATGGGAGCCAAAAAATCGAAAATTTTAACAATAAAATCCAACAGTTAGGTCAAAATAAAAAAAATTTAGGTCAAAAGATTTTAAAAAGAATAATAAAAATCTGTAATGTTGGCCAGAAAGTCGAAAATTTAGACAGTATATCGAAAACTCGGGCCTGAAGATAATAAATGCAGACTAAAAAATCAAAAATTTCTACAAACAAAACTCGAAAATACCGAAAAAAATAAAAAGAAATCTCGCATATAAATCAATCATTCAGGTTATAGATATTTTAACCAAAATCAACTTAAAATTTTAGAACTAGAATTAAAAATTCGGCCAGAAAAATCAAAAATGCGGACAAAAACATCAAAAATTTTAACAATTACATCGAAAATTTATGTCACAAAAATCTAAAAATTCGGGCCAAAAAGTCGAAAATTTAAAAAATTAAATCGCAAAAGGATATTTAGGCTAAAAGTTAAAATATTTTGACCAAAAATATCGAAAATACAGGTCAAAAATTTAAAAACCAAAAATTCGTCTGGAGAAATAAAAAATGCGGATCAAATAGTCGAACATTTTAACAATGAAATCGAAAATTTAGATAAAAATAAAGAATATTTAGACCAAATGATCAAAAATAAATCGTGAATACAGGCTTAATAATAAAAAATGCAGAATATTCTAAGAAAAGGGTTTAAATTAGTCTCAAAAATCACTCTATTGTTCAAAATCATTTTCCAATTTTTTTTTTTAATAGGAAAATATTTTTCTTTAATTTTCGCTTTAATTAGCTTTAAAAGTTGAGACAAGGCACTTTTCTACTAAATGAAATCAGTGGCGGCTCGTGGAACATGTTGATGATAGAGTCACTTATACAATATCCGTCCTCCTTTTTTGAAGAAACAAAGAACCATTTATCTTGCTAGACAAATCGAATATTTTGGCCAAAAAATCAAAAATTTGGAACAAAACAGCCGAAGATCCAAATTATCGGCCAAAAAATCAAAAAACCTGGTTTAAAAATAAAAATGCACACCAAAAAATTGAAAATACAAGCAAAAGAAAAATAAATACAAGAAAACGAAATGTAGCCTGAATATATGAATATTCAACCTGTTCGTTAATCAGCAAGCAAAAAATTAAGTCTTACTAAGACTATAAAAAAAAGAAAAATAATTTGCCTTTTTTAGCCCCAAAATAACTCTTTTTAGCTTAAAATAAGTTCCAAAGAGAAATTTGAAAATAATAGCAAAAATAAAAATCGATAGCCCTTTCACAGTCAACGGAAAGCGGATTTCAAGTTTTTAACATAATGTATTTAGATGTTATTTCTGTGAATAAAGATGTTTGTATATATAAAAATAAAAAAATTAATTCGCAAGAAAATCTAAAATATGGGACAAAAAATAAAAAATTAAGACCAAAAATCTAAAATTCGTACCCAAAAATCGAAGCTGTAGACCAAAAAATCAAAATTTTTAACAAACGAATCGAAAATTTAAGACCAAAAATTGAAACAAAATATAGGCCAAAAAAGTGAAAACCTAAAAAGGTGAAAATTTAGACTAAGCAACAAAAATTCGGGCGTAAAGATACAAAATGCAGACAAAAAATCCAAAATTTCTACAAACCAATCTATTTTTTTTTCGTCAAAATAAAGAATATTTAGACCAAAAAATAAAAAATCAACAATATACCCTAAAACGGTGAAAATTTAAACAAAACATTTCCATTAAGTGGAAGCATCCTTTTAATTTTCGTTAGTGGCTGAACGGCAAAAAGCCTACGCCAAAAAAAAAAAAAAAAAAAAAAAAAAAAAAAAAAAAAAAAAAAAAAATTAAACAAAACATCGAAAACGAGCGTAAGGATAAAAATTGCAGACAAAAAGAATCGAAAATTTCTACAAACCAATCGAATATTTTGGTCAAAATAAAGAAAAATAAAAAAAAGTTGGAACAAAAAAATCGGAAATGCAGAAATCTCAAATATGGGCCAAGGAATCAAGAATCCTGATGTAAAAATAAAAAAGCAGACCAAAAGATCGAAAGGCAGAAGCAAAATAATTTGCCACCAAAAATAAGTTTCTGACCAGAAATTCGTAAATAAGAGCAAAAAATTAAAAAATCACGAAATAAAATCAATAATCCAAGTGAAATAATGTAAAATATATTTGTTTGGAATATGGAATACCGGTAATTTTTAACAATAAAAATTGATAAGCGAAAAATTCTTAGGGGGGGGTAATTACCCGATTACCCCCCCTTTGAAACCGCCACTGCGGTGAGGCAGCGGAAGAAAATTTGACCGAAAAAGCAACGAAATATTTGCTTCCTCTGTAAGAGTAAGTAGTGCAGCACGAGCGGCATCTTTGTCTTTGCTTCACCTACGGAAATCCACGAGCCGCCGCTGAACATAACATACAGGGTGTTTCAGAGCTATGGGAATCCATAATTGGATTCTACTTGAGAATACGTTACTAAATACAGGGTGTGCCATTTGAAAAAACGAAGTTATTCAACTTTATAAGTTGGGTTTTTCTACTGCATTTTTTTTTATCACCCTGTATAATTTTTTGTATGAAATCATGGTTGGCTCTATAGTTCGAACCTTCAAGCAAATAATAGAAATTATTTTAATCGTTCAACGTCAATCACTGGAGCAAAAATAAAATTTCACCCAGACCATGCATTTCAACAAATCTTCAAATATTTCGAAAACGGCAAACAATAGGTATAGGGAGTATTGAAGTAACTCACCTTTATTTGCTCCATATAATTCAAAAATAACAAAAAATACAGGGTGTTCCATTAAACAAAAACATAAGTTTGGTCTGTAACTTTGTTATGAGACACCCTGTATAAATTTAAATATTTTTAGGGCGTGCAGCTCACTATTATACACAACTTTTGTATAAAACATTTTTCGAAATTTTGAAAAATAAGGACGTGATGGACCGTTCCCAGAGCTCTGAAACACCCTGTATATTTAATTTCATAAATGAACAAATAATCGTTTATAATACTTGCAGCACTTACTAAAAATCATCCGTGCCATGAAATTTAAACAATTAGAAATCCGAATAACTCTTTGTTATTTCACAAACGTTTATTTAAGTCAGGTTCACTTACCCATCAGCAATTCGTTAACTCTCAGTAATATGACAAACCGTGTCATTTGAAGCATCACTCTTCATAACTTCCACGGCACCGACAATCTTCAATCCTCACTTTCAACACAAATTGTACGATTATATGGCGGCCCCCGAATCGACGCCGAAAACAGCGGCAATCGGCGAGGCACGACCTCCTCTGCGGGGGTTCAGAATCAACCGAAAAAAAAACGATCGACGGAAATCGTTTCCTGTCTTTCGCAACACCCGACGACCCGAGCCGTTCTTCACAGAAACCGAATTTCTAACCATATCGCACAACTAATCTTTTCCTGACTAAACACGTTCGGTTTTGTAAAAGACGCGTTCACAAGATGGTGACGACTGCCTTTTTCGCGCAGGCGCCAACCATACCACGTAGTTACACCAAAAATACATAGAGGGCGACACCGAATGGCAGACAATATGAACTTTTAAATCAAATAAATTAATAATGTGTACCTATTTTATTAAACTAATATGTGCAATGGTTTCAAGATTTAATCTATTTGCGGCTATTTATTAATATTAAAAAATACTAATAACTTATTTTTTTGAATATATGAATATTCAACCTGTTCGTTAATCTGCAAGCAAAAAATTAAGTCTTACTAAGACTATAGTCTTAGTAAGACTTAATTCAGGCTACATTTCGTTTTCTTGTATTTATCTAATGCTTTCTGCAACAAGTAAAGTTGTTTCTAATTTGTTAACTTATTTTTTATTTCAAATATGCAACGCCGCTGCTGCGATTTACGCTTAGAACATATACTCATGGAACAGGAATATAGTTCATCCGTTGAGAGCTGATCGTCACTCATGCATTTTCGTACTAAGAATTGCTTTGTACTTTATATCTATCTTTTTCTATCATGTACGAAACAGTATGAAATAAAAGACGAAACGTGTGTCTGCGTGTTAAAGAATAGGGCAGCGTAAACGTAGGTCTAAGCTCACACATGACTCTTTCATCGCATTGGCAAACACACAAAACACTCGAGCGCCACGTCAAATAACATAACTGTAAAAAATTTGCGCGAGTATTTTTAAATATCCCGCCAATGAAAATCAGCGCGGCACCAAATTTTCTTACTGACATACGTTTACTTAAATCTCGATCATGCGATTTTAAGCGATGAGTCACAGGCAGCTCTCAGCGGCCCGACTATACCGTATAACTTACGTGTATCGAAACTGTGTCCAACATCTGTGCGACAAGACCATCCTGTCTTGAAAGTGGGATGCAGATAGTGTGTGACAGTGCTACCAACTCAATTCTTATCACACACACGCGCGCACACATCAGCGGCGGCTCGTGGATTGCCGTAGGGCAAAGATACCATTCGTGCTCCACTACTTATTCTATTAAAGGAAGCAAATATTCCGTTGCTTTTTCGGTCAAATTTTCTTCCGTAACATCCACGAGCCGCCGCTGGCACACATTCATAATAACCTATGAGACATCTGCATCTCACTTCTTGGACACAATTATATGCTTTATATTCCTGTTCCAGGGTTTACGCCGCTCCGGGCGAAAAAAAAATTTCCACCCTAACCTAAATAAAGTTTTGCGAAATTATTTTAAACGTGCAATTTTCGTGTTTCAAATTTGTTAGGAAATGTGGCCATCATATAACTTTCTTCGATTTGATGGAATAAAAGGGATTTTTATGATAAATTTCAGAATTTTAGAATTTATAAATTTCCCACTATAGTGGGATTTCAAAAAATATTTTTTGTAGACCAATGTGAAAATAATCGACGCAATCCGCCTGTAAACAAAATGTCATCACTCTGAACTTGAATTTGGGAATTAAATGTGCACCTCGTTTTTTTTTTCTAAAAATATCATCGCACTTGGAATTATCTTAAAATTTTCCAAATCTGCTCAAAAATTACATATTTTTGACATATCGAAAAATAATTGACGCACCTTGCATGTAAACAAAATGGCGACACTCTGAACTGGAATTTGAGTGAGTGAAATGTGCATCTTGCGATTAAAAAAAATTCTAAAAATATTCTCGCACTTCTAATTACCTTCAAATTTTTCAAATGCACTCAGAAATTGCATATTTTTGACATCACAAAAAATTATTAACGCACCTTGCTTGGACACAAATTGGCAACACGCTAAACTTGAATTTGAGTGAGTGAAATGTGCACATCGCGATTAAAAACAATCTAAAAATATCATCGCAAGTGGAATTACCTTACATTTTTTCAAATGCTCTCAGAAATGACATATTTTTGACATATATAAAAATATTTAACGCACCTGGCTTGTAAACAAAATGGCGGCACTCTGATCTTGAATTTGAGTGAGTGAAATGTGCATTTCGTGATTAAAAAAATTCTAAAAATATCATCCCACGCGGAATGACCTTCAAATTTTCAAAATGCTCTCAGAAATGACATATATATTACATATCAAAAAATAGTTGACGCATCTTACTTGTAAACAAAATGGCAGCACTTTGAACTCGAATTTGAGTGAATGAAATGTGCACCACCTGATTAAAAAAATTCTAAAAAAAATATCGCCAGCAGAATTTGCTTCAAAATTTTCAAATATGCTTAAAACTAACATATTTTTGACACACCGAAAGATAATTGACGCACCTCGCTTGTAAACAAAATGGCAGCACTCTGAACTCGAATTTGGGTGAGTGAAATGTGCACCACCTGATTAAAAAAATTCTAAAAAAATTATCGCCCCCGGAATTTGCTTCAAAATTTCCAAATATGTTTAGAAATAACATATTTTTGACACACCAAGAGAAAATTCACGCAGCTTACTTGTAAACAAAATGGCAGCACTCTGAACTCGAATTTGAGTGAGTGAAATGTGCACCATCTCATTAAAAAAATTCTAAAATAATTATCGCCCGCGGAATTTGCTTCAAATTTTCCAAATTTGCTTAGAAATAACAAATTTTTGATATACCAAAAGAAAATTCACGCACCTTGCTTGTAAACAAAATGGCAGCACTCTGAACTCGAATTTGAGTGAGTGAAATGTGCACCACATGATTAAAAAAATTCAAAAAAAAAATTATCGCCCGCAGAATTTGCTTCAAAATTTCCAAATATGTTTAGAAATAACATATTTTTGACACACCAAGAGAAAATTCACGCAGCTTACTTGTAAACAAAATGGCAGCACTCTGAACTCGAATTTGAGTGAGTGAAATGTGCACCATCTCATTAAAAAAATTCTAAAATAATTATCGCCCGCGGAATTTGCTTCAAATTTTCCAAATTTGCTTAGAAATAACAAATTTTTGATATACCAAAAGAAAATTCACGCACCTTGCTTGTAAACAAAATGGCAGCACTCTGAACTCGAATTTGAGTGAGTGAAATGTGCACCACATGATTAAAAAAATTCAAAAAAAAATTATCGCCAGCAGAATTTGCTTCAAAATTTCCAAATATGCTTAGAAATAACATATTTTTGACATACCAAAAGAAAATTCACGCAGCTTGCTTGTAAAGAAAATGACAGCACTCTGAAGTCGAAGTTGAATGAATGTGAAATGTACACCAACTGATTTAAAAAGTTCTAAAAAAATTATCGCCGGCCGAATTTGCTTCAAAATATCCAAATTTGCTTAGAAATAACATATTTTTGACATACCAAAAGAAAATTCACGCACCTTACTTGTAAACAAAATGGCAGCACTCTATACTCGAATTTGAGTAAGAGAAATGTGCACCACATCATTCAAAAAATTAAAAAAAAAAATTATCGCCAGCAGAATTTGCTTCAAAATTTTCAAATATGCTTAGAAATAACATATTTTTAACACACCAAAAGAAAATTTACGCAGCTTGCTTCTAAACAAAATGGCAGCACTCTGAACTCGAATTTGAGTAAGAGAAATGTGCACCACATCATTAAAAAAATTTAAAAAAAAATTATCGCCAGCAGAATTTGCTTCAAAATTTTCAAATATGTTTAGAAATAACATATTTTTGACGTACCAAAAAAAAATTCACGCATCTTGCTTGTAAACAAAATGACAGCACTCTGAACTCGAATTTAGATGAGTGAAATGTGCACCACCTAGTTAAAAAAATTCTAAAAAAATACAGCCCGCGGAATTTGCTTCAAAATTTCCAAATGTGCTTAGAAATAACATATTTTTGACATACCAAAAGCAAATTCACGTATCTTGCTTGTAAACAAAATGGCAGCACTCTGAACTCGAATTTGAATGTGTGTGAAATGTGCACTCCTGATTAAAAAAATTCTAAAAAAAATTATCGCCCGCAGAATTTGCTTCAAAATTTCCAAATGTGCTTAGAAATAACATATTTTTGACATACCAAAAGAAAATTCACGCACCTTGCTTGTAAACAAAATGGCAGCACTTTGAACTCGAATTTGAGTAAGAGAAATGTGCACCACCTGATTAAAAAAATTCAAAAAAAAATTATCGCCCGCTGAATTTGCTTCAAAATTTCCAAATTTGTTTAGAAATAACATATTTTTGACATACCAAAAGAAAATTAACGCACCTTGCTTGTAAACAAAATGGCAGCGCTCTGAACTCGAATTTGAATGAGTGTGAAATGTGCACCACCTGATTAAAAAATTTCTAAAAAAATTACCACCCGCGGAATTTGCTTCAAAATTTCCAAATTGGCTTATAAATAATATATTTTTGACATATCAAAAGAAAATTGACGCACCTTACTTGTAAAGAAAATGGCAGCTATCAAACCTATCGCGTTTTACAAAAGCTTAAAAATTTCACGGTAAAAAGTGTATTTTAAAATTATGTATTTTCTCAAACAGACCTTCCACTCCAACCATAATAGTGATCAAAAGACACACATAATCAATGGACTGACAACAGAACAGATATATAAAGTTTTCAAGAATTTCTGGAGACAAGAAAGCGCTTCAAACGTCTATTCAAATGAATGCAGGCACTGATTCTGAGAGTTGTTCTGTAAATCCTTTTTCTAAAATAAACTTTGATCTTATTATTAATATAATTTGTAGTGTTGGCACTATTATGGTACTCTACATGTGCTGCTTATAAGCGATTTCATGAGATAGTGTGTGCATTTGTTGGACGTTAGTCTCATTATTATGCGATGAATCTGCAAATTCAGCACGAGTATTGTGGTACTCATTTTTCTCTAATTGTAAGCTAAATTAAATGAAGATAATAGAGAGAAAGAGAGAGAGAGAGAGAGATAATACATTTATTGAGACACTTTTACAAATAACCTCACCAGATGTCTCTTGCCTTGAAGATAATATTTACATTCCTTTATATTTGATTGATTATCTCATATTAAATATTCTGGTACTCATTTTTCTTTAAGCTAAATTAAATGAAGATAATAGAGAGAGAGATAATACATTTATTGAGACACTTTTAAAAATGACCTCACCAGAGGTCTCTTAGCCTGAAGATAATATTTACATTCCTTTATATTTGATTGATTATCTCATATTAAGTATTCTGGTGCTCATTGTTCTCTAAGCTAAATTAAATGAAGACAATAGAGAGAGAGTGAGAGAGGGTGAGATAATACATTTATTGAGACCCTTTTACAAATTACTTTAACAGAGCCTGAAGATAATATTTTACATTCCTTAAGATTTGATCGATTATCTCATATAAATCGCAATAAATAGATCAAGCAATTAAAATAACAACAGCATCCTAATTTAAACGAAACATAATGGCGCTTAAAAAAAATCGCCATGCGCAAGCAATCGCTCACCAGAGGCGCCTTGCCAACAATTCACTCCTCGATATCTGGGTAATAATAATAATAAATTAAACGGAGGTGAATCAGTATTGTATTATTCCACGACGGCCATATTGAGCCATCACCTGTTAGTGTGCGGTGTCGTTCCTACTTCACAGCAATTTTTGCTCGGATACATCTTCGGTAAGTTCCATATTTGGTACTACGTATGCTTAAATTCGAGAATCTTATCTAAACGGAATATTACAAGTCTGACTTGATTATATCGCCTCCGCTTGGTATGCTTATTTCCGACAAGTATAAAATCAGATGTGCAAGAACTACATCATATTATCAAAGGACGTTTTTCGCCGTCAGCGTGAATTATTTAGCTATTCGAAGACTATACAACTTTTCAGCCTAGTCAAAGACTATATTTTATTATAATTTAGAACTGCCTTCACGGATGTGATCTAAGAGCATTGCGCTTATAAATCTGCAAGCATCTGCACTGAGTTATTGAAATTGAAGAATGCTGACACGTTGCCATTTTTAATTGTAATCCAAATTGCACCGTACCCGTTTGATAAAATTTTACTGTAGTAAATCCGCTTGCTATGGCAAATCGCTGAAGAATTTGCCATTTTGTCTATAATGATAAATGGCGATCCAAAATGACTGTGGTTGCTATATTGGAATAAGAAAAATTACTATTGGCTTAACGGCAGCAGTTGCTGGAAAAATAAAAAGGTCACTTTCTCAAAGCACCATCCAAATGTAAAGTTCCTTCTTTTCTTTAAATCAATATGAAATCGCAGACGGATTTTTATATGTTTATGTACAATAAACTTTATTTTGATAATTTCTTGATTGATTGTTGACAAAGCAGTTTTTCGTATAATGCTTTGTAAGTTTCTGGGATACAGGCGTAAGTTTTCGCAGATCATTGAACCTTTCCATATTGAAAGATAAAAGTGAGTTGCAAGCCCTTCTTCAAATTTTTTTTCGTATAATGCTTTGTAAGTTTCCGGATATAAGGCATACGTTTTCGTATACAGGGTGTTGAATTGCAAAGCGGGCCATACGGTTTTACATTTGAATCAAAATGTATCACAAAGTAATGGCTTTCACCATCAACCAAACAGGGTGTTGAATCGTAAAGCGGGCCATAGGGATTTACATCTTAAATTTAAAATGTATTATTATTGGCTCCCCTGATTATTTGACAGTATCGGTCTCCCTACACTATTTTTAAAGCTTTTTAAGCTGAATAATTTGATACCTTACTCGATAGTTTCTGCAGAGTAGTTACCGAGATATTTGAAAAAAAAACTTATTTTGAATTAAAAACAAAGGTTTGCCATGATATCATAATGGCGGATTTTTCATTTTGTTCTAAAAAGTGACAGACAACAAAACAAACCGGTAGTGGCAGATGACCTCTTAGTCGACGCCAAAAAAAAAATGTTATTAGTTTTAATTTAATTTTTCCCTGTAATTGGATGTTTTTCTGTTGGGAATAAATAAATAAATAAAAGACGGGTGGAAATGTTCAGCCACTTCAAACATAAACCTATACTATGTAAAAACAGCTTCTCGTTCTAGTAACCGGAAATTAGTTATTACTGTTATTATATTGTGTATGTTACAGTGACGGTCCGCGGGGTTTTTTCTGGTTCGGCCGAGGAACAAGAGGTGGTAATACAGATAGGTGCGGTCACGCAGCCAGCCGTCTCTACAACTGACCCTACCTATCTGTATTACTCGGCCGTACCAGGAAAAAACTCAGCAAACCGTCACTGGTATGTCAGCAAAGAAATAATACCATTTAACTTTTGCTTCCCGCCTTAATACAACACGCGTAACATGCCATTCTCCAAATATTTTGTAATCATTAAATTATTAATTAAATTATCATTAAAACAGATTTCAAAATTACAAGTCAACATTTTACCGTTTCAATTGTGTAAAACATAAGTAAGTTCGTAATTACCGCCGCGTTGGTGCCATCTACCGGACGGCCGCCGAACTACTAAGTGCATATTTACTATCAGCGCCAAAACCACTGAACTTTATACTTATAACCAACATGTAAAAATTCAGCAACGGGTTGTACACCAAAAGATCGATAATTTAATTCCGAATCGAATAATGTATAAAATAGCTAAGGAGATTAAACGATTTTGCTGTAATTTGCAAATAAAAATTTACGGGCATCCCTTGCCGGTAATTCAATTCGCTGTAAATCGTTTGTATAAATAAACATTAAAACAGATTTAAAGATTACAAGTCAACATTTAAGCGTTTGAATTGTGGAAATCATAGCTTCGTAAGATAAGTTGTGAACGTTTAAAAATTCAATTAACAAAGTTTATAAATACCACTTTGGTGGCGTCACCTACCTGCTCACGGCTGAACTACTAAGTGCATTTTTTACTACTAGCGCCAAAACCGCTGAACTTTATACCTATAGCCAAAATGTGAAAATTCAGCAACTCCTTGTACAACAAAAGATAGATAATTTAATTCAGAATCGAATGATGTATTAAATAGCTGAGGAAGTTAAACGATTTTGCTGTAATTTGCAAATGAAAATTTATTAAAATCCCTTGCCGGTAATTCAGTTCGCTGTAAATCGTTTTTTATACATAAACATTAAAACAGATTTAAAGATTACAAGTCAATATTTTAACGTTTGAATTGTGGAAATCATAGCTCCGCAAAATGAGTTGTTAAGGTTTAAACATTCAATTAACAAAGTTTATAATTACCACTTTGGTGGCGCCACCTACCCGTCAACGGCTGAACTACTAAGTGCATTTTTTACTACTAGCGCCAAAACCGCTGAACTTTATACCTATAGCCAAAATGTAGAAATTCAGCAACGCCTTGTACACCTAAAGATAGATCATTTAATTCAGAATCGAATGATGTATAAAATAGCTGAGGATATTAGGCGGTTTTGCTGTAATTTGCAAATGAAAATTTACCAAAATCCCTTGCCGGTAATTCAGTTCGCTGTAAATCGTTTTTATAAATAAGCATTAAAACAGATTTAAAGATTACAAGTCAACATTTAAACGTTTAAATTGTAAAAATCATAGCTCCGTAAGCTGAGTTGTGAACTTTTAAACATTCAATTAACAAAGTTTATAATTATCACTTTGGTGACGCCACCTACCCGTCGACGGCTGAACTACTAAGTGCATATTTTTACTACTAGCGCCAAAACCGCTGAACTTTATACTTATAGCCAAAATGTAAAAATTCAGCAACGGCTTGTACATCAAAAGATAGATAATTTAATTCAAAAGCGAATGATATATAAAATAGCTGAGGAAATTAAGCGGTTTTGCTGTAATTTGCAAATGAAAATTTAGCAAAATCCCTTGCCGGTAATTCAGTTCGCTGTAACGCTTAATATTAAAATTTATGGTATTTCAGTGCTTTAAGAAAGACAAATACAGCAATTAACACACCGTACTCATTAATTAAACTGGTGTTTATTCAAAAACAACTATAAAATGCCATAAATTCATGTATTAAACTTTACAGCGAACTGAATTACCGACTAGGGATTCTGCTAAATTTTCATTTGCAAATTACAGCAAAACCGCTAAATTTCCTCAGCTATTTTATACATGATTCGATTCAGAATTAAATTATCTACCATTTGGTGTACAACTCATTGATAAATTTTTACGTTTTGGCTATAGGTATAAAGTTCGAGCATTTTGGCGCTGCCGGCAATATACACTTAGTAGTTCAGCTATCGTCCGATAGGTGGCGCCAACACGGCGGTAATTATATAATTTTATTTTTTAATTTATTTAATGCTTACTGCAACATGTAAGGTTGTTTCTAATTTATTTATATAATTACTGTAAAAAATGTAAAACGAAGTAGAAGCCTCCAGTATAGACAACAAATACAATACATAATTTTTCATTGCGATTGTTGTGTTCGGCGTTTAAACTAAAAATAAAAGTTGAAATAAATAAATTTGGATTTGGATTAATGAAGCGTTAACCAGTAAGAAATTAATACTGTAATTATAAATTAAATGAAGACTTAAAAACAGTTTAATAGCAGGTTGTTAATAAATAAAGTGGCCAATCAAATGTTGGTTCCTGTCCCTGGCAAATCTCAAGAAAATAGTCACTGTTAGTTACTCATGTTGAAAAAAAAAACGACTTTCTTGCCATCCTTGTTCACCAATATATTCATTTCAGCCACGGTCAAGCTAATTATTGTTGCCGAGAATAAAATAAACAAAGATAAAAACACCTGCATGATTTCGCGTGATAGATAAAACATGATTCACTCAAATCTGTGAACAGGCATTCATGTTTATTCAAATATAAAAGCAACAAAAACTAACGATATTCAAGGCTAATAAGAAATGAAATATCTCAATTAGTACAAAAATTATGCCACACTAAATTTCTAAATTCAATTTATTAAGAAATATTACAATCAAATTTCACAGTGCAATGCAAGTTTGAACTTATTATCTTTTCACAATTAAGGAAGTACGAATTACAGCTATTTATACAACTGTTCATTTACACATAATTTAATAGATATTTATACAATAAGTGAGTTACGTAAATGTTTATTCAAGTGAAGAAATAAAACCCAGAATGGGCGAGTGAGCGCTACTTTCTTCTAGTGAACAAACACGCTTAACTCACGTAGTTTATACAATATTTTATCTAATTTTGACGGAATATTAATGAATTAATTATAGTTAATATTTAAATGTCACTGTTACACCTAACAAATAATTTATTTTGTCAAAATAGTTTTCAACTCACTTGCGACTTAAAAAAAAATCATTTCACCCTTCCATATAAACAACTATTTAACACGTTGACTGCCATGGCCTGCAAACTGTATTAGAAAACTACGAGTATTCTCGTAGTTGGCAGTCAACGTGTTAAGAATTAGATAAAGTCGAAATTGGATAAAATATCAAATATTTACATACTTGGGTATTAATAATCATGATTCAAGTTGCATTTGTACATCTTTTATTACAAAATTACATTAGTATAATACAATATTTCTCTTTATAATTATTAATTACACGTTTTTTTTTTTTGGATGAGGTTTTCAGTAATTATGCCTGAAAGAAAATAATCTTAGAAATTTAAGATTAAATCCGCAAACATAACACAAAACAAAGGAGTGAAAGTATAAAAACATAATTTATTTGTCAACTAAAAAACTGGGACATTATTTACAATTATAAAATATATACACAACCTCACGTAACCAAAAAAAAAAAGGAGGAAAAACAGATTAATATAATATGCAATTCATTCGACGGTTTTTCGTATAAAAATATCACAGTAGTGGCATCATTAGTATAGGCTGATTATAAGGCTTATCATATACATAAAGTATTTTACAAGTAATGAAACTAAAAGTATACTCGTTAATAAAAATATATTTGATTTCAGTTTTACTTATGTTACGAATAAATTAATTTTTGACATATCACGATTACAATTTATTCAAATTGTTATTTCGGTTATTATAGCAAAGCAAATGAAAGCTAAGAATACAAAACAATACTGTCAACTTTTATTCTTATCACTAAGACTTAAAAATAAAATTGGAAAAACAAAACACTTTACAGGGAGAATCACTTCTTTACAAATCTACTTACATGATCCGTTTTATCGGTCGATTGGGAGGAAATATTAGGGCTAGCAGATTGCACTGAGACCGCAACGATAGGGTTACCACCCGCCGTTTGTATCCTTACGGGGCTGCTTTGTCTAACACTTTGTCCCTGTAAAGCGGCCGACACTTGCGATAAAAGCTGTGCGGAAGTGCCGCTCGCCCCCTGCACTTTAATGCCGGCTAACGTTGAAGATGTTTGAGGTCTAATCGTTGTCGTTATACCGTGGGACGTTGCCGCTACAACCTACAATTTTCCGTTATAAAGAAAGATCTTTTAGGTGTTTGCGTATCTATATTTTATTACTTGTATCGTAGGCTTATTTCCTTGTCCGGCATTTACCGGTATTACCCTGTGGTTGGCTTTAGTGAGTACCACGGGGCCTTGGGGAACCGACATGGGTTGGCGGATGACTTGTTGGAAATGTTGCATCGTCATTCCTCCGGGGATGGGCTTCGAGCCCACTATCAACTGGGCGGCGACACCTTTGCCCGCCAGTTGGGCCACGTTTGTGATTTTGTTGTTGACCAGTTTGCGCTGGGCGAGGATTTGCTGTGGTAGCTGTAATGTCCTCATCGGTTGGGATGTTGTGGTTTTCATGCCTTGGGAAAGGGCTTTAACTGGTGTTCCTATTAATGTTTGCGTTACTAGAAATAATTTGAATTAATGTGGTTATTTGATTCACCGTAAAATTTGATACAAAGATGCAGGCAATACTTTAAGCTCTCAACTAGATTTATCCCTTAATATGTGTTTTACTAATATTTAAACGCCAGAATGGATTAGGCATTGCTTCCCAGGAAAACCAAAAAAGTTGAACTTCTGGAAAACTACTAGCAGTAGAGTACGAAGGACATAACCAGGTCGCAGTGTTGTAAAGGTTTCCTCGGCCAATCGACCCTTAGATTAGACGGGATAGATTAGCCGAGGAAACCTTTACAGGTTCTAATGTAATCCAACAGTTAACCTTCTAAAGACAGGTTGCGTCAATAGACGTGTACGCGAATGACCTTAGCTGTCGATGCGCCTTAAACCCAAAATTCAATAGATGTGTATACCAAATTTAACTACAGGACAGGTCACGTTTTTCAAAATTATTGAAAAATACCATAAAAGAAACTAATTTTGAATTATTAAAAAATGCATCTCGCGTGTCTACTAAGTGCATATATATCCTGTCACTAATGGCTTACAAAACCAACCCTCTTCTGAAGCAGCATCATGCTTCCTTTTTGTAAACTTAACAATCCCGTTAATTATTTCCCGCGATTGACTGTTAAGCAGACGACCACACGACCGCTTGCTCCTAAAATCCATTTTTATCTCGATTGTGGTTCACGAAAACCAACGACTGCAACTATCCCCGCTGCTAGCACGTTTATACTTCTGCGCAACCGGACAGCCTGTACAAAAAAGTTCTATTTCCTTTAACTAGAGTCACCATAGGTGTTTCGAAGCAAAATGTTTCTTTCTGAAACTCTGACTAAACTCAATCTCTCAACGTGGATTATTCTTTAAAAAATAAAAAGCAACATACAGGGTTGAGTATGTCATTTTCTTATTGTTAATGAGTTTTGGTTACACGTTTATTTTCATGATTAAAGTGAGCATATCATCGACGAAGCGGCAATACCACCCAATTGCTAGTTGGACCAAAATTGAGATTTTCTATATAATCTTTTCTCAGAAAGCTATAAATCATAAATAAAACACTTTCTTTGTTAATATCACACGAAAAGAAAGTGTTTTACTTGTAATTCAAAATGTATTACGAAGTAAACGCCTCCAGTCTCAATCAATCAGCTATAAATCAGCTTTTCGTCTCTCCTGTCAAATTTGGTAAATGTGGGATAGGCGATATTTATCACCGTTGTGCAAAAGGAACTTCAATTTAACAACCTACATTCTTCAAAGTCATAGTTTGTTGTTCCCAAATTCAATATTAAATCAGTAATATTGTTTCTATGTACCAATTCA
This sequence comes from Ocypus olens, assembly GCA_910593695.2. Taxonomy (NCBI): domain Eukaryota; kingdom Metazoa; phylum Arthropoda; class Insecta; order Coleoptera; family Staphylinidae; genus Ocypus; species Ocypus olens. The sequence goes on along the minus strand of OU343055.1, from coordinate 6,147,316 downwards.
ACTTGTAGAGAAAAATAAAACAAAAATGTTTCTTCTTTCGTTCTCGTGGCTTCAGTAGCACGCAAACTATGTTCATAAAACCCAGTTGTTCATCGTGGAGTCGAGCTGATCCCTGAATTTGCGCCGCATCCTTTGAAAGACCAAAATTCTAACAAAATCATTCAAGTTCACCTCGTGTGAATATTTGCGGCTCCTGTATTTCCATTTTGAAAACATCAAATGCATCATTCTCATCACTGTCACCTTGAAAACAGAAGCCTTGAACTTGTTTGTGACTTCAACAAATGAAGGCGGAATAGATATACCCCGAACTGGGATAATATGGCATGCGAGCGAAGTTGTCCGAGGGAGTCGACCCTCTCTGGCCGAAAATTTAAAATGCCCGCAAATTCCGTCCATCCCTACTATACCTACCCATGAAACGGCGATGATTTTTGATGTTTCACTTGGACGGCTAGCGTGGCCCACAGCAATATGCGGGCCTAAAATCACTTGTAAACCCTTAAATCCAATGAGTCACAAGTTTAAACCAATATAGCGTATTTGGGCCTTAAATTCAACTGTTTTTAACTGATTACTTTCAAATGAGAAGTCTTCGGATTTATCCGCCCGAAACTAACTTTCCTTGCCCCGCCGAGGAGTAGAAATATTTTTCGGCCAGGAATGACGCTCCGGCTGCGAGGTTTATCAGCAAACAATAATATTTGATTGATGCGGCTAATATTCCAGTGATTCTCGTTGCTTTACTTGAGACTATGCTCTGCCCATCGCTTCAGACTGACATGCCATCTTAAGTCACCTTGGATGCATGAACAGGTATATTAGAAAACAAGATAGTCTTATTTAAAATTTAAATCATAACCTTGATTACCGAGCTTCCTCCTGATTATCGGAATTCCAAAAGGTGAAGAAATACTTTTCTTTTTTGTTATTCAACACGTACGATCTGTAGAGCCTGTGGTTTATCTTGATTCGCAAGTTTCGTACCAAAGTAAACGGGGCAAGTGCATATTACAAAATCGGTGATGTTTCGCAGTTACTTCACTAGCCCTAAATAATTCTGGATTAAACGTGTTAACAACTCAAAAAAAGCAAAATCAGCTTTCAAACTGGCTTGTCAATAGATGTTGTTAAGCTTCGTTCTTTTATTATACAAAGTAGAGGTATAGTCGGGCCGCTGAGAGCTGCCTGTGACTCATCGCTTAAAATCGCATGAATCAAGATTTAAGTAAACGTATGTCCGTAAGAAAATTTAGTGCCGCGCTAATCTTCATTGGCGGGATATTTAAAAATTCTCGCGCACCACTTAAACAAACTTTTTACGGTTATGTTATTTGACGTAGCGCTCGCGTGTTTTGTGTGTTTATATGAAGCGTGCCAATGCGATGCAAGAGTCATGCGTGAGCTTAGACCTACGTTTACGCTGCCCTATTCTTTAACACGCAGACACACGTTTCGCCTGTTTCGTACATGATAGAAAAAGATAGATATAAAATGCAAAGCAATTCTTAGTACGAAAACGCATGAGTCACCGTCAGCTCTCACCGGATGAACTATAATAAATTATGTAGAAATTTGTTGATAAGGAAAGCAGCCAGAGGGCGTACTAGAGTAAGATTGTCAATCATGTTTATATTCATTCTTAATGAGCTAAGTTTTTCATAAATAATCAGCAATAGTGTGATATATATTTCAACTTTTTCAAACATAAACGCAGATCAAAGGTTCTCTTTAAACACATTACTATCCGGACACATAAATGTACTGTTGTTAACCTGTCACAGACATATAAATTTCTTTTTTTCTCTACTTTGGTTTAATAATCAACTTAAATCAACTCAAAAACTGTTAAACAATGAGCTTTATATTTAAACAGTTTTATCTCATTGTTGGTGCATTTTAACTTTGTCACAATTGGCAGTATTTAGAACATGACAGGTGTGTACTTGTAATTTATCTGCTCCAATTGGAACAAAACAAATGAAGCAATATAAAACATAAATCATTTCAATAGTTCAAAATTTCCACCACCAACTTCAAATCACTTTGTAGCTGTTTTGAAAATATGTGTACTTGCTCTTAGGTTGTCATAGCGTTATTTACGAGGAGCTTAATTTCTTGTATCAAGGTGTTGCATCTGCTGCAGGTGAAAAGGTTGAATGGGAGTCTAATGTTAGATAGAATAATCTACAAACTGCAGTTTATGGTGTTATTCCGAACAAAAATGTTAGCGTTAACAGCGATGGTATTTGCTAACATCGACAGATGTTACAAATATACGATTCTGTACACAATGTCTGTCAGCATCAATGTATATTAACTTGTCAAAATGGTCGACGTTAGGTGATAAATTTTGAGGTTATTTCATGGTTTGTGTTTTTCATCAACAAAAAACTCAAATGGATATTATTCCAATATTCATATACATTATGAAACTCATTTTATTTCTAAAAATTTCCTCAGAAACTTATTATTAATCGTCTATCGTAATATGCATGAAGTTGGTCGTGCTGTAGATAATTTTATTAAACAAATTGGGAATAACCTTACTTGTTGCAGAAAGCAGATTAACGAACAGGTTGAATATTCATGTATTCAGGCTACATTTCGTTTTATTGTATTGATCATTTTATTTATAAAATATCCTCAAACTTATTATTAATCGTCTATCATAATATACGTGAAGTTGGTCGCGCTGTAGACGTTGCACTGTTGCCAATTTGTGTACATCGGATTGCTCAGAATACAGTTTTCAACCCTTTCACTGCTAGATGCATGTTTACGATCCGCTTCTGCATTCTACGTGTCCGTTTTGCCAAATTCATTTTGTATATATAAAAATTAAGGGATGCCTAAATTACATAATAATTCGACATATTTCCTTATGTTTCGTGAAAAGCTACTATTTAGTTCTTACGAACAATTCGCACACTGTTAACATTTACATAAGTTTTCGCCAGATGTCATTGCTGTTGACGTTCCAGGCCAATCTAAAGCCGCACCACAGGCACGAGAGTGTTTTCCTAACGCCGCAGCAAAAGGGTTAACAGCCCTGCTCAATTTCGCAAAATATTGCAATGTTAATAACAACAGTTGCTCAGAACAGCACTATTAACCTGTTAACCGGGGAATTCTCTTTTTAATTACGCATCATATAACGGGCGCGAACTTTTTCACCGGGAAGTGTCAATACGTCACGCCCAGAGGACGTAATTTCATATTATTATTTTTTTTTATTTGTGCTTTAAAATAAATTAAGACTATGAAATATATTTTAAGGACCCGGTGTTGTTTACGTTTGACGTATTTATACGTCCCGCTTGGTTAACAGGTTAACCAAAGCCTGCACAAATAAACTAGTTGAGATATTAAAGTACTTACTCTTTTGATTAATGAGTTCTTGGTAGCAATTGCAATACAAAAAAATTATTATTATTTAAATAATCATTACCTCCTGAACTAGAAACTGCTTTAACCAGCGTTGCCACGGGAGTGCCCGACGGTCCCGCCTGAATAGTCTGAGCGAACATCTGCTGCCCGACACTTTGCATGGTCGTCGCAGGCGTCCCGCCCGCCGCTGCAGCCGCGAGCACCTTCTGCTGCAACTGGTGCTGCCTCTTCAATAGCTGAGCCATCTCACTTTCGGTAACCGTCCGAGTAATCCCCTGTTTACCCGTCATGGTAACGGTACCCGGTTTGATGTACGGACTCCTCGGCTGGGCTTGCGTAAACTGCACCTGCACAGCAGTCTGCCCTCCCAGAGTAACGGTAGTGGTTTTAACGGCTTGCGAGCCCATTCCTCCCGATTGTAGGCGTAATTGTTGTTGTTTGAAGGTGGCAGCCTGTCTTATCATTTGCAATTGGGCTGGGCTTATCGATTTGCCGGCTATTGTCGTTCCACCTACGACTTTGGTTTGTCCTGGAGTGCCCGAGACTATGAGTCTGGTTGCAGTGGCTGCTTGTAGTTGCGCCGGGCTTAACCCCGATGCGGAAACCACGGTTGGGTTTTGTAGAGGTGACGCTACTATACGCTGCATACGTAATGAATCTAAACAAATATTAGGATAAGAATATTATCTCCCTGAGGAATTGTATAAAAAAAGGGGAGTTAATAAAAAAAAAAGATATCAAGCGTACCACGAAAATTGACGACGAATGGTCGAATGGCGGTCATTATGACAGCTAGCCCACTTTTGATTTGTGAGGCTTCAAAAAATATTTTCATCAAAATTTTCTTAATTGTCCGCTCCGCCATTTCATTATTATTTTTTCTTGTTTTCAAAAGTCCCGTCAAGTTTATTTTAGGTTAAAAAAATTTATACAGTGGGCCAAAAAAAACTACAAATTATAAATATACATATTTTCATTAATAATGAAAGCATTAAATTTTGCTTTTCAATGTTAAATTAATTATTTCAAAATATTAATAACTCATGAAGATATACGACTTCAAAACTACTTGTACCGTTTTTTTTGGCCCACGGTGTACATCTAAACACATAGAACTTACTTGGAGGAGTGCTGGGTGTCGCAGCAACGGCACTAGTAACAGTACTGGTCGTCGTGGTCTGCACGATGGTGACTTGAGAAGCCGCAGAAACCTGCGTGTGATTGCTCAAAGGCGTCGAAGCCGATGTCACGACAATATTCGACGATTGCGCGTAACCACGCAATATTTGCAACTTTTGAGCGACCACCAATTGATCAGGGGTCAGCGTCTTCTTCTCGCGAGCGACCCTCTCCGCCCTCCTCGATGCTATCTCAACGGGCAGCACCGGGTGATCCAGATCTATACCGGCCTCACTCAAAACCGATGCATGTTTGGGATTTTTAAACAGAGGACTATTCACCACAGTTTTCGTAACGGTAGTTTTCTTCACGGCTATACCCTTCAAAGTGTCATACCGTTGCACCAATATCTGGGAAAACGCCGCGTTGTTATCCTGCGTGTACAACTGCGAAGTCCTCATCGGTCTATTCGATTTCTGCTGCACGGGGAATTTATACAGGCTGCCCTTTTGCTTCTTCTTCCTCGGGGAAGTATCGTGAACTTGCTTACCCTCCTCCCTCGGCACCAAAACATTCTCGTACCGGTTTCTACATTGCTTAGGCGACCTGTACGTTATCGAAACCGTGTTAACATAATCGGCAACGAAATCCCAGTTGGGCGTATGCCCGTTCCTCCCCGGCCCCGTAATCATCAGACTCATATTCAAACCCTGATAAGTCTGTATGACCTTCAAAATGGCCATGTCCTCGTGTATGGTCCAATTGTGGAAACAAGGTGGCTCGACCGTGGGTTTGGATACCGGAAACTTGATGCCCGGCATGGCCACCGACGGCCGGATTAAACCTCTGTATTTTTGCAGTTTTATATCGCGCCTCATTTTTACCAGTATTGATGACGGTCGCTCAAATAAGGATCTGGGAGGATAGGTGCACTCGTCTTTGCGGTGCATCTTTAAAGCCCGGCGGCTCTCGATGAGACCCGCTTCGTGCCGGGACCTTTTGACTTCTTTTTTCACGTAAACCGCCGGTAATTGGGTTTCCGTCATGACGTGAGAGTCGTAAAGGAAGCCCATTGATTGATCTAAATACATGTCACCGTCTTGTTGAGGTGGGGTGGGGGGACACCACATCTACAAGTTAAATAATAATGTGACGGATGGGAAACCGTGGCTATTAATTCAAAACCAAATGAAAGTGACACACTCAACATCATATTAAATATATACGCATAAATCACGTGGTGTGTAATGTATTCTTTATTTTTATGATTAGCTGTTAATAATTTGTTTCTCATGATTCTCTTCACGGCCAAGCAAAAAAAAAAGAAAACAAGTGTTTTACAAACAAATTCTTACCACTTTAGAGCCATCTATGGAATAATTTGTTTTTAATGCTTCTCTTTAACCTCTTCACGCCCAAGCAACAAAAACAAATATTTACCTTTTTAGCGCCATCTATGGAATTTTTTTTGCATAAATGAGTAAATTTATGACAGCGGAATATTTCGAAGAAAAAGGTAACAGCAACAAAAAAAAGTAATTTTTCAGTGGTCCTGGGATGTTAGGCCAAAAAAAGCAGTATGAGCGCGAAGTGGTTAAAGGATCTTAAAATATAATTTCTTGGAACAGCTCGTAAAATGGAACTCACAATCGATATATGTAAAGTTTCTGCAAGTTGCTTAAGAAAATATAATTGAAAATTCAATAATCAAACTCGGAAATCTGCACTGACCTAAACAGAATCCTAAACCTATTTGATTTCCTCATAGAAAAAAATTGTGGTGTGGCCATCATGTTACTTTCTCCAATTTGATAGTATAATAGTTTATATTTATACTTTCATAGTTTATTTTCAATTTACGTGCGATACAGATAAGTCTAATTTTGACCTAAAAAAAATGATCCTGAACTTTTCGCGGTTTATTTTTGGGTCACCCATATAGAATACAAAAGATAAATTTCAATCCTACCTTCAACACGTTCAGGTCATTTGCTTTTACCAAAAATTCACAGGAGCTGAATTAATTAATTAATGGAACGGCATACTTATTAATAAGTTTTTCGTCTCCCCTTAGTGTATATAATTTATACGTTCACAAGAAGTTTTAATTTTATATACAGGGTGTGCCATTTTAAATTGCCATCCCACATATTTCGAAACCTGAGCAACATGGCAAAAAATATTTGAGATAAAAGTTGGGACACCCTGTATATTATTTATAAGTTCACAATAAGTTTCAATTTTATATTTGGGGTGGCATTTTAAAATGATACACCCTGTATATTATTTATAAGTTCACAATAAGTTCAAATTTCATATATATCTCGACAATATACTTAGTGATGGTAAGTGTGTCCCCTCTGCAGTAGTCATGAATGATAATATGCACTTGAATAATTGTGAATTAGTACATACCGGCATTGGTTCATTTGTGTTATCGGAAACCCAAATCTGCAAACACAATTGAAAATGAATTAATTTCACCGAAACACCATTAGTCATCGAGGATGTTTTAGGATTCGGACGAAAGGGGGTACAGGTTAAGGGGGGGCAGAAGGCGTAGGTATAAAGAAGCCCGCTTGCTCTGTGTCCAGCGGGGCAGTGTTTTGGTGCCCGCTGCGGCACGCCGGAGCAAGATGGCACCAAAACCTACGCCCACCCCGCTCTTCTCATAAAAACAATATATCACAAGTGCAAGAGAACTTCTTTATTTATTATTAAATTAAATATGTACAATCTTAAACATACAACAGAAACATAGCACTGAGATTATTTTACATACATTTTTCATTACAAATTTTAACCATGAATTTGATGTGAATCAATTATTATTGGCGAACTAAAATTTTGTTATTTTCATTAAATAATAACTGATTCGTTCGAATAAATTCTTGATCCACAGTTAAAATAACGAGCCCATCCAAAATATAACAAAATAATAAATACCGTACTGATAAGAAACGCAATTAATTTCATCACAAGAAACGAATGATTGTGTAATAACTGCAACGACAATGGAATGTAGAAATAATCAAAACGAATATTTTGGATGGGCCGTTTGTCAAAATCCGAAACACCACATTCACACGTAATAATTTACATTCTCATTTGTACAGAATAAAAACATGTTTTCCGTAAAAAAACTATAAACTCTACTATATATTTACAGTTGGTCGGCGAATGGCAGGCGACCAAAAAATTGAATCACAAAAATATTTACTCGTTTCTATGAACGTCCAAATGAATATACATTATTAACAGCCTATCTTTTTCGGATTACTTCTCCACCTTAATCAGCTTAATACATTTCTCGTCGTCCTCACTGGGGCATTCACGTTTCTGTGAATTGTGTTCATTAAGCTCATTTTCATTACTACATTGCGAGTCTGGAGCACAGTTTGTGTGTGATATTTTGTTATTTTTAAGAGGGGCTTTCCGTTTCGCGTTGTTTTTATTATCCGGCGTTTTTAAAGTTGGCGAAAAATGATCAACGTACTTTTCAATCTCACCACTGGAAACAATATCTTTCACCACCACCTTACATTTCCGAATTTTGAACTCGTCTTCCATCTTACTGTTCATCACGAATTCCTCAGTGCATGAATCACGAACTAAACTATTTTCCGATTTATCTGTTTCTTTACTACTATCTAGATCATTTACAGCTGCAGATTCTATGCTCGCATTGGATATATCACTACTTAAATTAATTTTTTGGCTTTCCGTTGCATCTACAGTACTATCTTCCAGTTTGGTATCATTATTACACTTATTTTCAATACTATCTATACTACTTTCTTGTGAATCATGTCCGTCGGTGCTTTCTTGAGCGTAACTCGAGATCAGGATCTCGTTCCTTTCTAACTCGTCGTCTTGTAAGATTACAGTTTCAGTCTTTTTGTCTTTACGATTGTTCATGTTTTTAAAGTTTAAGGTCTTCCGCTTACGAGTGAATTTCTTTGTATTAACTTTTGAGTTCGTTTTTAAGTTCTCTTTCTCATTTTTATCTAGGCCGTCTTCTGAAGAGTTGCTCCTTTTCAAAGCATTCTTAACCGGTTTAACACCAGGAAGTATAGGACTAACGTCCAAAGTCCACAAGTTTATAGCTACTGTACCTCTAGAGCGTGTTCTAGGCGAGTTATGATCCACCTGATTAATGATCACCGGTTTAACGATCTTCGCTGTCTCGTAATCCGAACTAGTCTCACAACTCGAAGCTTCGGAATCCGACTCGGAAATACTGTCCCCAGTAACCTCGCCGTCTTCCTCAGAAAACTCACTCTCACTCCTCGTGATGCTCTTGTGTCTTAAGCGGTTCGATGCTCGTTTACCAACCTGCTGTTCTCGTGCGTCGTCGTCGTTCAACTTAGCCGACTTATTCCGAGTGAAAGCTTTTTTAACGACCTTTTTACTATCAGATTTAATTTTTTTAGTTTTGCTGACCTGGTTTGTAGCGTCCTCCCTAGAAAATGTCAGAATGTCATTTTCTTCCTCCAGCTCGCGAGCTCTTCTCTCTTCCTCCTCGCGCATCGCCTCCAGCCGGTTCTTCTCCCATTCGCGTTTCTGTTCTTCGATCTCCCTTTCGGCGGCGGCCAGGTGTTCCGCGGACCACGCTGCCTCTGTTTCTTCGATGAACCTCATCGCGTATCTTTCGATTGGGGTTAGCTGAAAAGAAATAAATTGATGTTAATAGAATGCCATACTTGATGGAGGAAAAACCTCACGCGGCTGTTTCCCTGAGCTATACCCTACCTAACCATAGATTAGACTTTTTTGACACTAGAAAGTAAAAAGTAATAGTATAGTTTTTTGAGATTGTATATATTTTGGAATACGCCAATAAAGGTCTTTTTTTTTACAAATACAAGTTTAATGACATAGATAATTCAGATGCTCATGATCTTTTTACTTCCATTGCAACTTACAGCAAAAGACAAAGTGACAAACTGTAATTATATTGTACGGAGAAATTCTACTCCTTCTTCACGTTTTTATAGACCTTTTAGGTTACAATTTCTTAAAGAAACCATTGAGTCTAGCTGCAAAGAGCGCGAGTATATTCAGTCTTAAATCACATCTGTACAGTCATTGACAACTATTATCGGCAATAAAAATTTTACAATTAATTACCAATAAGCATTCACTATGGTAAAAAGAAAAATGCCATTACAGGAACAAAATCAACGCAACATTGGCAGTTTGTGAGTTGCTAATCAGTGAAGATGTCAAAAAAGTCTAATCCATGGGTATATATAGTATACCCCAGTTACAATGCTTACTCAAACTTACCTGTTTTATCAAATTCTCCACCTCCAACTCAGCTTTACTAATCTCGGGTTCCTTGTTGTCCTTCTCTTGATCCTCGAGCGGGATGTTTTCATCAAACTCGGCAAGATCCGCAACAGCTTCTGCCTTGGCCGTCCTGGCAGCTATAACGTCCTGATCGTCCTCGCAGGCAGCCAAAGCATTCTCCAATGCACCCATGGCCACTTTTTCGTCTCCGCTCGGCGTCGGTGATGAATCTTCGGTTTGCCTTTCGCGTTCACGTTCTTTGCTAATTTCGACAACCTCCATCATCCTGGTTGCGGCACTTTGTTCCGACGAGTCGATAGTAAATAGATCTTGAATTGTGGACTGGAAATTAAAATTAACAAAATTTTTATAATTGTTAATCCATAGTGTAATTAATGTAAAGCTTCTTATTTACAATGATTCAAGGTCGAAGAAGTTGCAATACCGCCTAACCACCATTTGGACCAAAATTGAGATTTTAGTACATAATCTTTTCCCAAAAAGCTTTAAATCAGTTTTTTTCATCTCTGCTGTCAAATTTGGTAAATGTGAGACGGCGGTATTGCCGCTTCACTCTTTTTTTTAAACCTGAACACGTGTGATATGTTTTATGAAACAATAATGATATTTTTTCACAAACGGGAGAAAAAGTCGAGTTCTTCACCGTAAAAAAAAAACACCCGATATAATCCACTATTTACAACTTTTACTTTTTTTCACGCAAAAGGGTGAAAAAATGAACCGTTATGGCACTTTTTTTCACGCTTCCGGAAGGCTTCAGAAAACACATATTTTATGAACGCAAATGAATGAAAAAATCTGTACATTTTTTAACGGACGTAGAAAAAATAATGTTTTATTACGCTGCAAACACAAACGAATTTGTAATACTTACGTTTTTAAAGTACGCAGTGGTAAAGTTCCCGCCTTCTATGGCCAAGTCGCCGAGCAGCCGTTTCTGGTTTGCTTTCTTTAATATATTTTCTTCTATAGTCATTTCACTGACTAACCTGGAATTTAAAGATTTGTTTTGTACGCGAATTACGCGGGGAGGGAACACTGCACCCGTACCTGTAAATATGTACATCTCTAGTTTGTCCGATTCGATGGCATCTGTCTTGAGCCTGGGCGTCCATAGTTGGATTCCAATCGGAATCGTAAAATATCACAGTATCAGCTCCAGTCAAATTTACACCGACACCACCGGAACGTGTCGAAAGTATAAAAGCGAATATCCTTGTATCTCCATTGAATCGCTCCATTAATATCTGAAAAGATTAATATTGCATAAGGGCTTCTAATTCTAATCTTTATACAGGGTGACACACAAATTGCCACTACATATACGGAATACACTCGTTTGTTAAAACTCGCACGCCACCTATTGTAAAATAGTTGTACTAATTTAGAAACCTTTGCGGTTTTCAAGGTTTCATTGCAATTCATTAGATGGTATAGGAAAGCATACTGGACAAAGATCATTTATCTGAAGACATTCAAATATCTCGAAAACTACGTATCAAATCAAGAAAAGTTCTGAATAAAATTTGTTCGCCTGGAAGACAGCCATCCAATGATGCCAAAGTCGAACCCCCACCATCTAGGCGGGGGCAACTTTGAAATCTTAAATGCGAACCCTCATTTTTAATTGCAGATTCGGATTCCCCATAAGAAATAGGTAACTTTTGATCGATGGCGCTGTAATCGCAAGAAAGCTGATTTTTGCGAATATCTCAAAAACTATGCATTGGGATCAAAAAAGTTCTGAATAAAATTTATTCGCCTGGAAGAGGGCCATCCGATGATACCAAAGTCGACCCCCCACCCCCTACCTCTAGTGGGGACAACTTTGAAATCTTAGATGCGAACCCCCATTTTTTATTGCAGATTCGGATTCCCCATAAAAAAATATGTAATTTTTATCCTAAACATTTTTGCCATCTAGCACGAATCGAAAAAAATGTTTCAGATAAGGTTACTTATTTTTTTTTGGGGAAAACGAATCGGCAATAAAAAATTAGGGTTCCCATCTAAGATTTCAAAGTCGCCCCTCCCCCACCCCAGGGGGCTGGCGGGGAAGTGGGGGGGCTGTCGACACTGGAATCATTGGATGACCCTCTTCCAGGCGAACAAATTTTATTTAGAACTTTTTTTGATCTCGTTTTCGAGTTATTTCAACGTCTACAGATAAATCAGCCAAAAAATTATCTGTTTGTCCCGTGCATTCGTATACCATTAACCCGATTGCAATGAAGCTTTAGTGAGTTGTGTGAGTACCTACAAAAGTTTTTGAATTAGTACAACCACTTTTCAATAGGTGGCGCACGAGTTGTTTCAACAAATGAGTGTGTTCTGTATATATTTGCGCAGTTTATGTGTCAAAAGCATTTCAATAAACGGAATTAAAACACAAACACTTTCTTTCTTTGAGTGCCATTGTAAAGCATACCGTTTTTCTAATCATTTTCTTAAAATCAACTAAATCATAGGTTTATTCTTCTTACCTGTCGTTGATCTATCTTCGTAGATCCATCCAGACGCAAATAGATGTGTCCATGGAAATTCAGAAAAGCTTCTAGCACATCCAACATCTTCGTCATTTGAGTAAAAATTAACACTCTGTGGTACCCTTGCTTGAGTTTCCTCAACAGTTTGTCCAAAGTTTGCAGTTTCCCTAATAACAAATAAGAATTCACATGTACAATTATAATTTGTAAACAAATTAGGCCAAAATCATGAAACATTTATTTAAATTTTATATGAAAACTTTTAAGGTTAAGATTGAGGACAAATTATTATAAAACATTGTCCGTACCCATAACCCTAAATAATATACTTCTGGTGATCATACTGGTATCTTTATTATTAGAATGCCAGATTAATCAAGAAGATCAAGATAATAAAAATGCTATTATGAACAGGAAGAACATTGAAAAGAACATGACATTATTTTTTTATTGGACAGGGAATATAAAGATCAGAAAGAGAAACAACTCAATTACTACGTCGATAATTAAATATTAAACAATGCAATAATTAGGTCGGGATTGAGGAGCCAACTGCTGCTCATTAGCCATCTGTTTTGGTTCTTTCTATGGTGTTAACCCTTTCTTTCCTGAATTATTTCACCCGGTCGTGTGCACCTGTTCATCGAGTCACTTGAATTTCAATAACACACGCACTCAAAGTCAAATGCATAATACAAAACTACTAGTGCCATCTAGATACGGTAGATGATAATAAATGAAATTTTCGCGCACGCACCTTTTTAAAATTGAACGTAAAAGTAGGACCACATAAAAAATCATTTATGTTGTGATATATGGCATCAGTGGGAAAGAAAGGGTTAAACAAATAAAAAACATTTGGTGATTATTTTGTACAATTTCAGATATTGTAAAAATTTATAAAGATTTATATTTATATTAACATACCAACACGAATTAGAATGGATTACTACCAAACAAATTTTAGATCTTATGATTGCAAAAAGTTGTGTAAAATTGTTTTCGGAAAAAAGCTGTTCAATTTGATTACAAACTTGATTGTGCCTTCCTTTTTGACAAATCTACGTAATACTTTAAATTACTCACCACAATCGTACTGAATTAACCTTGGGTGTGGAAATTGCGTCACCATGGCAGAAGCAACTTGATGTAAAGGTGTAGTAGGTACAACCAAATGTTGAACCAAACTCCGTTTCTCTTGAATTCTGCCCCAGTATAAACTGGAGGGAGGATTCCAAACCTGGAGCTCTACTTCAGGGGCTTGTACGGCAGGTACGTAGACAATAAATCTGAAAAAGGTAGAAGTACAGAACACAATCATCGTGAACTAACAGAAACATGATTAAATAAAATGTAGAAGTACAGAACACAATCATCGTGAACTAACAGAAACATGATTAAATAAAATAGACACATCATTTGCAATTATTATGAGATGAAACCTTGTGGATTGTTCAAGATACTCCAGAAATAATATACTATAAATGAAAAACTTGATTAATAATTGTTACTTCTTTGTAATAAAATGTGCCTTAAACAAAGAGATGTAAAATTGCAAAACAAATTTAGATTACAATATTTTTATTTGAAAACAATTTGAATTAGAGGTAGAAACAGCAAAGTGGCGGAATCTATTGCCTGAATGTTGTACTAAAAATGTTGTACGTAACAATTTGAGTGGAATAACTACCGACATATACCAATGGCAGCAAATATAACAATAATAATGTAAACATTAAATATTGTATCCTCATCAGAACACCTACAGACCAGTTTCGATCTTTCAGATCTCATTAGTGCCGATGGGGAAAAGGTAGTCATTATGAACGCTCAAAACACATTAACAAATTCACTGCCCAAAATGTCTCCCATTCTGGTACGCGCGGTCCGTGCCGGTCATGTTTATGGCTTAAAAGTTTTGCCGTTTACAACTGTGGATGCTTAGATTGAATAAAGTTTATTTTTCACAAACGGAAGAGAAATTAGAGATCTCAGCTGTCGAAATCTTGAATAACATTTTTCTCTCTGTTGGTATAGTGGGTACAGGCCAGCGCTTGTGCCGGTTGTGCTGCGTGCCGTGTGGGTTCGAATCCCAGCCTGGGCAAAAGATTTTTCGAGGATCGAGAAGTATTCGCTCAGGCCATGGTTGTTGTATACATCTGACATTATTCATTTGTTTATTTATTCATCCAAAAATTGTACATAAATAGTAGCCGCCTTGAGCTAGCCATATGGGCTACGATCCCGAGGCCAAGAAAAACATTCTCCCTACGAAATTCCATTATAAATTTTAATTATCACGGCTGACAGCAATTTTGAAATGTACTTTTTTTTGATAATAAAATGTTGTAACTTTCACAAATTTTGTTCACCCTGTATCTTCGAAATAAAGGGTTTTTCAGAAATCATCATAGAACAAAATATTCTTAGAATATTCTAAGGAATAACCCCTTGAATTTTTTCCGCATGTGCCTAACACCCTGTATATCTCTGGAGAGAATGCTATTTTTCTCTCGGGCTTTCGTCCTCAGGATACAAATTTGCACCTCAGGAAAAGTCACGTAGTGTTTGATTTATCATGTAAATTAATATAATCATCTTACCTATTAAATATTTCGGTTAGCTCTTCAATCCTCCTCTCAGGGGTGTGTATTAAATCCATCAAACTATTAGTTACACTATCACTACACATATTATACTGTACATTCAAGCAATTGGTTATTCCACCCACCCAAGGTGTCTTTGACTCTAAAAAAAGAGTCTGCATTCCACTAATAAAGTCTTTTCCGTAAATTGGCACTGCACTGCATCTTCGATAGTTTATTCTCGCTAATAAATCTATTCTCCTTCGCCTTGCTTCTTCGAGGTCCTCGGGAGTTTCT
Organism: Ocypus olens; assembly: GCA_910593695.2. NCBI lineage: Eukaryota > Metazoa > Arthropoda > Insecta > Coleoptera > Staphylinidae > Ocypus > Ocypus olens. Next base: position 6,132,126 of record OU343055.1, on the reverse strand, counting down.
TCCAATTTCTACATGAATATTTAAAACATAACGTATTATTTTCAATTTAAATTACACTTACGTCAAATGATAATCTCAAGTAAAACACACCGATTTTAATTGGTTATTTATTTGAGCGAATATCGTCAAAACAATAAAAGATATGAAAAAAAGTTTCAAATAAAAATTTTATGGCTTTTAATGTACTTAATAACAGTGCAATCAGATTTTTCATAAATGTCAAATTTTTTTAAATTCCCTCCTTCCTAAATTTTTGAAAATTTTAAAATTTGTCTTATATTGAAACTTTAAGCTTATTTAACAAAAAAATTCAGCAATATTATTGTTTCGAGACATTCACTCCAAGAGATAAAAAAAAATATTTTTTTCAAAAGGTTGTTTCACCCTCTTAACACGTTCGATGCCGCCTTAATTGGGATTGCATATACGCAAGTGTAAAGTCGTGCGCGCTAGCGTATCAGCGGCAGCGAACATGTTAACCTTTTCATGCCACATATTTATTTTTCAAATAAATTTTTTTTTACCGCTTTAGCGCCATCTATGGAATATTTTTTCATATTTTTTGCATAAATGAGCTTTATGACAATGGAATATTTCGTAGAAAACCACAACAAAAAAAGTAATTCTTCAAAAAACCTGGGATTATGCCTTTACCCAAACAAAGCAGCGTGGGCGCGAAGTGGTTAACGGTTAGGGTACGTATAAAAAAATTCGTGTCTCTTATTTTGACCCAAACTACAACATATTCAAGGCGTATCAAAATCGCCGTGCTCCACTTGACTAGTGTTACTTGTCATTAGGAGGGGTGTACAATTTTGTGGTAATCATCTTCCACAGATTTCTTCATTTAGTTTTCTAGACATTTAATAATAATAATGACTCACAGTTTCATCCAATTTGTTTCCACCATCAGAATTCTTCCACCGAACGTCGAGACCACTCTTTGATTTTGAATTTTGTAAATACAATTTATCTATAAATTTAGTTCCTATGGTTTTCCTACTTAGCAAGTCCTCACCTTTCTCATCGCTTGTATTCTGTAAACAAAACAAAAATTACTTTTTAATTTTTAATTCTTACAATGCATTTTTTTAATAGTTCAAACGCTATTTCCTCTATTAAATCACGAACTCTTGGAATAAATTAATTGTCAAACATGTTTGCTGAAACTCCCTTGTTCTGACCACTCTGCTGTAGTATAGTTCATCCGTTGAGAGCTGACGGTGACTCATGCATTTTCGTACTAAGAATTGCTCTGCATTTTATATCTATCTTTTTCATTATCAATTTTTCTTTATCATGTACGAAATAGTATGAAATAAAAGATGAAACGTGTGTTTGCCAGTTAAAGAATAGGGCAGCGTAAACGTAAGTCTAAGCTACGTCAAATAACATTACCGTAAAATTTTTGTTTGTATTGCGCTTTAGATTTCATTTCGATCGAGTTAATAATTAATTAACTCATCATGCTCAGAAATAAATCGCTAAAAAGTCAGTCTCAACATATGTTGATTAACGTGTTTAATTATTTTGAACGCAAATCGCCAAATGATAAACCGGTCTGAAAATATATAAGGTGGTGGGCGAGAATTTTTAAATATTCCGCCAATGAAAATCAGCGCGACACCAAATACGTTTACTTAAATCTTGATTCATGCGAATTTAAGCGAGGAGTCACAGGCAGCTCTCAGCGGCCCGACTATGACTCGGAGAAGGCACTGGCCATCCGCAACCAAACACGCACAAAAGTTTGAGTGGCAATGAACGTGTTAAAGCAAAAGTTACATTTAACATTGTTGATTGGCTGTAGTTAGACTGTGATGTAAGTGGATCTTAAGTACAATCTCGAGATATGTAAATCTTAACATTTATTGAACAAGATCATGCATAAATAAAATATTAGATACATAAAATAAGCAACTGTTATTTACCATAGTTGTCGATACTGAAGAAGATGCTAGTGAAGTCAACTGTACCTTAACTACAGCTTTTGCAATTGCGGATTGTGTGTTTGTGGTGGTTGCAACGGGTTGCTTGGATAGTACTGTTAGTTTCTGACCACCAGACGTCATAACTGTAACAAATTATTTAAATAAATTATTACAATTGCAATGTTTAACCTCTTCACGCCCAGGTCGCCACATGTAGCAACAAGCAAAAAAAGAAAATCAAAAACATTGCACAAAAAAAATTACTCCTTTAGCACCATCTATGGAATATTTTTTTCCATAAATGGGTAAGTGAGAAGTAATTTTTCATCAACTCTGGGATTAAATCAAAGCAGCATGGACGCGAAGTGGTTAAAAGGAATGTTTCTTTTTTCAAAACTCTAAGCAGAGTTCTAGAAAACTTGATGTCTATTGCATTTTTTTTTAGCATCGATGCAAATGTACAACCATCACTGATTATCGATGCAGATTGATTGCTTTATTACTAAGTATATTTTCTATTTATTTTCTACAAAAAAAAAAACAACAAATAACTTACCGGTCGTTGTCCCAGTGATGCCTATATTATGTGTATTTATATTACAAGTGGGTGTTAGTAAAATGTGCTTCCCCGTCGACGTTTGCACTAATTGAGCGTAACCCGGCACCGAGGGTTTTAGGACACTGGATAAATTAACTGCAGCACCCGATGTTTGAGCCGTTGAACCTGAAGGCATTTGAAGGGCTGCAAAAAAAAAATTACATGCATCACTTAAATATATCGATATAATTTCTAAAGTACTATGATTAATGTAAGATGAGGCGGATTACTTACTTTTCAGAGAACTATTTTGAACAAATCTCATATGCCCCGACTGCCCCACCTTGTTGTCGTTAAGCTCTGCCTTGATGGCCTTATTTACATTGTTTTTGTGGACTTTCAAGCTCAATCGAGACGGTGGACATACGGGCGTCGCTGAATCGTTTGTGTCAATTTCCTCGATCAACTTCTTCGGAGTTCTGTACTGTCTTATACGATAACACTGGTACGCACTGTAGTCGTACTCCAGTTTCAGCAGGTTCAGATTTAAATATGCCAAGTCAACATCCTAAAAATAATAATGAAAATTATATTAGTTCAATCAATAATAAGATTCAAATTATCATAAAACTGGATCCAATCAAATACGAGAATTTAGTTTATATTCTGAATGTTTAAAATTCTCAACTAAACTCTATCCATTTGCAAGTGGCAGTGGAAATAAACAAACCCGACTGCGTGATAGCCACGTGCGTACTTCAATAGACGCTTGCGATTGGTCGTTCCGTGGTGCGTGCTCGTGCCCGGATTCAGTTTGTATTTTGGGCACGTCGTCGATTGCCGTGCGTTTAAAAAGTGTTGGGCAGTAAAATGAAATTTATTTGTGGGCGCGCTAAGGTACGGCGCGTCCGACCTTGAGTATTCTCGCCGTTCACGTGATTGTGTTTACACGCGCTGCCGCTTGGAAATGGATATAGAATAGTTTCGCTTTATTATGACACTTAAGAGATTTTATTTGGTAGAATTGATAGCTATTTCATGTACAAACTTTAAGGGCTAATTCCTTACATTATTTTGATCATAAAATTTCACTTGAACATTTATCCAAAACAACTTACAAGGGAACCCATAAATTAAAAAAAAAATCTGAAACACTGTGTGAAAGTAAATTCATCCATAGCACAAAACCATTTTTAGTCTGAGGGGGTGAAACCACTCCTCAAAGATGTATGTTTACATCCAAACAAGTGCCGCCATCTATCTTTTTTTTTATAAATTAATATTGTAATATATTACCTTCCAGATACCATACTCAATTGCACCATAGATTATCGATGGTATGTGCTCGACGATGCCTTCACAGTGAAAAGGGGAAATTGTTGGCCGGACTTCAAAAAGATTCGGATGATTACACACCTTCCTCAGTTGCATTAATACATTAATTACACTTAATAAGTTGCCACTAGCTAATGTTTCCCGTGTCCTAAAAAACAAAAACAAAATAATTACTTTCACAAAGATATCGAAGTAACACAATCTAGTTTTACTTTTTATACACCCCTAAAGTGAATGAAGTTAAAATCCTTATTGTTCAGATTGTGTTATTTCAAAATTTCAAAAAATGTTTTATACAAAAGTTGTGTATAATAGTGAGCTGCACGCCCTACAAAAATTTTAAATTTATACAGGGTGTCTCTAACAAAGTTACAGACCAAACTTATGTTTTTTTTTAATGGAACACCCTGTATTTTTTGTCATTTTTGAATTATATGGAGCAAATAAAGATGAGTTACTTCAATACTCCCTATACCTATTATTTGCCGTTTTCGAAATATTTGAAGATTTATTGAAATGCAAGGCCTGGGTGAAATTTTATTTTTGCCCCAGTGATTGACGTTGAACGATTAAAATCATTTTAATTATTTGCTTGAAGGTTCGAACTATAGAGCCAAACACGATTTCATACAAAAAATTATACAGGGTGATAAAAAAATGCGGTAGAAAAACCCAACTTATAAAGTTGAATAACTTCGTTTTTTCAAATGGCACACCCTGTATTTAGTAACGTATTCTCAAGTAGAATCCAATTATCTTTCAGATTATAATAATTATTCCTGATATGATAATCGCCGAATACAAGAGAACTATTGAGATTAAGAACTGGGAACCCAAATACAATCTGAAAGATAATTGGATTCTAGAATACGTTACTAAATACAGAGTGTGCCATTTGAAAAAACGAAGTTATTCAACTTTATAAGTTGGGTTTTTCTACCGCATTTTTTTTAATCACCCTGTATAATTTTTTGCATGAAATCATGGTTGGCTCTATAGTTCGAACCTTCAACCAAATAATAGAAATGATTTTAATCGTTCAACGTCAATCACTGGGGCAAAAATAAAATTTCGCCCAGACCTTGCATTTCAACAAATCTTCAAATATTTCGAAAACGGCAAACAACAGGTATAGGGAGTATTGAAGTAACTCACCTTTATTTGCTCCATATAATTCAAAAATGACAAAAAATACAGGGTGTTCCATTTAAAAAAACATAAGTTTGGTCTGTACTTTGTTATGAGACACCCTGTATAAATTTAAATATTTTTAGGGCGTGCAGCTCACCATTATACACAACTTTTGTATAAAACCTTTTTTGAAATTTTGAAAAATAAGCACGTGATTGACCATTCCCAGAGCTCTGAAATACCCTGTATAATTGTTGCAGATGCATTAAATAAATGGTAATACAGACTAAAAATAGCCTGAATATATTTAACCTGTTGGTAACTGCAAAATTAAGTCTTATTAAGACTACAAACAAATAACTTACTTCCCTGGCTAGTGCCACGTCAGATATTGAATGATATAAAAGAAATTATTTGCACGGCTATTTTTCGTCTGTATTACATTATATTTCAACACTTACTTTGCTCTTGACATGTAGTCGTCATAAAGAAACCTCTGCCTTTTCGATAACCTGCACATCACCACATGCTCATACTTTTTTGGCATTTGCTTCTCCACTTCACTCTTCAACCTCCTAAGTAAAAACGGCCGTAATACCTAAAACAAACCAAACTACTTAAAACTCGATGCCCCAATATCAAATTAATGTGTAATGAAAAATTAACGCTTCGCACAAATGCGCCTCAATTGTAATCACCGATTGCAAGGGATTGAACAGAACTCAAACCATCCTTAGAATGAATTAAAATTTAAATGAATCCTTTACATTTCCTGTTCAACATAAATGTGATTTGATTATTTGCCGATGTGAGTAAAAGGAATTAATAATATCGGGCTGTCATTAAATCCAAATCCTTTGTATTTGAGACGTAGATTATGTACACACCTGTAACAAAAGAAACCAATATTATTATCAGTGGCAATTCGAGGGTTTTTTTTTTCGAGGGTATAGCTGAGGTAGCAGAGGTGGCATAACCGCACCTATCTGTATTACCACCTCTGCTATCTCCACCGTACCGAAAAAAAAAACCTGCGAGCAGTCATTGATTATTATACATTTAGAGTAGTTAACACGTTGACTGCTTTGTCAGTCACCGGTGACTGACACTGAAGCATTCCAATGGGACCACGTCAGTCACCGATAACTGTACCTACTTGAAACTTACTATTTAGCGCCGTCAGTCACGAATTAAATTAAATAAGTAAAATAGTAATATTTTTACTCATTTTATAAAATTAAACTTAAAAACAAAAAAACTTGTTGGCAGCCAATGTGTTAAAATAATTCATGATGACACTAAAGCATCAAAACCAGTTTAATCGGAGAATTAGTGTACAAAACTTTTTAAGCATTGTCATTTGACAAAATTAGGGTTACGTACGACCTCAAGCATTTAATTTTTTTTAGCTTTGGTTTTATTTCAAAAATGGTTGCGATTGTGATGAAAAATTATGCAACAATCATCAATTTGATATTTGTATAATTTGCAAAAACAATTTTTTTAAAATGTTAAATTTTTTTTCATATTTAAAATAATATTTGTACGATTGTTTTCATACCTGCATGGACAATTTTGACACTAAATATATATAATTTTCGGGTAGTTAAAGGTAAGCAAAATATTTAGCAAATTTTTATCATCATTTTAGTACAGCTCCACCAAACTTACAAGTAAAAATTGCAGTATCTTCCATAAGGGGGCAAAATATGAACGTACCTGAAACAAAAAGGCAAAAATTAACCCAACCTTTTAAATCACAACACAATTTGCAGAAGCAAAATAATAATTTCAGACAAATGCCACTTTTGTAATCATCTCACCTTATGTAATCTCTTGATGATATTCTCATTATACTCCGAGTTCCCCTCAATCATCCCCGTGACCGGATTCGAAAACCACTCCTTGAACTCCCGGTGGGATTGAAAAACGTTCGGCATTAGGAAGTGCATCAGCGACCACAGCTCCATCAAATTATTCTGCAGAGGCGTCCCCGTCAACAGCAACCGCTGCTGCGTTTGAAAGTTCAGCAGCAGCTGCCACCGCTGAGACTTAAAATTCTTAATGTTCTGGGCTTCGTCTAATATCAGGTATTTCCACTTCTTCCGTCGAAAACTCTGGTGATCTTGAATGACTAGCTTGTAGGAAGTAATGCATATGTGGAAAGCGTTCGGTTTCGTCCAGCCGGTCCTCTTCAGTTTGCGCTCCTTCTGGGTGCCGTAGTACGTTAGGATTTTGAAGCCGGGGCACCATTTCTTGCACTCCATTTCCCAGTTCAGCATGACCGACGTTGGCACGATTATTAGATGAGGACCCCAATTTTCTAAATATATATATACAAATATCTTTATTCTTTATTCTCTTTCACATAATTAATCTTAAGCAGTAAATATAATTTAACTGTAGTGTAAAGGTTTAAATCTATGCATCATAACAAATACATTAGTTTCAAATTAAATAATTGTATGTCACCAGTAATACTTTAAGAAATACTGTAGTAAAGTTAAATAAAACCAGTAGACATATATACTCTCCTTTCTTGTGAAATTGTGAGGAATCATGTCTTAATTCAACACATTGGATGAGAAAGGGTTTAACCCATTATTGGATAGCGTTTGTTTTACCGAACCTTAGTTTTGTTTGTATAAGTGTTGCTACATAACCTCACTTTCTTGCAACCGCATGAACCAGCTACAAAACTCATCGTACACAAGTCGGAATAATGAAAAAAGTGAAACAACTAAGGTCCGATAGATCGACAACCGATTTAGTGTATCTATTGAATATAATTTTTCGAAAGGCAACTTCGTTACCAAATCAAACCTCACCTTTTTCACAAGCCAAATGAGCTAGAAGGGCTATGGTCTGAATGGTTTTCCCTAGACCCATCTCATCTGCCAAAATTCCATTAAGCTTCCTCTCGAACATTGTTACCAACCAATCCAAACCAATGTGTTGGTATTCTCTTAATGGTAACTTTAATAGGAACGGTACTGTAGTAACAACCTGAAAACAATAAACATCTATGTAAATACAAGCATCAAATTGGGTCTTGATCGAAATCCCGACAAGCCAAAATCCTGAAAAATTATTGATTCTAGATTATTCTTAACCACTTCGCGCCCATGTAACTTTGATTGGGCTGTAGGATAATGCTGAAAAATTAATTTTTTCTTGTTGTTACCGTTTTCTACAACATATTATTCCACCGTCACAAATTTACTCATTTATGCAAATATGAAAAAATATTCCATAGATGGCGCTAAATGTGGATTTTTTTTTGTAAAATATTTTTGTTTTCATTTTTTTTGTTTGTCGCCACATGGGCGTGAAGAGGTTAATAGCATCAATTAAATGCCGCTTTAAACTATAGTTCATATTACTAATTAATAGTTTTAGCTCTAACCTCATCACATTCAGGCTGTCAACTGCACGTACCAACATTATGTAAGGTGCACCAGTAATTATTAATTAATTGAACATTTATACTTTATATATTTTTGCTTTGTAATTGGATTTATCCTGTTGGGCAATAAAGTGTATTATTATAATCATTGTCAGGATTTTGGCTGTAGGGATCCCATCAAATTACTTCAAATTAATTTCAAATAACATTACTCACGCTTGTGGAAGACAAAGTATTTCCTTTCGGTTGTATACTTTCAGCAATTGCAGCAGCATCATTGATTAGATCATTATTGTCAGTCTTTGTGTCTTCTCCCTCTTTAGAATCGTCCAGAAGCGACTTCAACCCGACCTCTTTCTCCTCGGCGTCGGATACATCTCCAGAAGTAGAACTCTCGTTGCCGGACTCGTCTCCGCCGCTCTCGTTTTCGTCGTCCATCTCCCCATCGGATTGGCTCGCTTCGGATGACACGGACATGTTAGAATCCTCTTCCGGCACCGGCGGTAAGTTGGCGTATTTTTTCTTCAACTCCTCAATATCCATCTCGGCTTCCGCATTAAGGGCATCTATCTCTACCTTGTGGTCTTGCACGCCTTCAGTTTTCTCCTGTTCTTGGATGGTATCCTCGTCGTCTTCGCTGCTCGAATCCGCTTGGAAATCGGTGTCGTTCTTCGCGGTCTTTTTGGTTTTTGTTTGCGGCTTTTCCTTCTCTTTGTCAGCGTGTTCTTCAGAACTTTCCTATGGAAATTAAAATTGAATTTAAGAACTAGTTGCCGGTAAAACCAGTTTTGCTCAAACAATCGTTAATCATTGCAACCGCTAACAAAAATTTACAGTAGTCCAGCTCCACACCTTTTATAAATACTTTCTTTCAATTTTAATGTTCTGATTTACATATTTATAATTCTTAATATTCCAATTCTAAAATTACGTTAGTTATAGTGTGACAAGAAATCCGGCAATGTCGCAAATATTGGCCTGAAGTTATTGCGTTTATTACCGTAAATTTTATTTCCTGATCAAATTTGATCAAAACTTACCGATGATTCAGGTTCACTTTCACTAAGCCGAATATTGTCCCTATTCTGCAAGTAATCTTTAGAGAAACTAAGAAAGTCATCGTAATCCATTTGCGATTCCCTTTGAAGGGCCGCCACCTCCTCACTTTGTTCTTCAGTATCAACCGCCTCCTCCTGTGCTATAGTCTCCTCGTCATCACTACTATCACTATCAGGCCGAAACTCATCTAGAAAAACAACAGTCAGTATTGTATAAAGAAAAATTCTAGACTTATCGGAGCTATACCATCTGAATTGGCTCGTGATACCGGATTAGAGTTTGCGGCGTTCGCGCTGTTTTCATTCACTAAAGGTTTATTCATCCCTTCGGCCAGCAACTGGGAGTATTTTTCCGTTTGATCTACGATGAAGCTCAGGTGCTGGTCCAGGGCCTTTTTCCGCTTTTCTTCCAGGCGGGTGTTCTGTTTGTATTCCACCAGTTTCTCCACGTTGTTCCAGAAGTTCTTGATCTCCTTCGCGCAGAAGGCGGCCACTCGCCGGATGTGCTGCTCTTGTGCTTTTTCGGCGCGCTGCGCCGCCATCGCTTTGTCTTGAAAGTACTTCTGCACCATTCTGGCGCACTTCTTGGCCGCCGCTTTCTTCCATTTACGTTCCTGCGCAAAATCCGCCGCCAGCCAGACCATCTCCTCGAGGAGGAAATCCCAGTGCGCTTTGACCCGAGGCATTTCTTGGACTTTAGGTAATCGCTTTTCGCTCCACAGGCCTTCCTTTTGTAGATCCGTTATCCGCTGCACGACGTAAGCTTCCTGTTTAGCTTTCTCCACAATCTGCTCCTGGTTATTTGTTGCTGGAGGGTAACCGACTGGTGTCTTCACTTTATTGGTATTAGTGGGGGTGGTGGTGGTGGTGGTAGTTGTGGGGGGAAGAGTCTTGGGAATCGAGTTAGAACTGGTTTCCTGTGGCGTTGAATTAGGTGTACTGGTTGTTGCTGATGTTGATACAGTAGGAGATGGTGTGTTAACGGACAAACCCGGCAACGAACTAACAGCGGTTGCAGTGGGCGTCGGTAAAGTTGTTTGCACGACATTACTAACAGAACTATTGCTATCATCAGCGTACTCCTTGGGATCGATAGCGTTTTCCTTAATGTAAGCCAAAAACTGTTGGGTTTTCGGCCTCTTGGCGAACTGATACAGATCCAATATATTTCCACCGATTTCGAGATGGTAGTTTTCCAACAGGTGCTCGTTATACTTCTCGCGTACTATCTTCGAGCGGACGTTCCGATGGTTCATGACCCGCTGAAGCTTGGCGGCGTAAGTGTCTTTCTTTTCGGGCGTGGACGGCAGCGATCTCTTGAGCGGCGATCTAGTGGGCGAATGGGATACCGATGCGTCCGCGGAAGGGAACAGCTGCAGGCGCACATTTGTCGGCTGGCGCGGCTTCGTCAGCGCCTTCACGATGCTCTGGTTCGTTAGGCTCGGCCTTAGAGGTGACGTCTGGCCCGTTCTCGAAGGGCTTATGTTTATTATGTGGGTGACGCCGTGCTGCAGGGCTGCATTATGGTCACTGATCTGGAAATAGAAACAAAAACTGCTATAATTGTTTTATTTTAAGGTTTGCATTTATTTTTACAGTTAAGTTTGAAATTAAAATTGGCCTGGTTAGGAATTTTGGCACGGTGTGAGCGTGAGAACTTTTTTTTTGCTCATCTCATGAACCGACTCTTTAAAATTACGAGTCGACTCTGAACCTCTTCACGCCACCTGTGGTGACAAATAAAAAAAAGAAAACAAAACAATCTTACCCCCCTTTAGCGCCATCTATGGAATATTTTTTTGCATAAATGAGCAAGTTTGTGACAATGGAATATTTCGGAGAAAAAGGGAACAACAAAAACATAATTTTTGAATAAACCTGAGATTATGCTACAGCCCAATCAATCAAAGCAGCATGGTTAACCATTTCGCGCCCATGCTGCTTTTACTTTTTCGTTGTTACCTTTTTCTACAAAATTTTAGGCCGCTGTCACAATCTCACCCATTTATGCAAAAAGGAATTAAAATATTCCATAGATGGCGCTGAGAGGGTATTCTTTTTTCTTTAATTTTTTTTTGTGGCGACCTGAGCGTGAATAGGTTAAAAATCATGAGTCCACTCCTTTTTTGCTGATCAACATTTTTTGGGGAAATATTTCATCACTTTTCATCTTCAGAGTCGACTTTTTTTCACTCTGACAACTCACAAAAAAAAGTCATTTGGGCGACCTCTATCATAGACATCTTGATTTAATTGTGCAAGCTTATTTTAATAACAGTCCCTTTTATGTTGATTAATTACTAACAGAAAATATTCGTACAACATTGACAAAAACGTAAAAAGTAACATGTCTTTGTAAACTAGGCTAAACCAAATGAATCCGTTTTAAGATACGACAATTTAGGATAGATAATTTTTAGACCAGTACCAGAGGTATGCAATTGATGAAGCTACAAAAGTAACGAGAATGTTATTCACTAATCCCGTGTTACATATACACACATAAATACATGAAAATGTAGTCAAGCCAAATTAACATTTTCTGAGAATTCACTGCTTGTGAGCTTACAAACATCCTGTTCAGAAATAGAACTTTCCAACTTGTAAGCACCTTATAATAGAACTGCAGCAATGATTTCTTTCATTACAAACTTATATTTTTTAATTTTTCTGAATTATACTGCATAACAGAAATAATTAAACAAATTTTTCTTAAAATTATATTAAAACGGCACTGTGTATGTTGGTAGATGCACTCATAAAATTTAATAAAACATTAGCCAAAATTATTCAAAAACTGACTAATAGTTGTTAGGGCCCGTAGTAATCCTAGTAATGATTAACGACCAAACAGTCTATTTTTAAAGCTATAACACCATTGTTCGAATGTTTATCTTTTAAATTGCTTACTGATGTACCTACATAATCCCCCTAATTTTAAGTTATAATTTACAGTTTGTTTGCGAATCACAGTGTAAACGATAAAACTGTAGTCGCAAATAAATAAAAAGTGTGCGATACACACAAAGTGAATTTTATTGAAATTTACAGATTCAGGATGTACCGCAACGAAATGGCTTCCATAATATTTATTTTATTTAACTTTGCTTTCTGGCAATTTAAACCAATCTCTTTTATACCTTAATCAATGGATCTTTACCTAGAACCCAGCTCCAACAATATTTTCATGCATTTACTCTCTCTACGATAAATTAAATTAGACGCAACCATATGTGCACGTACGTCATCCAAGGTGAGAAATCTCACAAGAATCACTCAAAAGAATACCCAACATTTATTTACTAATAGCTATTATAATATTAAAATAGCAATATATTTATTCTAATAAATAATATATTAGGAGAGTTTATTAGAAGGTGGATATCGCAGTATAAAAACGATCTACGTGCAAATATGAAAACTGTGAAAGTACACTTTACTTAAGTTATCTGCTGCTGCCATTGCTTTATTCAAAAACTAACTTACAGTAACTCTATTTGTAAACACTACTTTAATTAAAATAAATAAAGATTGTAGTTATTCAATTCAGTTTACAATATGTTTATTAAAAAATTAACCAAATAATCGATAGCCGATTGCACACGAAATCCCCATTACTCTAGCATGCACAAGCGATCGCAATTAATAAATGACTTTCTAATAGTGTGGTCTGATGGATGTGAAGGTGTGTGATGATGCAGTAATTTTTTTAAACAAACGCATGCAAAACATTTTAGAATACTAACCTGTGCCAACGCAGGAACAGCGTGCGGCTGCGACGTAAGGACGTACTGGCCTCCGGGAACGTGAGTGATGCGGACCGCCGGCCTCGGAGCCGTGCCCTCCCTCGGGGGCAAGGCGCTCTGTCCTGCCCCCGGAGTTTCATCACTCATCGCCTACTCAACTGAGGGTGTAGCGCCTGGTCCTTTACCCCATTTCAAAAAAATGGTTACCTGCAATGAGATCAGCCTTGAGAATTGAAAAACGCGCGCGCTCCGCAAATTACAAAACACAAGTTCCAATGTTTACAGACAATTAGTTCGGTTTGGCGGTAAAAATTGTGAATTCCGTGAAACCGATAAATTTTCGCGATTAATAAACAAAAATTGTTTACAAATAGTGAAACTTGAATCGATAGCATAGTGACGCAAATGTTATATTGACTGGCCGAGCCGCTCAGTCCGCAGTGTTCGAACCCCACCGAAGCCGCATCGCGAGCATATAATTATGGAAGTACGGCAGAACAGTCCAAAATCCAAGTGAGCCCCGAAGTTTTATTCGAAACGGCACCGTTTGCACTTGAGATCTGTTCGAAATCACGACTCCGGCCGACCTCGGTGAAAAAAACGGAGACAAAGGACGTACTTACGTAGCGACGCCATTTTACCCGAAACTGGTGGCAGGACGGAAACTTACCATCATGTAATCGCAAAATATCTCTTCGCTAGAAGCTCATCCACGTTTGAAAATACGACGACGTTAAAGATATAATTTCGTACTGTAATTGGGTACCCCACGATACTATCAGTCCGTCTGTATACGCAGCGGTTTCGTCATTTTACAGGCTCACAACGATGGACGCGTCGTTCCCAAACATGGCGACTGCCGTTTCACAACGCATCGCGTGAAACGCCCCGGCTCTCGCCAGCTAGATTCTGCCCCAGACGCGCATGCGCGGAACCAGAAACGGCGCGCGCTGTCTTTTTAAACGCGCGCGGGAGATTCGAAACGGGAATGTCGGCGCTCTCGCCGGAAACGCACCCTCTCTTCACCGGAGAGGTTTTGGAGAGATTGAGGCGTAAAAACGTGCACACAATTCATCAGTTTGTCGATGCTGATCTTAAGCTGTTGGCTACAACTGCGAATTTAACGTATAAAGTAAGTTTACTTCATTATCTTCTCAATTAATGTATAGCACTACTGCGGATTGAATAGAATAATGTTAGGTGAAGGCAAAAGCTGTTTAATAGTAGATTTGTAAATAAAATATTTGGCATTTTGCGGGAATAAATTTTCACGTTTCTTTGGGTATCACTGAACCGATTTCAATAAAATTTTTTGGTTGTATTCAGGAAAAATTTTCGTTTTTTTAATTCCGCACGGAATAACATAAAAATAAACAAAGGCGCTCCAATTTTCTCTATCGCGTGTTACCATAAGAATTCTAAAAGGTCACTTTCCTAAATTGTATGATAATCTCAATTCAACTTCCGTTTGTTTTCTTCTGAAATTGCATTGTTTAATTCGGTTAAAAGAAATAGAAAAACAATTGCGATAAACTTAAAAATGTAAAAATTTACTCAAAATTAATTGTCATTTACGGTTCTATTCAAATCTGGAAGCATTTCTGCTTTAGATTTTTAGATGGTCACAGTTTAACCAAACGCGAGTAATTTCTGTTTTAAACATTTTTAAAAGTTGTTTAAAGTATTCTTAAAAATTTACAAGAAACTCAAAATATTACAAATTTACCCAAAATTCATTATTCTTCGGAATTCCATAAAAATCCAGTAACAACTTTTCACTAGATTTTGAATTATTTACACCGAATGTACGAGGGTCATTTTTAAAGTAAGAACCGTTCTAGTTTAAATATAAATATAATAACTAACATTTCTTCAATTTTTTTATTTCTACAATAACTATCATCCTTTCGTTATTTTTCTTCAAAATGCTCAACCCGACAAAAGTATTATTCCGAACAGGAGATGAGTTTGATGATCCTCTCGTCGCAGAAGTCGGCCGCCTGTCCATGCTTTCGTTTTGTGTCCCTGCGTAAGCATTATTGGAACCCTTCTGGCACAGATCTTTACATTCTGCAAGTGTATACTAACAATGTCACAATGTATTAATTAAATTAATTAATTTGAATACTCGTGTAGAATAAATAAAAATGCAAGATCTCACAAATTGAATTTTTTTTTTTTCAGAATGTTTTAATCATACGTAAACACATCCTAAACAAAAATGCTGCGCTAACAAGAAGAGCCGATGAATATTATCAAGAATTATTGAAGCGAACTGCTATTATCTCCACGGGCATTAAAAGGTACTTTTTTTTTATCGGGGATAATAAATTTTATTTTCATAAATCAAATCATTGAATCGATACAAATTTCAAGAATCAACTGAGATTGAAAAATACAAGAGCGCTTTAGTAAGCTTCCTGTGTGAATATCAGCGAGTAGCCGCTGCTATTTATGAATAAAAACACAATAGAACATATCGTCGGCTTACTACCAAAACAGATAAGTACAATTTTTGTCATTTTTGAGATTGCACTAAGTAGACTAGAAGATTTTTGATGTAATGTTAAACTTTAATAAAACATCAATGTCTCAAAACTTTAGAATTGTAACTCATCTAATTGTTTTGGTTGTAAGCCGACGATACGATGAATTAGTTTCTCACTTAACTTGTGGTGAAACATTTCTGTATCATTGATTAAAACACTTGATTTAGTTTCACTGTTTTTATTTTTCACTCCGAAAAATAAAAACAGTGAAACTAAACAAAGCATTTTAATCGATATTCATAGTGGGCCTAAAAAAAACGGTACAAATCGGAAATATTAATGTTTTCAATAATAATTAACACAATCAATATTGCTTTGAAAAACAAAATGTTTACACTTATAGATAGTACTTCATCTGATCTATAAAAATAGGACCTTTCACTGTTATGTTCATTATTTAAAAATAACCCACGATGAGTACATCGTACTACTCGTGCTGTTTTTATTGGCCCACTATGTATCTATAAAACATACTTTTTCAGTTTGGATAAAATCCTCGACGGTGGACTTTACACCGGAAACATATACGAAATATGCGGAACACCCTGCCAAGGAAAAACACAATTCTGTTACACAATCCTCGCTAAATACGCAACGACCTACAAACAGAAGATCCTCTATGTCGACTCGAAGCACGACTTTTCTGCAACGCGTCTAAACGAAATTATAGGCACAAACAACCCCGAGGATGCCCTAAAAAACATCCTGATACAACAAGTGAACACTCCTCACGAACTAACAAACAGTTTATACGAAATCAAGGATAACTTGGGAAAAAATTTCAGGCTTCGAGTGATCATCATCGACTCGTTGCCGGCGCTAGTTTATCAAAGTGAAGGAATCGAGAATATTAACATGAGCTTGAGCGGTATCGTCAATGTGATGCGATTTTTAGCCGTAGAGTATCACATTGCTTTTTTGGTGACGAATACAGTTACTACGTGGAGGGAAAGTGGTTTCGCGAAGAAATGTGGTGTCGTTGAAACCGTCGGGTGCAGGAAGTTTTGGAGATCTGTTCCTAATACGAGGTTAAAAATTTGTAAAGGCGATAATGGAGGGTGTTATGAGATAAGTGTTTTGAAAAGTTCGCAGGTGAAGGAAGGGCAGAGATGTATTGTTAAGTTGGATGAAAGTGGAATGAGTTAATTGGAGTTTTATTGCTTTGTACTTCGAGCAATTTTTCACCAACTTCGAGTCGTTTTTACTGAGCCACCAACCACTCCAGGAGTCACAATGGTGTGCGCCAAGAAAGATTGAAGATCCTGCTTTCAGAGTTACCATGTTATTTTGCAATGTCACCGCAGCAGCAACAACAGAATTATCAACTTATGTTACAATATTGTTAATGCTGGAGGCTACTACTTCGTTATTTACAACGATCGTTTTGTATAACTTGGATATTTATTTTTGTGACTCAAGTTTCAGTAAGTAC
This sequence comes from Ocypus olens, assembly GCA_910593695.2. Classification (NCBI taxonomy): domain Eukaryota; kingdom Metazoa; phylum Arthropoda; class Insecta; order Coleoptera; family Staphylinidae; genus Ocypus; species Ocypus olens. Next base: position 6,115,000 of record OU343055.1, on the reverse strand, counting down.
ACTTACCATTTTATTTCATGTTTGAAAATGGTCACAAAAATAAATATCCAAGTTGGACAAAACAAAGTTACAAGTGTTTTATTAGTTATCTTACAATGTTGAAGCGGCGACAAGAGTGAAAAGGGTTCAATTATAGAAGAAATATTGTTAAATTAGATTAATGTATATTTGCATGTCATTTTTCTGTGTTTTAATGTGCCCTTTGAGAACCACTGGAATACAATAACTTAGATTTAAATTGAATTAAATATTTTGTTTGAATGTTCTCCTGGATTCAATGCCAACAGTTTGTAAATAGAATTTAGTTTGAATAAATTATTTGATCATGTAAATCTATTTTTTTTTAAGGTGACCAAACTATTGAACAATGGGTGCGTTCGTCAGAATTTTCAACTGTCAACATGTTTATACACATTTACGCTGAATGTTGGTATTTGGTGAACGCTACTTCAGAAATTCTGATTTCAGTGCTTTGTTTGTGCACTTCTTATATAATTTAAATTAAGCTACTTACACAAAAACATTAATTTTTTTTACCCATCAACAATTCGTGCATTTTCTCAACATCAGTTAAATGATAAATTATATTTTTATCACAAGACTTTGGTAATCTCCACGACTTCGACAACTCAAACACCAATCGGTTTAATTTGTACGCTTGGGAAAATAGCGACCGCTGGACGAACTTGTTCACAATCAAAAGTGCGTTCATCAGAAAATACCCAAACGGTTGGCAGTAAACTCCCAACTGTTTTGTCTGATGGACGCACCCAATATTCAAGATGTGGAATAATACTGTCAACATTGTGCTAACCTCAAATGATCTTCGTCGTACAAGTTGTTAATGTTTATACTTTATGCACGCGTCAAATATTCAAGATGAGATAGAATAATAGATTTATTAACTGTCAACATTGTGCTAACTTCAAATGATCTTCCTCGTCGTACAAGTTGTTTATGTTTATACTTTCATGGTTATCATTGGCGATTTTCAAATTTATGATCTATAGTGATCAATGAGTTGACATTTCAAAATTTTGATGATGAATTGATGATGATTTATTAATGAGCTAAGGTGTTTTTCCATTTCAGTATATGGATTCCCTAAGCGACACCAATTTTTTATTATTCCGAATCAAACAGAGCAGGATATTTATTTAAACACACACATAATTATAATCACTTTATTTTATCTTTTTATAAAACCACTCCAAATATGATTTATTACATTATAAGTGCACACTCATCCTCATAAAAAGCAAAACATATTAATAGCATTAATACATTAAACATATTTTGTATTTTATTTACACATTCCACAGCACTTCGCAGATCCACAGCTTCTGTTATCATCGTATCATATGCAGCCCACACAATTACACTGATGTGTAGAGACATGAACTCTGTAAAAATATCATTTTCAGTATTTAATATATTATTTTGAAAAGTTATAACTATGAAATAGATTATGTATCAAGGGAGAGAAATGCGCGATTTTTCCTGAGGTGCAAAAGCCTGAGGGATACAACGCACTGAGGGAAAAATTGCATTCTCTCCCGAGGTATACTATTTTTTCACAAACGGGATATTTTAAGAGTAAAACGTTCACTTCTAAAACCTAACCTAGAAAAAAAACGCTGTCAGCTATGACAGTAAAAATAAATAATGGAACGTCACGAGGAGAGAAATGATTATTTCTCTCACGATTTCGATTGCTGAGAAATCGACTCTCCAGTTTGTGAAAAAAATGCATTACAGACACACATTGTTATTTTTGGAAAACAAACAAGCCAAGTTGGTTTTCCAGAAATAATTTACTCAATTGTTGAAAATAATTGAACCGTTCACGTCAAAGCAAATGAAGGGTACAGGGAATAAACCGGCTTGAGTCACATTTTCATAATTTGTGGATAATGCGTTTTTAAAGTTTGACTTGGCCGTTTCTTTCCATGTACGGTGAATTATTAACCCGTAACTGCTGTTCTCCGGTCAATTGGTCAAATTGGTCAATATCCAGTAGCAACGGTCAGTTGCACTATTTGGAATTTAAATAACGCGGTTAATTTTTTAGTTCCGTATTCATTCATCCGCCAATGTATTTTCTTACATACTGAATGTCAGTCGGCTGATATACGCTCAGTTGTGGGTCGTGTTATTTGTCAAGATATTAATCAATTCTGTTTCCAACCGGTCAAATTGACCGGACAACAGCAGTTACGGGTTAAGTTGTTATTATAGCGCACTTAGACGGTTCTGTCATTTGGCACCTACACCACCTGGTAGAGTATATTTTGCACTACAAGATGGGGCAAAATCGCAAAAACTGGATATTTTGGACCAAGCCGGTTTATTCCCTGTACCCTTCAAATGTTATCTAATCTAACCTATAACTAATTTTATTATAAAGAATTTTCTTGCCACTTATCTGCTGAAACAAGTTGACTGTACAGAGGTGTCATGCAAGATTTAGGCCCGTATTCATAAAGATTCGTTATAACGCCTGATTACGTAACAACCACGCAGCTACCTTGTCCTTGCTACCGACGTATAATTTTTAAATTTTCAAATGTATTTAAATATTTTTTAATAATATCCAGTAGCAAGCTCATATCTCTAGCTAGAGTAATTTTTAACGATGCAGTACGAAAACACCGAAAAGAACTTCTACTTTGACGGCCCGTTAAATTACATACGATGTTACAATCGTAACAGTCCGTTAAGTGTAATCAGCCGTTATATGGATGACATGAGTACATAATTATTAACACGTTCGCTGCCACCGACGCGCTAGTGCGTCTGACTTTATACTTGCGTAAATGCAATCCCAATTGTGGTGGCAGCGAACGTGTTAATATAGGAATGAATAAACTGTATGTGAACAAACACCCAAAAATATTATAATTAAAACATTTTTGGTTGGTAAATGCCACCGTTACTCTCCTTTCTAGTAATGGCGGAAAACGATTTCACAGATTTCCCACCTTGGATCTAGAAAGGAATCATTATCTCACGTGCAGTTAAAATTCATGAACAATATTGATTCGTTTTGCAAGAGCAATAAATAAATATAATAAGCAAAATATTGTGTCTGTCTACAGATAAACTAATTTTTCACAAACGGGAGAGAAAGTCGATTTCTCAGCTGTCAAAATCGTGAAAGAAATAACATTTCTCGCCCAAGGGAGAGGAATGATTACTTCTCTCTCTAGGGTGAGAAGTAATAATTTCTCTCCCTAGGATGTTCCATTATTTATTTTAACTGTACCGGCTGACAGCATTTTTTTTTTCTAGGTTAGATTTTAGAAACGAACGTTTTACTCTTAAAATATCCCATTTGTGAAAAAATAGCAAACATATATACCTCGGGAGACAATGCTATTTTCCCCTCGGTGCCTTTGTATTTCACGCTCAGGATACAAATTTTGCACCTCAGGAAAAATCACGCATTTCTCCACTTTGGTATATAATCTACTACCATATGTATAAAAATTATTTTAAGGGTGGCTTTGTATTTCGGAACTTACGTTGCAGGTTTGATACGTCGCATCACGTCTTCGCCACCAGTTGTTCATATGACATCAAGTCAACGTGCTGAACTAATCTAAGACCATGATTTTGTTTATCATGGCTTATCTAAATAATTTTTATACATATGGTATTTATGGAGGAGGATATTGATTAGAATTATAAATGCAAATCAAGCATTAACCGATGGATCTTCAAATCGATAGCCGTTACAGATAAAAAACAAACACCACTATCATTACATGTTTCTAATTATCTTTATCTACTTTTGCATACATGTTTTGCTTATTGGTTAGTGTGCGATAATTACCTGTAAATTTGTGCATTTCGATTGAATGTGAGCCTGGCTTTCCATACCATCCTGATCTAAACCGTAAAATATCAAAGATTAGCAACATCGACATCAATAAAACCAGAACGTTTCAAAAGCATTAAAACAAATATTCGTGTAGGCTAGAGGAGTGAAAAACCGTGTTTTCATATGTTTACAAGACATTATGCTAAAAAAAAAAAATTGAACTGGAACAGATATATAAATTTCTCAAAACAATTATTGTTTACTTTTCTGTATGGATTCCAGGGCACCAAAAAAATATTCTTGAAATTAAAAAAAAAAAAATTTACCAGAATAATTTACTACAAAACAAATTTTGGAAAATAAATTTTTACCAGTTTTTCACTCCACTCTATTCTAGGTAACTACTTAATATCCAAATAAACCTTTATATTGAATAACACCAGTGACGGCTAGTGGGATAACTCATGGTACAGCCGAGATAGGGTCGGTTGCAGAGACTGAACCTATCTGTATTACCTCTCGGAGGTACCATGAGTCACCCCGCGAGCTGTCATTAACACTTTCGCGGCCAAGCGGTCACAGGTGCCCGCTATAGACTAGCCAGAATATTACTCATCGGCTACTGGTGATCGCCCTGGCCGCGAAAGTGTTAAAAACATATCCGGAACAACACAAGTTATAGAATGTAATTATAATGAACACATGAATAAATTTGTGAGCCACAGAATTTTGTTTCAAAGTTGGCCATGACAGAGAGAAACAGCAGTCATGCCCGAGATTAATTCATTTTTTTTAAATAAAATTCAATTGAACTAATCTAGTCTCGTGACGTAATAAGATGTGACATACCTCATTTATCTCACAGCCAACTCTGAAACAAAATTTTGTGGCTCACACGATACTTATTATGATCATAACTAAGTTCTACCATGAATCTCTTGCACTCAAAATATACCAAAATGCATTATCAAAACTGTGCGCATGGTTCTAGAAGACTTACAACAATTTTGATTGTAAGTTCGCTGGCCATTGCATTGTTCTAGCATTGATGCAAAAGTATAATTACCACATGGTAATACACCGATTGTCAATGCATGTACAATAACTGTTAGCTTGGTACGTTGAAAGAAGGGTTTATTATCAAAACATAGCTACAGTAGATCTCCCTAGGGAGGGAAGTAATCATTTCTCTCCCTTGGGTGAGAAATGTTATTTCTCTCACGATTTCGACGACTTTCTCTCCAGTTTGTGAAAAAAAAGAAAGCTCTAAGTTCATCTTTTTTTTTCAATTTTAGATAGATGAATTTATTTTGGCCTTCAAAAACAGATTCGTGCAAGATTTTGTTACAGATTACTATGCAAATATTGGATTGATGAGGCTATTACTTGGTGAAATTCCATAATATATGTGGTAAGTAAAACACGTGTGTTGAGAATTTTCACAATTTTTTTTCACAGAAACACTGCGACATGTTTTGCCACATAGTGGCCTTATCAGGCAGATGATTAATAAATCAATCATTAATCATCTGCCTGATGAAGCCACTGTGTGGCGAAACATATGTCGCAGTGTTTTGACATTAAAAATTTGTGAAAATTCTCAACACACGTGTTTTACTTACCACATATACTATGCAAATGTTAAGAATGTATAATACGTATATCCACAAACTTCTCAAATAATAGGTATATTTTTCTTACTTGTGTTTTCATCGCTCTTCATTGAACCATCAAGAAGTTAATGGATGTCTGAGCCAATAAAACCTTCAACATGTACATCTGGTATTCCCGTTTCAGATTGTCCAAAAATTGTCCGCTAATGGAAATTAGATTTAGATTAGTCATTTATTACAGTATAAAATAATACAATAATATATTTTCCAAACATTAACGAGGATTGCTTTGCTTCAACATTATTTTATGCATCTTAAAATAAACACGGTGAACAAAACTGTCAAGGTTAAGATTGAGGACATAAATTATTACAAAACTTTGTCCGCACCCATAACCCCCAAATGATATACTTCCAGTGATCATACTAATACAAATATTAAAATACCAGATAGATCGAGAAGATGTACAGACCTTTAGAGGCAGGCCGCGCACCGAAAATCGAAGCAAGAGGAGCATAAAATGGCCAGAGTACAGAGATACAAATCGGGTGGTTTATTACAAGCTGTATGCTTGTCACCAGACACGTTCATGCCTCCCACAGGAATTGCACACAGTTTTCAACAAAGTGTGATAATTTTTGTCATCTAATGTCCCAAACAAACTCCATATTACACCGATGGTCTTCTCCCACCCTACGCCCACCCATTTGTCACAGCGCAACTAGCCAATTTCAGATTGAACCATTGGACAAGGATCGACTAACATTTAATCATCAAAAATATCCTATAAAAGTTTGATGGCATATTTTTTGTTAAATTTAATCGTCAATGTTTACAGAAATATTAGAGTCCATTTATTTGATAGATTTAAAGTAATTAATCACAATTGTTTATAATGAAATATCTATCATTGTTCCAAAGTATTTCATAATCCCAAAACAGGAGACCAACCGTCCATAATCATCCACCGACAAAGGCAGAAATTTACAATTACAACAATAGCAATCTTAGCTGTCCAAGCAAACAATCTCAAAGTTATCGCACATTACGATGTAATATCTAGTTAGGTAACAGTAAACACGATACTCCTACTTCAAGGATGTATTTTGAACAATGGCGTTACGTCGTAATATTAAAGTTACCATACAAAAAAAAATTACCATAATTATGTCGAATTCCCCATAGATCATTTTGATGTAAAGGTGTTGCACAACTAAACTTTTCATGGTTATCTGCTCCAATATACATGAAGACAGGAATGTGAAAGATTTCCCACCAGTCTAAACTTCAAGACGATACAAATCTGAAAAAACAAAATTAACATAATCTCAAGTTAAATCTAATATTAAACCGGATAAACAAGACATTTCATATTGAACAATATTTATTCTAAGTTTAATAATTGACAACAGTAATGGTTCAAGCAATAAAATATACGGAATGTATTTATAATCGTGATTTCGTGAAAGAGAAAAAAATCATTACAAATTTCAACAATTTGCAAAATAAGTTTGATGACAAAAAGTCGGCATTGCAGTCGTGTACAATTTTGCCCGTAGTTGAAGGGTTAAATTATTTTCCGTTTTCACGCACAATTATTATATAACTGTCAAGGTTAAGATTGAGAACATAAACTATTATAGAATTTTGTTCGCACCCATAACCCCACGAATAATATACTTCCGGTGACCATTCCAGTATAAATCATGTCATACCAGTTGGATCAAGAAGATGTGGTAACGCCAATTAAAAGAAAATTTAATGTACATCATCGCACCATGTTTGTGGGACTTCTTGGCGTATAGAATGATGATTTGTTCTAACAATTTATACAAATAAAATTAGTAGACTAATTTAGTCCGCCTGGTTATTAAATGGGGTATAGCAAATAATTCTACAACATTTTCATTCATGCTGTTTTTTAATCAACGGAAAATGTGAATAGGATTTGCACACTTGCAAGAAAAGGCTGTTAAAAGTAAAAATAATTCTAACATATTACATTTAAGTACGAGATCATTTTCAATGTTGTGAATAATGGCAAAATCTCAAATAGCACGAAATCGCAATAACTTCGACTTTGTTCCAATCGCTTTGAAATTGCTTCAGCGGTAAAATATTTGCTAGTCATGAATCCATTTTGATATAATTTTAATTAATGGCAATACATGTTTGCCAATTTTCTGTAATTGCAGCAAAACATGCTAAAAATTTTTGGTAACCATCAATTCAAAATAACTACTACCGCCAATGTGGTCTGACAATTTTGAAACAAAAAAGGCCGCTTCTCCATCCGAGTGCCACATGAAAATAATCTAGTATCCATACCAGCAGCGGCTCGTGGATTTTCGGCAATGGGGCAACGGAAGAAAATTTGACCGAAACAGCAACAAAATATTTCCTTCCTCTATAAGAGTAAGTAGTGCGGCACGAGCGACATCTTTGTTTTTGCCCTCCCTGCGGAAATCCACGAGCCGCTGCTGATCCATACTTCAGGTTGATGTCTTTTGTAATGATGCATTGGTCTCTGATCAGCATACAGCCAATTATAAAACTTCCACGAATTAATGACAAGTTACGTCAATTGGAATTTGTTTGGTAATGCTATTACACGAAATGTTTTGTCGGCTAAGAAACGTATTTTCACAATTTGCACTGCTGGGGTTTGCATTGTTACCAAACACTTGATAATTTGTTATTTTTTTACTTACTACACTTAAGAAAACATTAGCCACTCTACATACAATAATAAGCATAAAGAATAACTTACAGTTGATTGGTGATCTTATCCAGGAGGGAGATTCTCCCCTAAGCAAGCAGATTCTACAATTTCCTCCTCCGACCCTCAAGATCGAGGCTCCAGCTGAAATAAAGAAATAGATTTAGTAACAACCCTTTAACAAATACGAAGTGCAAGAATAAATAAAACAAGAACTTCAGATAAATGCCTCGGTTGTCATCACCAATTGGAAAGAGTTGAATGGATCTCTAACCATCATTTTTGGTAGTTGAATATCATCATGTAAAGCGTAACAATTATTTCAATTGAAATTTATTTATTGAACAACACATTATAAATAAAATGTGCAAACAGAATAATAAATAAAGTTAAATACCTTATTAGTAATCACCAATCGGAAAGTAATGCGTCTTCAACATTGTCCTTGGTAGTTTGATGGACTCCTTGCAGGCTTTCTTTAAAATCAATCAAGCTGAAATAAAGAAACAGATTTAGTAACAATTCTTAGTCATATATAAAGTGCAAGGATAAAACAAGAACTTCAGGTAAATGCCTCGATTGTCATCACCAATTGGAAAGAGTTGAATGGATCTCTAACCATCATTTTTGGTAGTTGGTTGTCATCATATTCATTGTGAAATATATTTTGAAACAATGGCTTTGAAAAGCAAGTTTGCGGCTTGTTTACAAGAATTAATAATATATGCATGCAAAGTTAATTATACCGAGTCTCTGGGATAAGGGGCGAACATAGGAATTTAATGTATAAAATTTAATAATAATTAATATGTGTAATTATTAGCTCCCCTATTCATTTTAGAGAAAAATCGTTAACCAAGAGTAAGTAGTGCAGCATGAGCGGCATCTTTGTCTTTGCCTCCCCTACAGAAATCCAAGAGCCGCCGCTGGAATCAGCCAAAAATAAAAAGCCGGCCTGAGTATAAAATTCTCCCTGGGACGGCTGCGTATTGTATGCCATATATTTAACATTGTCTCGAGGCGACAAGCAATCCGAATATACTAAACTACTTTGACACTGCATTGATGTTAAACTCACCGATGGGCCGGTGCACTTGAGACACCGTGTGGATATCACGCCGGGCTGTTAAGGGTTAACATTAAATTTTACAAGTGCACGTTTATTTTAAGAGGTTTTCAAAACAAATTTTCCAGTTTGTGATACCAAACAATACACAAGCTCAAAAATCATACGGACGGTAAGGTATGTTGTCACGTCTTCTTATTTTAATCGGGGTATTTTCAGTACGGAATACTTTCAATTTCATTTCGTAGTAACCGATGTTTATACAAATGTATATGAAGTAGTTTCACGGGCTCGGCATGGCCGTCATGACTCATTATTTATCAATTGCAAATGGAAGTTACAGGACGGCAAATGTAACTTGCCGTTGCGCAGTGGCAAAATTGTGGGCGGAACCTTCGAAGGGCGCTCTCGATAGATTTCGTTAAGAGTTCACATGCCTGGTACATTCAATAATGTGGAGGAGAGCGCCTGATAGAGTTGTAAATGAATAGCGCACGCGAAGAATATGTGCTTGCTTATTACAGAGACCGTACTCGGCCGGCTGTAGAAAGAGAGCTATCGCTTGCTCTGGCCAATTTAAATTTGCCGTCCTGTATTTATGCTTAAGTTGGGAATAAGCTGAGGCGAGACACCGCGTTGATGTCACGCCGGGTTTACTGGTTAACATTAGATATTGCACGTGCACATTTATTTTAATAAGAGGTTTTCAAAGCATCATTGTTGTTAACGTCTTATCAAATGGAAAACACAAAGTAGTCGACAACAAACAATGCTCCGAAAGCATGAGGAAACTTACCATTATGTAATCACGAAATATCTTCCGGTTAGAAGGTCATCCACGTTTGAAAATACGACCACATTGTGGCTATAATTTCGTGCTGGAATTGGGCACCACGAGTTATTAACTCGAACTCGACTGTACAGTTCGGGAACCATTTTAGAAAGAAAGCTTTTCTACCTGACAGCCACGAGCTAAATTCTGGCTTGGTCCGCACATGTGTAGAAGCAAAACGGCGCGCACGGGATTCCCCGCGGGAGATATAAACCTATCGCCCCGTTTTAGAGGAATGAAAGAGGAATAATTTATCTACACAATTCATCAGATTATCGATGATTATTTCCAGTAGTTATGCACAACAACAAATTTTATTTACAAAGAAGGCATTTTTTTTTATTTTACGTCGAAAGTCAAGAAGCCACTAGATTAAAATCATTTTGAAACATTTTTATTCGTTAAATATATTACTCTAATGCTTTGACTATATATATTTATTTATTATATATATTTAGTCAAAGCTTTATGTGTCCCCGGGCACTTGCGTCATCCCTCGGACAATCAAATCTCCCTTGTGGAAAAATAGAAAAATTTCTGAATTCAACTCAACTCTTTGCTTCACCTGTTTAAAAAATAAATAAAGACGAAAAAAGATGACGCAATCACGGCCAGAATTAAGTTGAATTGATTTGTCTTGTTTTATTAATAAATGCACATATATTTTAATTTTAAACGCAATCGGGAAAAAACTATAACTGTAATCCTTGAATTACTAGCAGGTGCTCGTACTAAATTTTCATTGAGTTTCCTTAACCATTTTATACTTCATTCAATTCAGAATGAAATATTTGATCATTTAATGATTAATTTGATTATAGGTATAAAGTTCAAGAATTCTGGCGCCACTTATTAGTTCACCGCTTGCCTGACAGATGACGCAATCACGGCCAGAATTATTGAAAAGGTATGTCTTGTTTTAATAATGCATTAACATTTAATTTCAACAGCCATGAAACTGTAAGTGTAATTCTTAGTAAAGCTTCGAAAATATTGCGAAATGTTCTAAATTTCAATGGTAGGCTTTACAGAAAACTCAATTACCGATAGGTGGTCATGATTAATTTTCATTTGCAAATTACGGAAAAACCGCTAAATTTCCCTAGCTATTTTACACATAATTAAATTCGGAATTAAGTACTCTATCAATTAGTGTACAGCACGTTGCTGGATTTTTACATTTTGATTATAGGTATAAAGTTCGAGGGTTTTGGCGCTGCTTGCAAAACCGCACTTAGTAGTTCACCCCTTGTCTGAGAGATGGCGCAATCATTCCCAGAATGATTGAAATGATTTGTTTGCATTTTATAATGGTGATTTTAATCATCACTGAAATGTTGTCTTACAGTTTCAATCTGTTTATCTAAATGTACTGTAAAATCTGAAAATAATAGGAAAATTGAGGTATATTGTGTTGCCTAATCATCACTATTTCGAAATTTCATAAATAAATTAACTTCATACCAATAACAAATTAAATATTGATTATATTTATATCAAAAGGTTTAATTTTATTCAAATTAACGACGATACTCAAACAACTACATAACCTTACTTTGAGATTACATTACATGTAAACAAAACCTAAAATGATGTCTTTAGTACCTGATTACGAAGACTCCTCAGAAGATTCCGAAGAAGAGGACGAAGTCAGGTAATGTAGTCACCTCACAATTCCCCTAGTATCGACAGTTCATCACTTGTAGAACTTAAGAAAGTATAGACAATTTTCCCATACAAAAAATCGGTCAGCCTCTAAAAATTCCAGGGATTCAGATGAGACAACGGTACCGTCCAGTAAATTACCCACACCCGGGTTCTTAAACAACGACGAGGGCAACAAGAACCTACTTAAAACCTCCGTGTTCACAAATCCGTTCATCGAAGCGGAGATGGCGAAGAGGGCCATACTGGAGAAACACGTGAAAATGGTCAACACGAACGACACGGCGGCTACCATAAACGGGAAAAAGGTGTGCTGGAATTACAGGAAGGGCAGGTGCAGGTTCGGGCACAACTGTAAGTACGCGCACGACTCGGATTTGCAAAAAACCAAGGAGGAGCTGGACGTGCAGAATCAAATCCAGCAGACGGTGATCTGTCAGAGCAGGGATTTGCCGCAGCCGACGGCGCAGGAGCTGAATCAAATCAAGGAGGAGTCGGTGGCGGGGAAACAGAAAAGGAAGAGGCCGGGGCTGACGCAAGGGCTGGTTCCCGGGAAGAAGGTGATGAAGAAGTATCTCAATCAGCAGAAGCAGTAGTTTATGATTTTTTTTTTTATACGAGTGAGTCGGGGAAAATTTACTTCTTAATTTGTACTCGTGAATAATCAATTTTAAATAGGTGGGATTTATAGAAAATGCAATTCGCGTAATCTTGATGTGAGTTTGTGAAAATGTATTAGTTAATTGTAATTCAAATAAAACGAGTAATTTTGTTGGTATCACTTTATTAAACAATGATTTAATAAAGTGATACCAACAAAGTTACTCGTTTTATTTGAATTATTCAAAATGTATCACGAAGTGAAAGCCTCCACAATTACTTATATTTTAATTTGTACATTTAAAATAATAATAAAAAATAAGACACTTTTCATAATCTACAACACTGTTTTTCAAACTTGACTTGGACAAAACCATGTTATTCAGAGTGCCAATACTTTCTTTGATGTAAAATTCGTATTCGTTTAATAAGACATTCTTTCATTTAGGTACTTACAGAAAAAATTATCGTTAAAGTAAAATCAATGTTGGTATCTATAATTATATATTAATGTGCAAAATATTACAAAATTAAACACAGAGCAATTTAAATCGTTTATTCAATAGTATATTTTCAATACAATAAAATCATTTCCAAACTGACAATATAAAGACAGCTGCCGACATGGATTGTACACAAATATTATTGCGATAGTTTTAGAATACAAGAAAATCAACTTTTTTTTTAATCCCTAACGAATACTTTATTTCATCTTGCAAATTGAATGATATAAAAATATAAACACTTTATTTCGAATTAGCCCCCTTAGAAAGTATGCATAGAAAAATTTAAGTGAAAATTTTAATTTTTTAAGTACTTCATTTGATCACTCGACACGAATATACAGCGCACGTTTATAGTGGAGAGAAAGGAAATCCGACTTGAGCACCTTAAGAAAATAGAATTTCTTGTATGCCCGACAACAACCTTCTGAATCCAGGTACCTTTTTTTTTAGAAGTTTACGGGTCTACGGCGAACTAAAAGGTTATCTACAAAATAAGTAACTAAGTACTATATCAGGCCACTTCAAATCAACACATTGAAGTAACTAGAGTGTTAATGCACGATTGAAAGTTTTGAAGCCGATCTTCAAAATTTTTTCTGTGCACGTGATATTTCTATTTAACTAGGACGTTCTTCTAATTACATATGTTTACAATATAGTTGCTCTAGTGTTTTAGATATACTTAATTAATTATTGGGTTACTAGTTATAAACCTTCCATTAATTTGTCTAACCGATTTAAAAAAAATCACTGTATTTAAATAAAAGAAATTATAATTAAACACGGATCTAAGTCGAACAAAACGTTACATATTTTCATCGTTATAAAAATATTTTCTCCATTTAAAACATTACAAAAATATATATTCTGTATTATTTTAAATAAGAACTCTAACGCTTTGTTCTACCCGGTTTCTATTAAGACATCCCCGCCACGGCTTTGGCGTTGGTGAAGCCCATATTTCCCTTCAGGCCTTTATGGGCGATTCCTTTGGAATCAGAATGTCCGTTCATTTTTAAGTACTTCTCCTCGATCCCGTTCGAGTGGCCGTTGGTCTTGGGTTCTTCTCTGGGCGCTTCTTCAGGATCTATTAAACAACTTTGTTTTAGTTTTTTTGTGTAAACACTGCAGATAATTATATTTGTATGGAAATTACAATTTGACGCTAAAAAAGAAGAACATTGTAGAAAAAGGAAAACAGTTCCAATAGCCTAAATATCCTAATTTTTAATACGTGATATTCCTAATTTATCTCACGGCCAACTCTGAGTAAAAATCTTGTGGCTCACACGTTAAAATGCAACATTGCACTACACAAAAAAAAGGAATGACATAACCAAATTGTTGGTAACTTTTTCACTACCAACAAAAATGTCATCCTAACAAAGCTTACTGCGAGAATAAAATTTGAACAGAGTATAGCTGAGTATATGCAGAGTCTGTTGGGAATTGAATCATTACTTGCATATTTTGATAATAATTACCTGGTGTCGCCAGCGGTGGCGGCCTGAAGAACTTTTTCGAGGTCTTCCAATCCTCGCGCAGGGACAGATTATACATGGAATAATCCGGATTCCCGGTCACCTCCTTCTCGATGTTCAAGAATTCTGGCAAACACTTCCTTAGAGATCCTTCGTCTAATGCTGAATAGGTTTCAAGTAACATGAGACCCTTACATCTGGGGTGGCTGGGCTCCTCGTAGATGTCCAATTGGAAATACTGATTGTTGACGAGAAAACACCTCCGTTTTTTGTATATCGTGAAATGAGATTTATCTTTCTGCGCCAATAAATTAATGTAGTCACGGTGTGTAATTTGCGTTTTAACTTCGACCACTTGACCGCCCGGCTGTCGTTGACGTCTAACCGTATGAATATAACTGAAATATCCTGGATAAACAAGAAAACAACATCCACGGTTAGTGCACAACAAAAGAGAGTTAAGTCGAAAAATTAAAGAGTCGTTTCAAGTTACCGTGTATTTAAGTTAAAATTTACAATTTCATAAAACGTATCTTATCCGCGATAATTTTTGACTCTCACCTTTTTGGCCTCTCTTCCGCAACCTGACCTGGTTGGGCGAGTTGGACTGAAGGTAGGTGTGGACGACCTCGAAGTCTTGGAAGCGGGGGAAGGATTTGTTCTCCGGCAGCGGTCCCCTGATGAGGAACTTCACCTTCCTGGAGTTCTTGAGCAGCCTGTCGCCGGTGTCGATGCTTATCTTTTGGCAGACCGAGCCGATCATCCTTCGCATTTTTCCCTCGAAATCCGTAGAGTTGTCTATCACGTCGAAATACGGGTGGCCTATCCAGGCTGCCGCAGCGTTGTAGTCCAGTTCTTTGGCTAGTTCTACTCCTTCACTGCGACATGAATGGTCCTGAAAAAATACGCGTTTCAATAAAACAATGTCTGATTTTCATTATATTACGATTAATACTAAAAATAGGTCCGAAGCAATCACTAGATGGCACTTTCTAACATATGTATGTTGGAATAAAGTTCATGTATATACTAAAAATAGATAATCAATAAATGAAACAAAAAACAACCGATATTAATTATATAATAATATGTTGAAGTGAAAAATTAATTTTTACAGAAATAATACTGAATAATACAGAAATTTCAATATTACTTTTTCGACTACCCAATTGTATTATTTTACCTCGGTGGTGTAAAATTCTTCAGCGCCATTCGCGGCCGATACCATGTGGACGATCTGATTGTATCTGTTGTCCCTCAGGTCGACGTCGTTCCAGCTGTTATCCTTCATCAGTTTTTCCCACTTGTCCTTGGAAATGAAGGCCGAGGCGTCCATCGCCCCGCGGTCGCAGATAATCAGACAGTTCCTCCTGCACGTCTTCCCCAGCTCGAAGAATGTGTTCTCGATTTGGATCATGGTTTTCAGCAGGTTCTCTTGAAATGTAAACGCTGAAACAAAAATCCCATGAATTAGCACAATAAGAAATATTTGTAACGAATTAAAAAAGAATAATAATAATAAAAGCTAATGATACGTTTCTCTAAATTAAGTAATTAAGATTTAAAAACATAGAGGGGTTATGTCAAATGTCAATGAATAATCACTGAACGTACTTATTGGAATAAAAAAATGATAGATGGCGCTGGCGATATTCTGGATATAATTTTAAAATAGTCGTCCTGCATATAAACCTGTAGGCATATCCAGGTTAACAAACACGAAATGTAGTCAGAGTACATAAATATTCAACCTGTTCATAAATCTAATTAGATGGTCAGGTACTGTTATTCATGTAAAATTAATAGTACTATTTTGACCAGTTAGCTGTGTGACAAGTACAGAGTGAGCAACAATGGTTGCAGAATGATAGGTAGGCGACCGAATACACATTTTGGTACAACTGATAATATGGAAAGAAAATCCCTTAGATTGCTTTTCCATTGGCGTAGCAAACAGTTTTTTCCCAAAATAAATAAAATATTTAATCATAACTTTATTTTTCATTTTTGCAATTTTAATTAAATATACAAACTAAATTGAATTGATTAAGGTTTTGTGCATTTGAAAATAATAAACGTGGAGTTAGCATCCCTAATTTTATAACAAACGTTAAAATCCTAGTTACTCTTTATTAATTTTTCCTTGGTATGAACTTGGAACGATCAAATTCCCCAGATTTTTTTGGCGGGAAATTTAACTTGTCTGCAAACATTGTTGCTGACCCTATAGGTAAGTATTTTGACAATAATTCTCATGTTTGTGGTAATGTTTATAGTATTTTGACAATAATTGTCATGTTTGTGGTTATGTTTATAGTATTTTAACAATAATTATCAAAATACTATAAACATAATCATATACATATGATAATAAAACGCTTAAACAATTATTGTAATATCCAAGGCTAATTGTTTTAATTAGTACCGTGTGAGAACATTAATTCCGAACTTGTTATGAGAATGTGTACGTTCTAAGATCAAAATTGATTACAGAATGCTTAAATTCTACAGAGGTCGTGGAGAATAGTATATTGCACAACACGTTATGAAAGTGCTCTATTGTTCAAACGACAGAAACGTTTGAAACACGAGCGCTGTATTAGTTTCATGCACAAAAAGTAGTATCATCTAAGCCGGGCTTCAAATCATTAATTGAAACAACTATTTTCCTTGCCAACGCCACGATTAGAGCAGGGAAAGTACTCATCGTGGCATTTGCACAGTTATTTCAATAAATTATTTGTTTTGTAGGTAAATTTTATATTTCAATTGTTAGTGTCAGCAGAATGGCCAACTATACACCCGCATCCTCACCCTCACTCGCCGAACAGGCCGCCGGCATGCAATATTTACAAGAGTGGCCATTGTCGTTGTGTGGATGACGGAGAAGGGATAATCGGTGGACTGTCGCCCCCGAGAAACAAAGAGAGAACATTTTGTTAAAAAAAAAACAAACAGAAAAGGTGCGCAAACTGTATCTGCATGCAACATGTTCTTCTGGATATCTGAGCTTCAATTAAATCACCACTTATTGCAGACATGTGTTAGTTTGTGTTTCGGTCATAATTAAAACACATTCTTTAATGCCTTAGAATGTTAGTGCAAGCGCGGAAAATTGAAGAATTTGTGGTGTTATGTAAATCCAGTCGTAATATCTCGCCTTTTTGTGTTATTACGATTCTTTTCGGGTAATTTGATTAATTAAAACACTTGGTTTTGTTTCACTGATTTTATTTTTCTCTCCGACTAGTTTCGACCTTAGGTCATTAGTCTTTTCGGGTAATTTTGGCAGGCACTAGATAGCAGTGAAGGCTCGAGGGGTGATTCATGGTACGGCCGATGTGGCAATACTGATAGTCACGCCATCTCTGCAACCGACCCTACCAGTGACGGCTCGCGGAGTGACTCATGGTATTTCCGATGTAGCAATAAAGTATTATTATTAAGGGGTGTTCGATTATGGAAATTAATAATCGTTTATTGATTATTTGTAATAATCGATTATATCTATTAATCAAATTATCAAAAAACCACATTTCGCAAGCCACAAAAAGTTACTTCTGCTCTGAATAAAACTCGCCAATTTTTTCCAAACCGATTCAACCATTTTCGGCAACACACGTTTTGTTCGAAGTGGGGGACTTTTTGCGGCTCGTCGGTATTCGGATGCCGAGCCGCAAAAAGTCCTCCACTTCGAACAAAACGTGTGTTGCCGAAAATGGTTGAATCGGTTTGGAAAAAATTGGCGAGTTTTATTCGGCTTTTTGTGACTTGTCGGTGCCGAAATCTACCGGTTCGTCACAAAAAGTGTCGCTTCTGCTCTTAATAAAACAATATACTATTGCTTTTTGATAAATCTAAAATATCGTTTGATTTTATTTTTCGAAATCTCTTTAGTTTTTGAGTAAACCGACTATTAGAATTTGAACTATAAGATTGGTTTTGACAGTTGAATAAATGACGTTTGCAATTTTATTATGTATTTACGTAGAAATACCAAACTACTGCAACATTTTGAGGTTTCAATAATCAAAACCGTTTCTAATGGATATTTCCGTTAGAAATAATTCGTACGGAGAAAGTCATTTCTGTATAAAGTAAATGGATTGATTTGGTAAAAAAGTGGATGTATTTTTTAAAATAAAAATAATAATTTATAGGTGCCAGAACTTCACGCAGGTCACAGCATTCAGTTGTATACATGATTTGTTCTGATTGGGATGAGTTAAAAATTCATCCCGAGAGTGAAAGGCTTTAGTAGAAGTATTGACGATGTCGCCACACCCACTAAATCACAGGCTGTCCACAAATACATCATTACCTGGCCAACAATCGTTACGTGACAGAGCCAATTTTAAAAATAAATCATCAATAATTTGCGTAATGTGTTTCATGACTATTTCGGGCGATTGATTTCTTTGGCAGAGGACGCTCAGTTGCACAACAGCGAAGCCAATCATGCGATGTAATTCCATTATAGATATGAACGACGTCACTCATACTCAGCTAAAATTGAACTTGCTGTCGCACATAATCACGGCAAACGTCCATAAATCAGTTTGGCCCATTTTAAATATTAATAGTCAAGTGCGTTCACACAAATGCTTTCGCGAAAACAGAGCCAGGGAATTGAACAAACGTTAAAATTGGATGGCATAAAAATAGTTTATGGATTATCATGAGGGATAATGTAAATCATAAAATAACTTTGAGTTTCCTGCCAAATAGAGACAAACAGTAGCTCAGTAAGAATTTTACAGAGTTACGAGTGTCGGTTTCACTAATTGTTCAATAAAAATCTTTTAGCGTAAAGGATGTTTTTACATGAATGCACATTTTTCTTCTAATAAATAAAACTATACTCTATGGAAATGTTTACGATTGAACTCAACATGAAACCTATTTTACGCGCATAATTGACATTTTTCTTCTGTCAAATAAAATTTACGATTCCAAAAACTGACCCCAACTTCCGTTTTACGTTTACTACTATAAAATTCCGCAGCGATAACCGATATAACATTTATCCAGTTCTAAAGCAATGAACCATTTCGATTGATTTCAGACAATTTCTAGTCTGGGTCCGAGAGAGGTCAGTTAACGGGGAGCAGAGTTGGCAGACTATCAAAATATTTATAGAGCGGGAAAGTTCAGTAGACATAGCGTGAATTGTACGGCCAGACCAGACGCAATAATCCGACAACATTGGCTAATAATAAAAATAATAATCTCTGTACAAATTGATTGTATGGCGATAAGGGGATTAAAGACCATATGCGCATCTGTGTAACTTGGGTTGCCTGACACTGCCCAAATTATCTATCGGTCGGCCCTGCCCAGAAATTTCAAAATATGAACCAGTCTTTGCCCAAAGGATTCAAAATATGGACCTCTTGTTCCTCGGCCATACCAGAAAAAAAAACCCGCGAACCGTCACTGATTATTAATGATTTTGCTACGCGCCGTCGTAACTTAAATCATGGCGCAAATATTTCTTTAAAAAGGCCAAGAAATAGTAGCAGAGCTTTGGTTTATTAGTGACTTTACTACCAACAGTAGCACGCACCACCGTAATTTAAATCATGGCTGGTTTAAAAAAAAATCTTAGGATATGGTTGATGGTGGAAGCCATTACTTTGTGATACATTTTGATTCAGGAACTTTTCAATAAAATGCACACACACGTGTGTGATACCAACCAAGTGCATTTTATTGAAAAGTTCCTAATCTTAGAAACTCATAGCTACTGGTCATGTTACAGGAAATAGTAAAGCGATACGATAAATAACCGCAACAATAGGATATTATAATAAAGATAAACACCTCGAGCAAAGGAACGTCAATATTGCATCATTGCATACCGTAATTATCAAGAACTTTCAAGGTCAGTGATGTTTGGTTTACGCGATAATTTACGTATTTTCCGAGAAAACAATGTTTTGCTATTGTTCTTATCGCAAAGTAACTCCATTATATTCCTGTTTAATAATAATTCGTAGAAATAATGTAAACATTATATATTATGACATTCTTAAAAATGACAACTGGATAGCAATGGGCGCGTTCGTCAGACTAAACAGTTGGGTGTTTATTGCCAACCGTTGGGGTATTTTCTGATGAACGTTCGTCCAGCGGTCGCCATTTTAAAAATCGTACAAATTAAACTGATTGGTGTTAGAATATACGACATACCTTATTTATCTCACAGCCAACTCTGAAACAAAATTTTGTGGCTCACACGATGTGTTAAACATTCAAAAAGTTAGAAACTTTATTGGGGCAAAGGATTTAGAAAACTTGAAAATGTCCAGACTAGAGGTGGACGAAATGACTCTTATTTGTGAGTCGACTCCTGAAAAAGAGTCGGCTACAATGAGTCTTAGTAAGAAGTAAACAAATTGTCTGCAAGTGAAAAGCAAGAAAACAAATTAAGGTCCTCACTTCGTTCTGTGGTAAATATTGATGCTGCATCACACAAGATCTGTATATTTCTCAATCATATCCTCACAAAAATCACCCCATACACCTCAGTATACACAATTAAAAAGATTAATAATAACGCATTCATGGATTCCTTTGATGTCCCCAGTTATAAAATTTAAAAAAAGTAATGCCACAATAGTTCAAGGCCTCTAAATAGTTCTTTAGCGACCGTCGCCGAATCCATTTGCGGCCGAGGCATGACAATCTCGAGAACGCCAAGCGTTTCCGCAGGCAAGGTGTACACTATTATTTTTTACTTTCTCCGTTACGAAGTACGAGAAAATATTGTGATCGTGATTTTTTTTTCAAATTTTTTTTTTACGGAAATATCCGTTTTGGGGTCCCTAGATGCCATTTTAACTATTTCTGGAATTTTGTTTTGTGTCTGTGTGTGCGTGTGTGTGTGTGTCTGTGCGTGCTGTATCTCAAAACCTAATAGAGCAATTAATATGAAACTTTGAACATCCGTCTTATTTGATAATCTGAAGAGCTGAAAAGTTTTGGTAAAATTTTGTACAACGGAAGTGGGCGTTTACCTTAACCGGTTTTTTGTTTTTTGCCAATATTTTCGTAAATACGAAAAATATCACA
The DNA here is from genome assembly GCA_910593695.2 of Ocypus olens. Taxonomy (NCBI): domain Eukaryota; kingdom Metazoa; phylum Arthropoda; class Insecta; order Coleoptera; family Staphylinidae; genus Ocypus; species Ocypus olens. The sequence goes on along the minus strand of OU343055.1, from coordinate 6,093,621 downwards.
AAAACATTTAAACAAACTTTGAAGACAACAAAGAAATGAACATCTTTTGCTTATAAACATTTTTCATAAAATCATTTTTATTCGAGAAAAAAAATATAATTTTTATTTTTTAAATTTTTGGTTTATAATTATTATATAACAATAATAGTTACAGCAAATTTATGTTAATAATAATTGTAGAGAATGCTAAAATAAACAACTTATAAAGAATAAGTTTTTTTCGAAAACCCTTTAGTTTTTGAGTAAATTTTTCCACCTTTCATAATTTTGACGTGAAAATGTAGCAAATTTAACACATTTTAAAAAATTATTAGAAAATTTTCATCTTAAACCAATTGTCAAAATCGGAAATTATTAAATCAAAACAAAAATCAAACAAAACTGTCGAACGCGTCATTAGATTTTGATGATTTAGACTTGAACATGTAGCGAATTTAACACTTTTTGAAAAATCATTTAAAAATTCCCATGTTATATCAACGCAAATTGCCAAAAACGCAATTTTTTAAGTCAAACCAAAAAAAATAATAATTAGGTAACTGCTAAACGCATTGTGAGATTTTGATTATTTAAACGTGAAAATGTAGCGAAATTAACACATTTTAAAAAATCATTGGAAAATGTTCATCTTAAATCAATGTAAATTGTCAAAAATCAAAACTAAAACATCGTATTTTTTTAAATCATATAACTGTTGAACGCGTTGTTGGATTTTGATTTTTTTAATTTGAAATTATAGCGAATTTATCACTTTTTGAAAAGTTATTGGAAAATTTCCCCCTAAAATCAATGCAAATTGCCAAAATCGTAAATTTTTAAATCAAAACAAGAAATCGTATTTTTAAAAAATTATATAACTGTTGAACACGTTGTTACATTTTGATGATTTAATCGTGAAAATGTAGCGAATTTAATACGTTTTGAAAAATCATTGTAAAATTTCCATCTTACGACAACGCAAATTGCCAAAAATTCAAATTGTCAAAAAACGCAAATTTTCAAGTCAAAACAATTTTTTTTTAATTACGTAACTGCTGAACGCGTTCTTAGATTTGATGATTTAAACGTGAACATGTAGCGAATTTAACACATTTTTAAAAATCATTGGAAAATTTCCACCTTAAATCAACGCAAATTGCCAAAATCTCATATTTTTTTTAAATCAAAACAAAAAATTGTATTTTTTATAAAAAAATAAAGTAATAAAAGTAAATAAATAATTAAATAAAGGAACTTCGTAAGCGTTCAAATCGGTTGACTATTTTCATGAAATTTTTCAGAATTTTTCATCAACTTGTTCGTCAGTGTAAAAAAAAGTGTTTAAAAAATCGATTAAAAAACTTTTGGAATTTTTTTAGGGTTTAAATGACCTTGGAAAAAAGGATCAAATATGTAATTGTATTGACTATTTTTATCGTCAGTAAAAAAATATTGTTTAAAAAATCGATTTCAAAAACTTTTTTTAAAAAATATTTTAGTGTCTAAATGGCCTAGAATGATCTTGAAAAAAATTGGTCAAATGGGTAATTGGGTAGACTATTTTCATGATTTTTTTCAGAGTTTTTCATCCACTCGTTCGTCAGTAAAAAAATAATTAAAAAAAATCGATTTACAAACTTTTGGAATTTTTCCAGTACCTAAATGACCTTGAATTACTGAGAAAATTGGTCAAATGGGTAATTGGGTGGACTATTTTAATGATTTTTTCAGAATTCTTCATCCACTCGTTGGCCACTATAAAAATAATGATTAAAAATCGATTTAAAAAGTTATGTTGAATGACTTCGAAAAAAATTGGTCAAATGGTTAATTGGGTGGACTATTTTCATGAATTTTTTCTGAATTTTTCATCCACTTGTTCGTCAGTATAAAAATCATGATTTAAAAAGTTATGTTTAAAATCTTTTGAAATTTTTTCAGTGTCGAAATAACCTTGAATGAACTTGGAAAAAATTGGTCAAATGGTTAATTGGGTGGACTATTTTCATAATTTTTTTCAGAATTTTTCATCCACTCCTTCGGCAGTAAAAAAATAATGTTTATAAAACCAATTAAAAAACTTTTGGATGTTATTTTCATTATGATCGGTCTATATGACCTTGAATTACTTTGGAAAATTGAGCAATTCATATGAGACTTTGAACATAAGTCTTATTTGATAATCCGAACAACTGAAAAGCTTTCGGTAAAATTTCGCTTTTTGTTTTCTTCCAATATTTTTTTAAATATGCAAAATATCACAAAAACATTTAAACAAATATTGAACACAACAAAAAAATGAACAAGTCTTGTTTGAAAATATTTTTCGTAAAATCGTTGCTATCGAGAAATTTGTTTTTTTCATTTTTGGTTTATAATTATGAAACGCTAACAGTTACAGCAAATTTATGTTAATAATAATTGTAGAGCATACCAAAATGAACAACTTATAAAGAATAAGTTTCTTTCGAAATCTCTTTGGTTTTTGAGTAAACTGACCATTTTCATCTTTAATAATTTTGACGTTTTAAACGTCAGTTTCTTCGATTCTACAAAACGCTCGAAGTACATTTAAAATATGATTTCAATTGAAAATAAACCATGAAAGCGTAAATATAAATGATACCATCAAGTCGGAGAAAGTAACATGATGGCCACCATTTTTTCTATTACAATTCTCACTTTGTATTCATAACAAACCGAACACTTTATAATATGACCTGCAAAGGTCAAGACTATAATTTTGTTCGTATTGTTTATAATACAGAATAAACATTGTTATTCAATAAATATTGGTATAAAATATCGAAAGTTGTTAAGGTTTCAATTAATATTAAATACTACAAAGTATAATGCAAATAAAAATGTAAGAAAAAACGTTTCCATTCACTTTGCGTGCCAAATAACCGTAAAATTGAGATAAATTTTCCTGAGTCATAAAATACCCAACACTGCGCAAAGTACATTCATTTTGTGCGTGTTCGAGCCAAATTATTATTAATTCGTTTGTTTCTGTGTAACGAATCCGGACGTTATATTTAAACCGCAATTAATGAATAACAACAAAAATTATTCACGATATTCATACTGACGTAATCAAACTGTTGCTTTATTTTAAGAAACTAGTTATCTCTAACGGTTTTAGGTAAATGTTTCGTAACTGTTACCTTTGCATAAATATATTGCGCGAAAAGTGAATTCTTTGGATTAAATCCAACTGTTTGAAGAAATTATTCGTGCTGATGTAAGTTGCAATGGCGAGTGATATTTGTTACTTATCATGTGGCACTTTTTAGAACAAAATGAAATATCCGCCTTTATGATTTCATGGCAAACCTTTCTTTTTCATTCAAAATAATGGTAAAGTTTTTTGTAAATATCTCGGTAAATACTCCGCAGAAACTATCGAGTAAGGTATCAAATCAGCTTAAAAAGCTTTAAAAATAATGTACGAAGACCGATACTGTCAAATAATTAGGGGAGCCAATATTAACCCATTTCAAATTTTACATGTAAATCCCTATGGCCCACTTTGCAATTCAACACCCTGTATAATAAATCTCGAATATTACTTCCTAAACAAACTATTTCCAAGTAAGTCGTTGTTAATTAAAACTTATAGTATGCTGCGTATTTGCTTAAATGTTTATAGATTTATACATTTGCTTCTCGTTTCTCGATCAACGCCAATTAAAAATCCACACCGAATAAAAACACAGGCAGAAGCGTCTAGTTTTCGCCGCGAATAAAACATACATTGTACCCTAGCTGCTTCTTCCGCGCCATTCGTTTTGTAAACAAAGTGTTAATATACTAAATTACAAACTTTTCGCCGGTGTATGTTGTGTTGCCGTGAAACGTCGTGAATTCATGCATCCGTCCATTCGATTGTCGCCGAGTTCCTACGTTTCCACGCCGGTAAAAATGAACAATACCACGCCTTCGTTTTTCTAACCCAATATTCATTAATAAACAAGCAGTTCCTAACGCATTTGAGGGTACCAATTATCCTATGAATGACCGTTAACGGCAATTTTACATTTTGATGTCGACAGCCGTCACGTTTAAGTAGTGCCAATCGCGACAACTAAAATTGTTAAATAACGAACAAACAATGTAAAATAAAATGTCGATTATTAATCCAAAATAGAAAAAATATAACTTTTTAACCATCAGTATTATTTTAAAAAATTGATCTTAAAATTCAACATTAATACACTTCGATTCGTATTCATAATTACTTTGTGATTTCTGCCCAGCGATCATCTTGCTATTACTTCATCTCCTAGTTGGCAAAATATGATTAATCTACCCCCACGCAACCGCCTATAAATATACGACTTGTTTTTAAATTCGGAACACATCGCTTAAAGTCAACGATCTTTAATGACTTTCCCCGTTTGGAATATATCAATGTCACGGTCACTTCTCTCGATTTTCTGCATTTACCGTTTTTGACAATGAACCCAAACTGCATGTCATGTGTACAATAGAAACCAGAATGATTATGCAGTAACGTTTTAGTCTTAATAACAGTTTGCATTTTATAGGTTAGGTTATTAATTGTGGACCATTTTTTAATGATGCCCATCAGGGGCGGCTCGTTATATGTATAGAGCCATGGCACTACCTGAAGTTTCAAGCTCAGCAAGAATTTTTAATTAATTCTTAAAACACTTTTTCGCCAGTTACTTCGGTCTAGGCCAATTATTTCGCGAGTTGTGAATTTTTAAAAATTTTAGTTTTCGAATTGTGTATTACTCGAGTGAAAAATTCTAAAAAAAATATAAAACGTGTTGACAAAATTCTACAAAAATTAAATAAGATTTGCAGATTATCCTTTCATCAAATTACATAGAGTTTTTAAAAATCCGCCAATTATTTCGCGAGTTGTGAATTTTTAAAAATTTTAGTTTTCGAATTGTGTAATACTCGAACAAAAATTTAAAAAAAAAATATAAAACGAGTCGACAAAATTCTACAAAAATTAAATAAGATTTGCAGATTACCCTTTCATCAAATTAAATAGAGTTTTTAAAAATCCGCCAATTATTTCGCGAGTTGTGAATTTTTAAAAATTTTAGTTTTCGAATTGTGTAATACTCGAACAAAAATTAAAAAAAATATATAAAACGTGTCGACAAAATTCTACAAAAATTAAATAAGATTTGCAGATTATCCTTTAATCAAATTAAATAGAGTTTTTAAAAATCCACCCATTATTTCACGAGTTGTGAATTTTTGAAAATTTTAGTTTTCGAATTGAAAAATTCTAAAAAAAATATAAAACGTGTTGACAAAATTCTACAAAAATTAAATAAGATTTGCAGATTATCCTTTCAACAAATTAAATAGAGTTTTTAAAAATCCACCTATTATTTCGCGAGTTGTGAATTTTTGAAAATTTTAGTTTTCGAATTGAAAAATTCTAAAAAAAATATAAAACATGTTGACAAAATTTTACAAAAATTAAATAACATTTGCAGATTATCCTTTCATCAAATTAAATAGAGTTTTAAAAAATCCGCCAATTATTTCGCGAGTTGTGAATTTTTAAAAATTTTAGTTTTCGAATTGTGTAATACTCGAACAAAAATTTAAAAGAAAAATATAAAACGTGTCGACAAAATTCTACAAAAATTAAATAAGATTTGCAGATTATTCTTTCATCAAATTAAATAGTTTTTAAAAATCCACCTATTATTTCGCGAGTTGTGAAGTTTTTAAAATTTTAGTTTTCGAATTGTGTATTACTCGAGTGAAAAATTCTAAAAAAAATATAAAACGTGTTGACAAAATTCTACAAAAATTAAATAAGATTTGCAGATTATCCTTTCATCAAATTAAATAGAGTTTCTAAAAATCCGCCAATTATTTCGCGAGTTGTAAATTTTTAAAAAAATTTGTTTTCGAATTGTGTAATTCTCGAGTGAAAAATTCTAAAAAAAAAATATAAAACGTGTTGACAAAATTCTACAAAAATTAAATAAGATTTGCAGATTATCCTTTCATCAAATTAAATAGAGTTTTTAAAAATCCGCCAATTATTTCGCGAGTTGTGAATTTTTGAAAATTTTAGTTTTCGAATTGAAAAATTCTAAAAAAAATATAAAACGTGTTGACAAAATTCTACAAAAATTAAATAAGATTTGCAGATTATCCTTTCATCAAATTAACTAGAGTTTCTAAAAATCCGCCAATTATTTCGCGAATTGTGAATTTTTGAAAATTTTAGTTTTCGAATTGTGTATTACTCGAGTGAAAAATTCTAAAAAAAATATAAAACGTGTTGACAAAATTCTACAAAAATTAAATAATATTTGCAGATTATTCTTTCATCAAATTAAATAGAGTTTCTAAAAATCCGCCAATTATTTCGCGAGTTGTAAATTTTTAAAAAATTTTGTTTTCGAATTGTGTAATTCTCGAGTGAAAAATTCTAAAAAAAATATAAAACGTGTTGACAAAATTCTACAAAAATTAAATAAGATTTGCAGATTATCCTTTCATCAAATTAAATAGAGTTTTTAAAAATCCGCCAATTATTTCGCGAGTTGTGAATTTTTTAAAATTTTAGTTTTCGAATTGAAAAATTCTAAAAAAAATATAAAACGTGTTGACAAAATTCTACAAAAATTAAATAAGATTTGCAGATTATCCTTTCATCAAATTAACTAGAGTTTCTAAAAATCCGCCAATTATTTCGCGAATTGTGAATTTTTGAAAATTTTAGTTTTCGAATTGTGTATTACTCGAATTGAAAAATTCTAAAAAAAATATAAAACGTGTTGACAAAATTCTACAAAAATTAAATAAGATTTGCAGATTATCCTTTCATCAAATTAAATAGAGTTTTTAAAAATCCGCCAATTATTTCGCGAGTTGTGAAATTTTTAAAATTTTAGTTTTCGAATTGTGTAATACTCGAACAAAAATTTTAAAAAAATATATAAAACGTGTCGACAAAATTCTACAAAAATAAAATAACATTTGCAGATTATCCTTTCATCAAATTAAATAGAGTTTTTAAAAATCCACCTATTATTTCGCGAGTTGTGAACTTTTTAAAATTTTAGTTTTCGAATTATGTAATACTCGAGTGAAAAATTCTAAAAAAAATATTAAACTTGTTGACAAAATTCTACAAAAATTAAATAAGATTTGCAGATTATCCTTTCATCTAATTAAATAGAATTTTTAAAAATCCGCCAATTATTTCGCGAGTTGTGAATTTTTAAAAATTTTAGTTTTCGAATTGTGTAATTCTCGAGTGAAAAATTCTAAAAAAAATATAAAACGTGTTGACAAAATTCTACAAAAATTAAATAAGATTTGCAGATTATCCTTTCATCAAATTAAATAGAGTTTATAAAAAACCGCCAATTATTTCGCGAGTTGTGAATTTTTAAAAATTTTAGTTTTCGAATTGTGTAATACTCGAGTGAAAAATTCTAAAAAATATATAAAACGTGTTGACAAAATTCTACAAAAATTAAATAAGATTTGCAGATTATCCTTTCATCAAATTAAATACAGTTTTAAAAAATGCGCCAATTATTTCGCGAGTAGTGAATTTTTAAAAATTTTAGTTTTAGAATTGTGTAATACTCGAGTGAAAAATTCTAAAAAACTATAAAACGTGTTGACAAAATTCTACAAAAATTAAATAAGATTTGCAGATTATCCTTTCATCTAATTAAATAGAATTTTTAAAAATCCGCCAATTATTTCGCGAGTTGTGAATTTTTAAAAATTTTAGTTTTCGAATTGTGTAATTCTCGAGTGAAAAATTCTAAAAAAAATATAAAACGTGTTGACAAAATTCTACAAAAATTAAATAAGATTTGCAGATTATCCTTTCATCAAATTAAATAGAGTTTTTAAGAATCCGCCAATTATTTCACGAGTTGTGAATTTTTTAAAATTTTAGTTTTCGAATTGTGTAATACTCGAACAAAAATTTAAAAAAATATATAAAACGTGTCGACAAAATTCTACAAAAATAAAATAACATTTGCAGATTATCCTTTCATCAAATTAAATAGAGTTTTTAAAAATCCACCTATTATTTCGCGAGTTGTGAATTTTTGTTCAATTTTATTGTGGAAATCCTAACACCTTTTCTGGAGCCACAAAGGCATGATGCTTGTTTAGACATTCCGACACGTGTAAGTATTTTGTGTACAGTGTTAAAATGTTGTTTCTTATCTTCGCACTTATCGCAAGTTCCCGGCGCGTCCACCATACTATCACATGATAAATGAGCTCATTTAGTTGTCTGTAATTCAATGGTTGCGATTACTATAAACAAGTCAGTACGCAAATGTTTAAATAACAGCAAAGCTAGCCTTGTTTTACTAATTGGAAATACAATAAGCCATCTCTTATTTTAACCGTTCCGACGTTAAATTTAACGTTTTGCTTACGAAATACGGCTTATTATGTGTGTAGTGTTATATTGATACTCTTCACTTTGCAATATGTCTACATTTGTAAATGTGTATATGGGTATATTTATTTTTCAACTGTGTTAAATATTCTTATAAAATGTAATTATGTTAATACCAGAATTTTTTTAGATCCTGGAATTGTAGCCTCCAGCAGCGACGTGGCGGTCGTTTAATGAATGGAAAAATATGACTTACGATCAAAATAAATGCAATTGTTTAACGATGCGTAGCCATGGCGTGGATAAATAGAATAAAACATGATTACTCGATGCAATTGTTCAATTATTGCCCAAGGAAATAGATCAATGGCAATGTTATAAAAAAAAAATGCACGTGCAATTGTTGATACAAGCCAATGCAATGCTAAATTAAATTAAATAAATATATTTAAATTAAATGTCAGTTGATATCTTAGTGTATAAAAAAATAGATATAGAGGGGGGTTAACTCGCATCAACTGCAAAGGTCATGTGCGAAAATACATTAAATTTTGACATCTTCAAATTAGGGCGGCAATTTTTCTACGAAGATTTCGAAGCATAGAAAATCTTCGAAGATTGCAGTTTCGAAGTTTTGAAGATTCAAATTTTGGTTGATAATTGTTTTGTTAATTTTTTTAAATGTTCATATTAAATTTATATATTTTAAAGCGTTTTGTGGGTTTTATTTGTATTTTAAGTAGAGATCCTAATAATTCAAAGCTTGAAAGAATCCAAAGAAACGAAGAGAACTTCGAATATCGAAGTTTCAAAGTCGATATTGACAAATGAAAAAGTAAATTTAAATCATTATTATTTCAAAGTAACAAAACCGATAAATACGTGAAACGTATTATTACAGCAACTCAGCAATCGCGTCTTAAGTTTCCTCTTGGGTTTTCGAGGTAAAAATTTTGGAATTACATCAAAGTTTAGGATTTTGGATCGAAAAATTCTAAACTTCAAAAACTTCGATATTCCAAGTTCTCTTCGTTTCTTTTAATTTTCCAGGCTTCGAATAATTAATTATTAGGACTCCTACTTTTATTAATTTTTTTTTCATTTTTGGTTAATAATTATGAAACGATAATAGTTACAGCAAATTTATGTGAATAATAATTGTCGAGAATATCGAAATGAACGACTTATAAAGAATAAGTTTTTTCAAAATCGCTTTAGTTTTTGAGCAAACTGAGTTTTTGAATTTGAAGTATAATTTTTGCGTCTTTCATAATTTTGACGTTTTAAACGTCAGTTTCATCCGCTCGGTGTACATTTCAAATGTGATTTAAATTGAAAATAAACCATGAAAGCGTAAATATAAATGATACCATCAAGTCGGAGAAAGTAACATGATGGTCACATCACCATTTTTTTTATCTGGAAGCACCAGACGTGTTTAGCACTGCATCATTGTTAAATATTTTTTTAGGTTTCTCTCTTTAATAATAACATTCAACAATTTCCAGTTTACAAATTTAATTTTAATTGCATTTTTTTTAATCGTATCGAGTTGTAAAACTCACGAAATCACGTTTTGTGTACGTTCCCCAGACAATTTTCATATCAATCGCTTTTGCCAAAAATGCTTATCAAAAATTAATTGATATCAACACTGATCTATCCGAGGCCACAGATAGATCTGATCAATACATTTTTTATTAGATAAATATAGAAATCCCTCACATGATCGACTGAAAACGCCTAAAAATCGATTGAATTACATTTTTCTTAAAAAAAAAAACTATTTGTCTATAATTTTTTAATTCGGCTGTTTTAAATTATGAACCTTTACTTTACAACTCAACATAATCTTGGACTATGAAAACTAATCGTTCTTTCTTTCTTCAAAAAAGAAGGCGAGGGCCTCCCCATATTCTAAAAGTACCGTCAACATGTTCCACGAGCCGCTACTGAGAGTCATACTAACCAAGTAAATTGTTTTATTTGAATTATTCAAAATATATTTACTAAATCTAAAGTTGTCAAAATTGCCGGCACAAAAGGTGAAACAACAGTTAATGGTTTTATTTGAATTCTTTTTGAAATTAGTTTCACTTTTTTGAACAATTAAAGCGAAAATTTAAAAAAAATATTTTCCTTTAAAAAAAAATGAAAAATTATTTTGAACAATAGAGTGACTTTTGAGACTAATTTAAACAATTTTCTTACTAGAATATTCTGCATTTTTTATTATTAAGCCTGCATTTTCGATTGTTTTTTTGGCTTAATTTTTGATCATTTTATATTTTGACCTAAATTTTCGATTTAATTGCTAAAATTGTCGACTATTTGGTCAGAATTTTTTATTTTTTCCTGACGAATTTTTAATTTTTTTAATTTTTGACCTGTATTTTCAATATTTTTGGTCAAAATATTTTAACTTTTGGGCTAAATATCCTTTATTTTGACCTAAATTTGCGATTTAATTGTTTAAATTTTCGACTTTTTGGCCCGCATTTTTTATTTTCCCGCCGAATTTTAATTTAGGTTTTTGACCTGTATTTTCAATTCTTTTTGATCTGTTGACCTAAATATTCTTTATTTTGACATAATTTTCGATTTAATTGTTACAATTTTCGTTTTTTTTATCCTTACTGTTTTTTCGAGCTGAATTCTTAATTTTTACATTTTTGACCTGTATTTTCGAATAATTTTTAGGTCTAAATTTTTCATCTAAATATTCTTTACTTTGACCTAAACTTTCGATTTAATTGTTAAAATTTTCGTTTTTTTTTGTCCGTATTTTTAATTTTGCGAGCAAAATTTTTAATTTTTAGATATATGACCTGTATTTTCGATTTTTTTCTTAGTCTAAATTGTTGATATTTTGCTCTGAATATCCTTTATTTTGACCTAAATTTTCGGTTTAATTGTTTAAATTTTTGATTTTTTGGTCCGCATTTTTTATTTTTCGGGCCGAATTTTTAATTCTACTTCAAAATTTTGGATTTGATTTTGGTTAAAATATCTACAACCTGAATTATTGATTTATGTGCGAGATTTTTTTTAAATATAATAATACAATATCTTTATTTGCGGACAGTACAATATTAAACAAATGTAATACATTTAAAATTTACGGCTATCGACCCGCGGTCTTTCAGCCGATTTAATTTTTTTAAATTTATTAATTTTTTATTTTATCCGGCATTTTCGAGTTTTGGTTTTAGTCTGCATTTATTATCTTTAGGCCAAAGTTTTTTATGTACTGTCTAAATTTGACCTAAATTTTTCTTTATTTTGGCCTAACTTTTCAATGTTATTGTTAAGTTAAAGTTTTCGATTTTTGATCCGCATTTTCGATTTTTGATCCGCATTTTTGATTTTTCGTTTAGTCTGCATTTATTATCTTTAGGCTCGAATTTTCAATGTACTGTCCAAATTTTCGACTTTCTGGATAACATTACTGATTGTTATTATTATTATTTTTTTATTTTTTGATCTACATTTTTCTTTATTTTGACCCAACTTTTCGATTTTATTGTTAAAATTTTCGAATTTTTGGTCCCCATTTTTGATTTTTCGTTTAGTCTGCATTTATTATCTTTTCGATGCTTTGTCTAAATTTTCGAATTTTTGACCAACATTTTAGTTTTTTTTTAAATCTTGTGCCCTAATTTTTTTTATTTGTGTGTTAAAATGTTTCTTTCCTTGGTCCACTATTTTTATTTTTAGGCCAGAATTTTAGATTTTTGATCTATTTTAGAGTTTTTAACTTGAATTAATGATTTTATGTCGTGAATTTCTTTTTATTTTTTGCTATTATTTTCGAATTTCTGGTCAGAAACTTATTTTTGGTGGCAAAGTGGTAAATTATTTTACTTCTAGCTAGGTTTTCGTTTGTTCGTTCGTTCTGCGTTTTTTTTATTTTTAGATCAGGATTCTTGATTCTTTAGCCCATATTTTAGATTTCTGTATTTTCGATTTTTTTTGTTCCGATTTTTTTTTATTTTGACCAAAATATTCGATTGGTTTGTAGAAATTTTCAATTTTTTTGTCTGCAATTTTTATCTTTACGCCCGTGTTTTCGATGTTTTGTCTAAATGTTCACCTTTTTAGGCCCTATTGTAGATTTGAACTTTTTTGGTGTATATTTTGTATTTTCGATTATTTGGGTTTCAGTTTTTGGTCTTTTGGCAGAAATTTTGTTTATTTCGACTTAAATTTTCGATTCGTTTCTTAAAAATTTTGATTTTTTGGTCCACCACTTTAATTTTTGGGTACGAATTTTAAATTTTTGGTCTTAATTTTATATTTTTTGTCCCGTATTTTAGATTTTCTTAACCTGAATTATTGAATAAATACACTAAAACGAAATGTAGCCTGAATATATGAATATTCAACCTGTTCGTTAATCTGCAAGCAAAAATTAAGTCTTACTTTTTGCGAATTTTTTTTAATTTTTATTTTTGCTATTATTTTCGAATTTCCCGTTGAAACTTATTTAAACTTACTTAAGCGAAAAAGAGTTATTTTTGGGGCTGAAAATGGCAAATTTTTTTTTTCTTGTATTTTCAATTTTTTGGTCTGCATTTTAATTTTTAAACCAGGATTTTTGATTTTTTTGCCGATATTTTAGATGTTTTGTTCCAATTTTTTGATTTTTTGGCCAAAATATTCGATTGGCCTAGGAAGATAAATGGTTCTTTGTTTCTTCAAAAAATGAGGGGGGATATTGTGTAAGTGGCTCTACCATCAACATGTTCCACGAGCCGCCACTGATTTCGTCCATCTCTAGTAGTCCAGGTATGCCCACAGTTTTTTATGTAGGACAACCATTTTAAAGTTCCTCTTAAAATTATATCTAGAATATCGTCAGCGCCATCTATCATTTTTTATTCCAAAAAGTACGTTCAGTGAGTATTCATTGACATTTGACAGGAAGACGAAAAATAACCTCTCTGCGTTTTCAAATCTTAATTAATTTTAGAGAAGCATATCATTTCCTGTAATTTAAATCTTGGGCAAAAATGGGTTAAAGACTTAAAACCAAATTTAGGGATTTTACATCCTTGTCTATTTAATACAAAAAAAATGGTGTTCAATAAAGTTAGATATGTCTCTTTACCAATTTCAGGAAAGACTTGTTAAAGAATTCACTTCCTCGTCAAGTAGTTAACAACACTTGTGTTTTATTTCCGTTGTTATTAGGCTGAGTTAAAAATATAAACATTCATTTATTGTCTTGTGCCAACGATCCATTTACAAACCAGCGTTAAGCAAATATTTAGACGTGAAACCCGGTTCCAAAATCATCTTTTAAAATAATCCGAACTCGATACTACGGTTGAAGGTGGATGCCATTACTTTGTGATAGATTTCACTTTGTTGGTATCACTGTCTGTTTGATGATGACCCTGTAAGGATCGAAAATAAATTTAAAAAAATCGAATTCGATACTTTTAATTTGACTACAAACTGAAATGTTTTGTACAGAATGAGAATTTTACGAAAATAATTCTTTCTGGCGAAATGTGCCAGAAAAATTTACGGACATCACATGCCCAAATTTATTAATAATTCGTTTCCACTTTTTGGCCTGGTCTTGGAAACTTCTAATTTTTAAAATTATTGTGTTGGTATGGTTTGATCAATGGATCTTTGCGTATGCGTCATTGCCGAAAACCGAGTTTTCTCGCCTTGAACGAAATACGTACACACATGATTGCGTCTAATTATAAAAAAAAATCTCACACCTCCAGAAATACGGAACGTTGCTAAGGGTGCGATAAACAAACTATTAGCAAGTAAGTTAAAACCAATTTAAGCTTATAATGTGCTACGTATTTGCTGAAGGTTATGTTAACATTTGTTTCTCGTTTCTCGTGTCAGGCATCGATCGACGCCAATTAAAAATCCACACCGAATAAAAACACCGCCGAATAAAACATACATAGCACCCTCGCTGTTTCTTCCATGCCATTCGTTTTGTAAACGAAGTGATAATATAATAAATTATAAACTTTTCACTAGTGTATGTTGTGTTGCAGCGAAACGTCGCCGCCGAGTGATTTGGTGAATTCATGCGTGCGCCCGTTCGATTGTCACCAAGTTCCTAACAATATTACGCCCCCGTTTTATTAACCCTTGGCTGCATCTTGGGGTCCCACAGGACCCCAGCACTTTTTTCGCGGGCGTTTTGGTGACCTTTAAATATCGAAAATCCCACAGTCGTGTACGGTGTTAATAAATCTATCGAACTATACGACTGCACACATTAAAACATCGGCTTCTCGCGATCACCCAGTTAGACATCCTATTTTTACAGGTGCAGCCAAGGGTTAACCTTGGTGGCGAACTCCCCAATATGCATTATCGAACATTTTTAGTAAGTAAAGCATTGGATGGTACCAATTATCCTATGAATGACCGTTAACGGCAATTTTACATTTTGACACCTGTCAAGTACTGCCAATCGCGACAACTAAAATTTCACCAAAAATTAATAACGAACAAAAACTGCATCTCATGGTTTTACTGTTTTTGATATAACAATAAATCTTATTAATTATTATTCGATACTGAATTAGTGGTGGAAAAATTTCATGTTTGTTCAACGATCGATGTGTGGCGTAACGTTTGCCTTGCAATTTTCCCGATAACGATATAATGTGAAAACCATCGATTTTCAATGGAGTCGACAGTCCTCCAGCTGTCGTGTTTAGAAGCGTCGCCGACGCCGGGAAACCTTAAACTTTAATTGCGCTCCGGTGGAGCGAGGGCCGCATCAAAATCCCAGCTATGCACCAACCACCCTTCTGCCCTTGTTCGGTCAAGGTTGGAGACACGACGTGCATTGCACCATGAAATATTTTATTTATTCATCGGGGACGACATTTCATTAGCGACCACGCGACGTAAACGATTCTCGTATCGATTCGTTAATTCAATATCTCACAATTAGTCGGTCACGAGATGCGAAAATAAACATTACGACGTAAATATAGATTTATTAAGATGAGATGCCAAATAAATGTCGCATCTATCATATTTGATAGTAAATATTCGTAGGGGCTATATATAGTTTGCGTCGATAATTTCTGCAAATAATAACTAATTAAAAACTTTTTTCCTGTAGTTTTGACGATGCAGTTTGTATTGATCAGTTCGTCCGATTCTTTAAACCCTTACTTTACGAACGCTGCGATAACAAAAAATGTTGTCGTAAGATCGCATTCGCACAATTTTTACTTCCCGGCGCATCCACCAGAAAATCGCATAAGTGAGCTCATTTTTGTTATCTTTAATTTAAAGCAACGGTTGCTACTATTATAAACTAACTCGTTATATATTTTGTATGTTTCTTAATTTGTGTGTTTAAAGAGTCCGAGTCGGATTATTTCATAAACAGCATATGTCCAAAATTGTAGAAATCGACATTTTTGCGGCATCTGGTAGGATATTATTTTGTAAGCTATCCGACGGTGGACGGAGTTCATTTAAAAACCACACATGTACAAAGTTACAACACTTTAAATTCTAGCACGTTTCGGAAAAAATAAAAGTTTTGTGGGACTTCCAGGAACGGAGATACGCAAAATGACTTTTGTCATAAATAGTGCTTAAATCGACTGCAAATGAAAAAAACGATTAAATAAAAATTCTCTGCAGAATGTTTCTCTATTTTCTTTCAAGTCTAAGAGCTCATTCTGAACACTATTTATCTATAAAAAAAAATGTGTGGGACTTCCAGGAACGGAGATACGCAAAATTACTTTTATTGTAAATAGTGCTTAAATCCACAGGAAACGATAAAAAAAAATTCTTAAAAAAAATTTTTTTTTTCATGCTAAGAGCTCATTCTGAACACTATTTGTCTATAAAAAATGTGTGGGACTTCCAGGAACAGATATACGCAAAATGACTTGTAACTTGTATCGTAAATAGTGCTTAATCGACAGAAAAACGTAAAAAAAATTTTTTTTCAAGTCTAAAAGCTCATTCTGAACACTACTTGTCTACAAAAAAATGTTGTGAGACTTCCAGGAACGGATATACGCAAAATGACTCGTAAATAGTGCATAAATCGACTGGACGCCTAAAAAACGATTATATAAAAATTCTCTTCAAAAAATTTTTTTATTTTTTTTTTCAATTCTGAGCACATTCTGAAAACTATTTGCCTACAAAAATTGTCTGAGGGACTTCCAGGAACGGAGATACGCAAAATGACTCGTAAATAATGCTTAAATCGACAGGAAACGCTTAAAAAAAAAACGTAAAAAAAATTCTTAATTTTTTTTTTGCAAATCTAAGAGCCCATTCTGAATATTACTTGTCTACAAAAAAATGTTGTGGAACTTCCAGGAACGGAGGTACGCAAAATGACTCGTAAATAGTGCATAAATCGACTGGACGCTTAAAAACCGAATTAATAAAAATTCTCTTCAAAAAATTTTTAATTTTTGTTTTCAAGTCTGAGCTCATTCTAAAAACTATTTGTCTACAAAAAATGTTGTGGGACTTCCAGGAACGGATATACGCAAAATGACTCGTAAATAGTGTATAAATCGACTGGACGCCTAAAAACCGAATAAATAAAAATTCTCTTCAAAAAATTTTTCATTTTTTTTGTCAAGTCTGAGCACATTCTGAAAACTATTTGTTTACAAAAAATGTTTGTGGGACTTCCCGGAACGTAGATACGCAAAATGACTCGTAAATAATGCTTAAATCGACAGGAAACGCTTAAAAAACTTAAAAAATATTCTTAATTATTTTTTTTGCAAATCTAAGAGCCCATTCTGAACACTACTTGTCTACAAAAAAATGTTGTGGAACTTCCAGGAACGGAGGTACGCAAAATGACTCGTAAATAGTGCATAAATCAACTGGACGCCTAAAAACCGAATAAATAAAAATTCTCTTCAAAAAATTTTTCATTTTTTTTTTCAAGTCTGAGCTCATTCTGAAAACTATTTGTCTACAAAAAAATGTTGTGGTATTTCCAGGAACGAAAATACGCAAAATGACTCGTAAATAGTGCATAAATCGACTGGACGCCTAAAAACCGAATAAATAAAAATTCTCTTCAAAAAAATTTTCATTTTTTTTTTCAAGTCTGAGCTCATTCTGAAAACTATTTGTCTACAAAAAAAATGTTGTGGTATTTCCAAGAACGGAGATACGCAAAATGACTCGTAAATAGTGCTTAAATCGACTGGAAACGCTTAAAAAATGTTTTTTTATTTTTTTTCAAATCCACATCGTTTCTGATAAAAACAGTACTTGTTCGGGACGCGAATATATTTTTGATAGATAAAAAAAGGATAGCTGCAGCAATGGATATGGACAGCCAGAAGTAAAGAACGAATATAACAGCAGTGGGTGGTCATTTCGGAAGTTGTAACGGTTACCAAGAGAAGCAGTTTTTTTCGATTTTCTCAAAACGTGATTTTTGGGCAAATGCTGTTTATGAAATCCACGCTTCAATTACAGATGGCTCCGACTCCACGACTTTAGCCAAGTGTAAATTTCCTGACTAATTTTGAGTGCCGATTAAAAGAGTCGGCTCTTAGAAATTAGTCGAGAATCAAGTGGAAATTTCCCGACTCATTTTGAGTGCCGATTAAAAGAGTCGACTCTTAGAAATTAGTCGAGAGTCAAGTGTAAATTTCCTGACATGAAATTTGAGAAGTACGGGGTACGTACTTTTCAATTTTTCATCACTTCAAGAATCGACTGTTTTCAGTCGACTCACAAAAGAGAGTAATTTTGCCCATCTCTACTACCATATCAAAAAATAGTGATGTGGCCATCATGTTACTTTCTCCAACTTGATGGTATCATAGCCATGATATTGAAATCAAATTCAATTGAAATCATATTTTAAATGTACATCGAGCGTTGTGTAAACTCGGACGAAACTGACGTTTGAAACGTCAAAATCATGAAAGATGGAAAAATTATACTTCAAATTCAAAAACTCAGTTTTCTCAAAAACTAAAGGGATTAAAAAAAACTTATTCTTTATAAGTTGTTCATTTTAGCATTCTCTACAATTATTATTAACATAAATTTGCTGTAACTATTATCGTTTTATAATTATAAACCAAAAATTAAAAAAAATAATAATAATTTTTTTCTCGAATAAAAATGATTTTATGAAAAATGTTTTCAAGCAAAAGATGTTAATTTCTTTGTTGTCTTCAAAGTTTGTTTTAATGTTTTTGTAATATTTTTCATATTTAGGAAAATATTGGCAAAAAACAAAAAACAGTTAAGGTAAACGCCCACTTCCGGTGTACGAAATTTTACCAAAAGCTTTTCAGTTCTTCAGATTATCAAATAAGACGTATGTTCAAAGTTTCATATCAATTACTTTATTCGTTTTTGAGATACAGCGCGCAGACACACACACAGACACAAAATTTTTTTTCCAGAAATTGTTGAAATGGTATCTAGGCACCCCAAAACGGATATTTCCGTTAAAAAAAATTTGAAAAAAAAATCACGATCACAATACTTTCTCGTACTTCGTAACGGAGAAAGTAAAAACTGGCTAGATTTTACGTTAAAAGTTGCTGATTACTTTTAATGGCATGACAGGACAACAATACAAGTATATTAGTCATACGACCGTTATTTTCTTCTCGGACATAAACATCTCGATTCAGGAATAGAATGTTATTGTGACTCATATTATTTCCACTGATGTAAAACCCCCGGTTTTTCCCGTGAGTCCTACTGTTGAAGGAAAGAGATTCGACCCAAATACTTTCTAAAATAACGTAATTGATTTTGAATAATATACAGTAGAACGTCGATTATCCGAACGTCGATCAACCGAACTACTACGCCCGCAAGGATTATTTTGAGACTCAAAAAGAATATTTTTTCTACTGGTATTAACTCATTGCGGGACCAATGGCGCAAGTGCGTTGAAGAAGGGGGAGATTATATTGAAAAATAAAGTTATAAAAAAAGATCGTATGTCTTTTGTTTCATAGTTGGGTGGATCATTTTTCTAGTTCCCTTCGTATGAACATTTGCTTTAAACAGAGGCCAAGCGCCATAGAGCCAAGGAGCCATGGCACTACCTGTAGTTTCAAGCTCAGCAAGAATTTTTAATTAAAACAATTTTTCGCCAGTTACTTTGGTCTAGGAAGATAAATAGTTCTTTCCTAAAAAAAAAAGAGCCGCCACTGGCTCTAAATACTGTAAATTTTTAGGTTAAGAATTGAATGTCTAAGTTGTGAGTTCTTTCTCTTTCGGGAAAATCGTAGTATTGGGCCCATTGCGACTAATCGCAATTCAAGTGGCTTTGAGTGTTTTTCTCAAATCATTCCCTTTACTGAGAACTGGTATATTTATTGACGGATGGTATTTGCAGCACAAATTCTCGTATTTATATTACAAAACAACGACGAATCCCATTCATAACTCTTTATCGAATGTTATTACATCGACATTTTTTTTTTATCTCCTCGTGATTTACGGCAAGGAAGTGATCTCAACCCTGACCTCGTCGCGACCTCTGTCTGTCCACTGATGACACAGTTAATCGTCTGGAGTTAGTGAATCAAACCGAGCCTCGTGTCTGGCAAAATCGCTGATAATGGTGTTTTTTTTTGCGCATATTCCATTTCGCTGACTAATGCACAGCAATTAAATGCCCGTTTGCGTGTTATCTCGTAAAGCCGCAAATTACGACCACGGTGCATTATGTACAAATGTCGATTTTTTCTTACTCATTCATTCCATAACAAGTAATGGAATGAATATTCTCACACCGTTCCGAATAAAACAATTAGCCGTGGATATCACAACTGTCAAAATACTATAAACATAACCACAAACGTGATAATAAAACGTAAATTCTTTGTGTTCATTATTTTATTAGTCTATTTATCTGGTCGAGGAGAAAGTATAGTCTGCTACTCAGTAAGAATGGAGATTCTACTCGCATCGAATTTCCATTCTACAGAATATACTATTCTCCACGACCACTGTAGAATTTAATCATAGTACGTACACATTCTCGATCTTGAGATGGAAGAAAACACTATGCGCTTACTTAGTTACGGAATGAATATTCTCATGCCAGCAGTTCATTCTTGCTTCTATTGGACGTGGAGAAGGACCACTAGAATTTCCACCAAGAAGTTGTGATTTAACGTAACCAGATTTTGCTGTGAAGAACGGAAAGAAGTATACTGAGGAAGATATTCGGACCAGTGCAGGAGAAAGACAATACGTGGAGAATACGAGTTAACTGAAGGAGCGGATATTGTAGGATTTATCAAAGCGCAGAGGCTGCGAAGCTTCGGGCATATAAAGAGAATGGAGGAAGGAAGGGAGACAAAGGAAATGGCACAATGGAAGCCGGTACACGGAAGAGCGAGGAAGAAATGGGAGGACCCACGGACAATGAATAACGTATGTTCATTAAAAAAAAATCTCAAGAGTGCCATGGTTTTTTATTTTTAAAAATTTAAGTAGGCACACATGTTCGGAATTGAAATACGAAACGTCAGATCTTTCTAAAAGTTACAATTATTCCGTGGTCACAATGGTTTACACTCACGTTTTTAGTTGAAAGTTATTTCTGAAATGGGACTAAAGTGGACGTAAATTGGGTGTATTCATTCGACGCACCTTTGGCTGAGTTTCAGGAAGAATTTCCTTACGTTCCTATTATTTATGATGAATTTAAAAATACCTTATCATGATCTGTTATGTCTTCGTACACCAGGAAGTGGTAGATCAGTCAAACGTACTCGGGATGCTATTAACACAGCCCGAGAAATTTTGGAAGATGAACCTACGATGTGGTGAGGGACTCTCCACGTCGTTTGTCACAGCAAATGAATTTATCGGTAGGAACATAACATAAGTAACATAACCTCAATATGTGTTACCAACTTAAATTAAAAAAAAATAAAAAACCATGGCACACGAGGTTTTTTTTATGAACACACTTTACAAAGGAGCCATGGGCCTTAAGTTGATCGAACCGCCCGGAGAGCAAACCTTGTTAATTGAAGAAAATGACCGATCGGGCAAAAAGGTTTCAACTGCTCCAGAGCCCAATCAGCGAACACACGGTGTTGAATGGAGACTGGATCAACCATGAATTCGAATGTTACTCTCAAAGAGTTACGAATTCTACAGACTGTATGTGGAAAAACACGCAATGCTTACGATTGCGTATCAGTGACGGTTCGCGGGGTTTTTTCTGGTACGGCCGAGGAACAAGAGGTGGTAATACAGATAGGTGCGGTCACGCAGCCAGCCGTCTCTGCAACTGACCCTACCTATCTGTATTACCACCTCTTGTTCCTCGGCCGTACCAGAAAAAACCCCGCGAACCGTCACTGTTGCTTATTTACGCACATGGTCGTATCACGCTCGCGATTCTACGCGACTTTTGAACTGGCGCACGCTCGCTTGGCTCAGCTCAACTCGTCCTTCAAGCCGAATGTAGGTTTTTTTCCGGTCCGAGCACTAATCAGAATCGCCGAGTTCTTGATCCAAGAAAATCTTAGTCTCGGAAGTTCTTTTCAGCTATAATGTCCCAAGGGCACTGATAATTTCGCGATAATTTTGACTAAACCCCGAAAGTGTGTTGCTTAGTAATTGCCCGACGCCGTCAGGCGGAGGGCAATTACTTAAAGCAACGCACTTGAGGGAACTAGTCAAAATTATCTCGAATTTATCATTGCCCGAGGTACTTCGGTAAGATAAGTTCTTGAATTATGTACAAAACTTGAAAAGCTATTTATTAAAAGTACAATTTTCAATTCGTATTTTCTTACCTCACAAAAATGCTGGAACAGTTTCCATACGTATTTTTTACTTTTGACCGTGTTTTTTGGTGTTGTAATTAAATTATTAATTGCTTCATCGCATTCTGTCCCGAAGCGTGATTCAGACATGTTTATACGTTGACAGATCGATCGTAATTTTTTATTCAAGGGTATCTATGAATATGATATAAATCTGAACATCGACACCGACAGCGGGGTCTTATCAGCCTAAGTTTAACAAATCGCCCTGACGCGCGGGGTCTTACCGTTTCTCAGTGACATTGACGTTCTAAGTTTCTGTAGCGTGCGGCGTTCGACAAAAATGGACGAATCTGATTGGTTGTTTACTTATGAAAGAACTTATCAAAATTAATAAAGCTTCAGTTATTTCCCATCTTATATGACAACTGCAATGATTTCATAACCACACAAAATGATCTCGACAAAGATTCTACCTTGATTATTTATAACTCCACCCAAAATGATCATTTATTATCTACTTTGGGATTACACTGGGATTTCAGGAAATACTTGTTGCAGTAAAGCGCACAAAGCAGCTAATCCCACGTATGCAGCAAGGAACTGTCGAAAATTGTTCATTGGGAATGCGAGATGTCCTTTGTTCGGAAACTATACAGGATCGGGGGCAGCTGGGCGAGTGCAAACGCGATCCCTAGGGGTGGTGGCAACCCTTTGAAGGCTCAAGGCGGCAATTTATCCTCTAGGAGGGATTATGTCTGCCCTAGTTATTTTTTTTTTCCGGGTCGGTAATGTATTTCGGAGAATAATGTGTACGTGCGGAATATTGTCTAGCTAGACTTTACGTAACGATAGAAAGTGGAAACCCTCATTCAATAAAGTCAATTTATTTCAAAATTCCCTTGGAAGTCGAATTATTATATTTTAAGCTGCGTAAACGTTCTTTACGTCACCGTGAGTCACCGAACACATTTTTTTAATCGATTAATTTTAGAAATCGAACCTCAGAAGAGGATTTAAGGTAAAAAAAATACAACGAAATAGAAAATAATTTGTTAATAAATGTTGCGAAAGAGTAAATATCGATTATAATAAGTGTAATGTAATCGCAGAACCTAACCTCAAATTAAGCATTCCGTTTACCATTTGAAAGATCGTTTACACAGCCGAAAATATAATACGTGTTATGCCAATTTAAGTTATATTTGCGAAATCTACCGAGTATGTTAAATTTTAAGCACTTGTTATTATTAGATCAACATTAATTCTTATAAAGTTAGTTGGCATCTATAGTTTTCAATTTATTTTAGTAAACGTGGATGTTGGTACATTATAAATCTTCACAATACACATGCTCACATAACTTTTCAACAACTCTAAGGAGCTCCAAATATTATTCAGAATGGCGAACGCCCTGAATAAATAATTGCATAAGAAACATTTGGCACAGTGCCTGTTACGTACAAATTATCACTATTTATAACCCCGGATTTCAACAAATTCGTTTATTGTTTATATCATTATTATAAAAAAAAACGTTCGCATGCAATCAAAAATTAAATTATTTGGCATTATCACTATTTATAACAAAGATCTCAACAAATTCGGTGATTGTTTATATCGTTATTAAAAAAAACAAGTTCGCATGCAATCAAAAATTAAATTATTCAGCATTGGCTTCGCGATCGTAATCCAATTAAGAGCCCAACCTTCGCCAATATTGGATTACGAACAATAAATAAAACAAGGGTTAATCAAATTAGAATAATTCCATGCCCAATAATAGCGAATCGTCAAAAAAGACTCACCTTCTTCCTCGCTGAGGTCGCTGAATTTGATACCACCACTGAAACGAGAACACCAGACATATTAAAGTAATCGGTTTGTTTGATTGCCATTCATCATCTTGAGATTGGCACTTTTTTTTTAAGCAAGTGATTGCTGATTTGGTTAGAGGTAAACTATTTCCAAAATCTTAATTTCTTTTGAGTTTTTTTGATCTGGTCTTCCTTACTAAAATACGTCATGAGTTAATGCCCTAATCGATAGTATAATTTATAGAAGAGATTCTATGGAAATTCGAAGGTTTAAATAAATTTGAGACAACCTCACTTGTTGCAGATGCATTAAATAAATGTAATAAAGACGGAACACATGAAATTGGCTGTTCGTCTTTAGGTTTATACTGAGCAGTAATAATGTATAAATGTTTATAACATATTTTAGCTTTGGTGGACCGTAAAATTTGTGTTTTGACTGAGGAAATTATGTGGAAATATAATTTGTTACCGTCTATACCTACCTGAGGAGAACGCTAGCAGTCTCAGGTACACGGTATACCTGTAAACAAGGACGAAATGCCAACAATGTTCTACACCCCCCCAGAGATCCCAAAAATACATCGTTATATAATATTGCAATTACCTGGGGCTTTTTGTGACGCATTAAATTAATTGGTTAGCTTACCTTCCATCCCATGTTTTCGAAAAACGTGCACAGGCGGGACTGGCCGGTTGTTTTGCCACCACACGGACCTGCAAACAAACAAAAGAAAAGTAGGATGAATGTCAATGTTTTACGAAATAGGGATGAAAATAATAAAGCCTTTCTTCAGATAAATTGTACTGAATGCTAAAAACTCGGTGGTTTAGCGCTTTTATATGCTTCCTATATACGAGGCGTGTTTATAAAGTAAGTACCGTTTTGTGTTTCAACCGCTGCAGCGCTGCGGTCGGTATGCCGCACATGCGTGCTATGTGCAAGGCACAGGCGCAAGTACGAAAACATTCGACAGTGTTTGCATTTGTTTATGAATATTTAAAATACCTCCTCCGATTGAGAATGCCGCAGACTATGAGATAGGCGCTGTGATTCGTTTTCTTAGTGCTAAAGGTGTGAAAATGACTGAAATTCACCGTGAGATCAAAAATTTTGAGCAATGGAATGGTACAGAAATGGGTTAGAGCTTTTAAAGATGGCCGCACGAATGTTCATGACGAAAAACGAAGTGCCATTACAGAAGATTTTTGCTGAAAGTTGACGAGAAAGTGAAAAATAATAGACACTTGTGGTCGGCGCCGGGACGACAATGATGAGGTCAAAATGCCCGTGATGCAGTTGTCAAATCAGGCGGAAGGGTTTACGATACGTAGAAAAATAGATTAAAGTACAGGCTTTTACGTAAAAAATAAAATTGTTTAAAAAAGTACACTTGTTTTCTTTTATTATTTCAAAACAGTACTTACTTTAAAAACAAGCCTCGTATATACTTTTCCGATCTGCTATTTAAAGATGGTTAAAAATTACCATCAAAGAAAATACACTAATTTTATACACAACTTCATCCAAATATTTCGGTTACTATGCAAAACAAAGTGAATTTTGTTATGGTGTTGCTACCCAACAGAAGCCTGAGTAATATTTTATATTTTCACTGTGAACCCCACTGTAGCTTTAGAAAAATTTGAATTTTGCTAAAAACCCACATTCACAGCGAAAAAAACGAGTGAGTCGAATAAAAGAGTCGACTCTTCCAAATAAGTCCTGTGCAAATTATTTCGACTCATATAATTTGTACAGGTGAAGACCTCTTTTTTAAAGGGGAAAATTGAGAACAATCTGTTCATCACTGATTTACGAAAGACTCTCATGAGTGGACTTTTTTTCATGAGTCAACTCACAAAAAAGACGCTCATGAGTCGACCTTTTTCGGTCGACTCACAAAAAAGGGTCATTTCACATCGACCATCATCTCTAGTTCAAAATCAAAACACTTCTCGGGTAAAACTTATAGTAGTAAATAAATTTGGTTTGAGTGTATTCTCACCGAAAATCAGTGTCAGAAAGTCAGAAAATCCAAATTTCACCGACTCTCAATAAATTTTCAAAAATAATCATGAAAGTTGAACCAAAGTAATCAGCACTTTATTCGGAGTAAAAGTTATTTTAAATTTGCTTAACACGTTGAGTGCCGCATGGTGCTAACAAAGTCTCACGCACGTTTTGGACATATACGCCGCGTGAGACACACGTGGTCTCGCACGTTCCACGAAGCAAATTTGCCGTGTGATGCCTCTTTCGTCTCCCGGAATCTATTAAAATCAATTCATTAATTATTTCGATAAAAAAATAACGGCCTCCTGAGATTTTTTTTAAATACTCAACGTGTTAATTAGGAGGAAGGTTATTCAATTTGAAGCTCATGTTTCAAACACTATTTGCCACACGGTAAGAATTTTTTCTTTTCCAAAATTGGTTTTAAACTCTCTAAACCTGTGCAAAATAATAATAACAGAAGCAAACATGCCACCATATTCGCGACAAAAAAAATATTCCCCTAAGATCGAAATTAAAATTTTAAGTTCCAGGCGCATGCGCCATAAGATAAACACTATTTGCCACAAGGTAAGAAATGTTTCGTTTCTAAAATTCTCTAAACCTTTGCAAAACAATAATAACAGGAGCAAACATGCAAAATATAAATGCCACCATATTCGCGACAACAAAAATATTCCCGTAGTGTTGAACGGGAAAATTTCAAGTTTGCAGCGCATGCGCCGTAATATCAATTAATAAATTAACTCATTTTAGTTTTCTGTAAAGCGATTGTTGCTGCTGGTATAAACTAGGCTGGCCACAGAACAGAAATAGTGATCACGTCGACATCAATGACAACGTGCAAGCCCGATGTAAAACTGCCCGTCTAAAGAAGCGCGGACTAATTTCACTGACCAATAGCAACCCTCAGACTCAAAACAAATGTTTATACAACGTATAGCTTGTTAGCCGAGTCTGGCAAATTCATCGCAGCTAATTCGTAGCCGAAAATTCATCGCAGTTAGTTTGTTAGCCTGGTCCGGCAAATTCATCGCAGAAAATTCAAAAAAACTTTTCACTAGAGAAATGTAGAGAAGACAAAATTAATTTGGATTAACTTAACAATTTTACGAAAATATCATCGTCGATTACAGCTTCAACAGAAGAACTAGAAAAACTCGTAAATTAATTTGAGGAGCTGAGCATGACGAACCTCGATGAAGAAAAGCAATACAAATAAAATTTTAATATACGAGTATATATTTATATTATATTTGAAAGACAAATGTAGCTTAGAAAAAAAGAACTGGTCACCTAAGAGTACATTTAAAGGTAGTCTATTAAAAGCAATACGTTTAACACGTGTGAAAGCCAACCATTACATATGGATGCCAAAAATGGGCAATAACAAATACAATTAGAGCTTGCCAAAACAAAATGTAGCGGGGTAGATAAATATTATCTGGAAAGATGGAATAAACCTAGAAAAATTGATATCAACGAATAATGTAGGCAATATTATGATTGGGCGGCTTGGTGGTATAGTGGGTGTGAGCGCGAGCATCTGCCTGTTGTTCGATTTCCCGTCCAGGCAAAACATTTTTCCGATCGAAAATGTATGGATTTTAATATACGTCTGTTTACAACAGGCACATGTGTATGTTATTTTCTGCTACTTATTCATAACGTGATCGAACATCCGGTTTACTTTTAAATTTAATGTATCCAGGTAAACATCACGACATACTAAAACTTTTACATACAGTATTCCCAAAACATTATTGTATGAATTCAGATATGTATAGGTTGCCAAAAAAATAATAATTAACGCCATTCCGATTAGATTAATGAAGTTTATTCATGAATCAAACCAGGTGGCCGTTAATTATTATTATAATTGTTGTTCTTATTATTATTTTTTCATATTAAAATACGATTTACCAAGAGCCAAATGAGAACAAGATCCAAGTGATGTATATTTGTATATTTTATATATTTATTATAATGCGTTGAAATAAAGGTGTTACACAGCCATTCAATCATAATTAATATGAATATATTATCAAGATCGAGTACAGTACACAAATCTCAACGAATGAATGCATTTTTGAACCGTAGCCAAGATATACTTACACTACCTAATTAGTCTCTGCCATTTAGCAAATTGGCGAGCCCAATTAAAATACCTAGACTCCACTTGGTAAATTATTAAAATGTGATTAGACACATTCATTATGTAAGATTAATTATGCTTATTAAAAAAATATATATACAAGACACAATCTGCATGTGATCTGTTACATTGCGTAACATAATTTTAATTGTCATTGACAGCTGTAATGAATCAAATTAATTGACGATTATAAAATATCCAGACAGCTGGATTGTTCTCGTTATAACTTAATCGTGTTTCCTCAATTTAGGAAAGCAAAACAATATAATTCATTAATGTATTTTAAAGATATAACTGGAACCGAAACGAAAACAGAAAACCCGAATTTTCACCAGAACGAAAAATTGCACAATTTAAAAGGACAATTGATTATCAATTCATTTCCGTTAGAATAATCAAAATAACCAACGGTTCATTTTGGTTCAGTTTTTTTTTGTTCTGTTCGTCTTTCATAAATCTACTCCTATGGAGAAATCCTCATACTTCTTGATGTATCAATCCTTGATGTATGCATTTCGTATATCGCCGCCTAAATCCAAAAACACGGCAACTCAACTTTTCAAGTACTTGAGAAATCGGTAATAAATTTTACTTAAATCGGTAGCGAACGGCATTTTCAATACTCTTTCGTCTAGTCATTACACTAGCCAACAGATGGCATAAAATGCTCTTATATCTCTTTGTGATAGTTTCTGTCAATTCTCGCAAAATTGGTTTTGGCATTTTGCCACAATGTTTGGCAACGTTTTATTGAAATTATAGGTTAACAACATACTATCAAAAATACAACATGCCAATATAAGGACAGAAAACTGTGGACTGTGAGAATGAAATGTGATCAAAAATACAACATGCCAATATAAGGACAAAAAACTGTCGACTGTGGTGAGAATTAAATGTGAACAGAGTACATATTAATCATTTTTAATTTATAATATATGATTTCTATGCATGCGTTAACAAACACTGCATTCGTTTGATAACAGAATGAGTCGGCAAAGTTCCGCGTGAATGCCTCATTGAATTACATAACATTTAAAAACGAGATAACCCGGTGATAAGGTTTACCAACAAAATTTGGCTATATAATATTTACAGAAAATTTAATCAAAACAATTCTTATTAATGTGCCGAGAAAGACAATTATCGGTATCTGTTTCATTCGCCTTAATATTAACTGGTGTAGTCATTTCTTTAAAAAATATTTCATTCAAATTCAAATGGTTGAATTGGTTTGCGCTTGCATGTAGGCGTTGCCAAATTCTTTAATCACAAATTTCTGAAATATACTGTTTCGAACTTTTCCGTTCAGAATAACATTATCTACTTCCTGTTTTCTTTGGCACACTCGAAACAAGACACCCTGTATAATCAATTAATTAAATTAGAAAGGGAATATTAAAAGAATAGTTCCAAGGTAAGGAGATGTGAAATACTTTAATCAGACAGGCAGGCGACTAGTCGACCGCAGTTGACGCTTTGGCCACCACTGCTCTAGGCCAATGGTCAATAGCCTATACAGACCCTTCAGTTTCTTCTTGTATTTTAATTGGTTGTAAAAAGAACTTGGGTATCCAACTGGTTTAAAAGACTTGCAAAAGGAACAAATCTGTAAATTCAGAGTGCAGTAGACCTGCTAGGCTCTACCATTCAAGTCGTGTTATGATGGGTATTTTGAGGAGCGTGTAACTGAGGTTGCAACTTCATTTTACCAATGTAAAGTTTATTCAATGTTTCTGAACATCTTAAATTTGTAAAATAATACGTTTCTGTTTATTTTAATTTGATTCACACCTGTTTTGTGCAAATTGGGTTGCATAAGAAAATAATTATCCGGTTCTAATTAAAAATATCGATTCCAACACAAGGTAAACAAATACAGGAATGTGTTATCTTTAGAAATTCCGAGCGGAAATTACGTATTTCCACAATGGCACTGATATCCGTGAGGTATTTAAAAATAACCTAAAAATCTACAACTCACGCTATTATAACGTAATCTTTATAAAAAAAAAAAAATAAGCACTGTGATTATTTACGTGCGTATGCAAGTAGGAAAATCAATTGTAAACTACATGTTGATTAAAGGGGTGTTGTGATGATTTTCCTGGGAAGTAGGTGGTCCATCGGTGCGTAAAAATATTAATAGAAAGATGCTTACCGCCTGTCAGCACGAGTTTGTAGATCGTTTTCGTTTCGGGTTTCTCCATTTTTCCCAGGGAAATTAGTGCCTGTTTTTCGTCGAGAGAACCAAATCGGATATATCGGTAATGATGAAGATAAAACGTAAACCAAACACACGTTACTAGAAATTTTGCTTGTGGTACATTATCAGAGGTGTTTACTTGCGGAATAATTCATGGTGTACATTTTCGCGACACGGCGAGTGGACAGGGACACGCGACGCAGCGCGCGCGTGAAACGTTTCTCGAAAGGAAAAATGTGCCAGAATCGAACAGCGGATCGCGTCGATGGTGGGAGGAGCCGGCCCGCGTTCCTGGCAGTGGGGATTTTCCACCGGAAACTCGTTCTGCGCCTCAGGTTTTCATTCAAAATTTATTTGGAAACTGCCGTCTGCCCGTCACTTCAAATGTCTATCTTTGTGGAAGGCTAAATATCCAGCGGACAGCTGACCACTTCGATGCACCTCGTTAAAACTGCGCAGGGAATTAAACTCGCCTTAATCATGGCGC
This sequence comes from Ocypus olens, assembly GCA_910593695.2. Classification (NCBI taxonomy): domain Eukaryota; kingdom Metazoa; phylum Arthropoda; class Insecta; order Coleoptera; family Staphylinidae; genus Ocypus; species Ocypus olens. The sequence continues at coordinate 6,062,802 of OU343055.1, read as the reverse complement.
CAAATATAATTTCTGGGAACTGTTTAACCATTATTATTGTTGTGTACAAACTATGGATTTCCGATATTCAAGAATTTTCAAATTAAATCAAAGTAAGCTTTATTGAGCAATCCGAAGAACTGAAAAGCTTTTTGCAAAATGTTGGAATATCCTTAGGATATTGTAGAATACAATGATACATTTCAAGTTCTCAGGTTTGATTTGGAATGAAGAATTGATCCGTTCTCGATGGAAATATGTTCTGTATATCCAGGAAATATTAATCGTGCCTTAATAGCCTCATTGTGTATCAATTTTTTAACAGTTTGCTGATTTAGCTCATGAGCTCGAATGAATTAATATACAAAAAATTAATCATCGATTACAATAACCTAGATATTGCATTGTGTAATCTGTGAATTTGCATTTAAATATTACCACACATTTGTTAATTTTGTAGTGTTCGCTGGATGGGCAAAATTTGCTAATTTCCATTTCGTAAAGGTGAATAAACATTTCACGCATTTACAATTTCTCAGCACTTTTGTAATTGCGCAATTGGTAAACTGAGGTTGAGAAACACTGCTCTAGGCCAATGGTCAATTACTACTACATTTTGGATTTACAGATTTGTTCCTTTTGCAACTAAACCAGTTACCTACATATCTAACAACACATTCTTCCTTATTTTAACCCATTACTGCTCACGACACATAATAGTTCAAAAAGATTTCAAATTCACAAATATCTTCTTATATTCAATATCGTATAATAAAATAGAATAACTAACGGTAAATTTTCAAATGCAAAATACAGCAAAATCGCCTAGTTCTTCAGCCGTTTTATGCATCATTCGATTTAGAAAAAAATATTCTATCATTTGCTGTTAATTTTGTTGTAATTAGCGATTGAAAATTTAACGCTAACCCTTGTCGGTAATTCAGTCCGCTGTAATTTTTTTGTGTAGACAAACATTAAAACAGATTTAAAGATTACAAGTTGACATTTTGACGTTTCAAATATAGAAATCATAGCTCCGTATAACGAGTTGTAAGTGTTTAAACATTCAATTAAATAAAGTTCATAAATACCACCGCCTTATCTATCGGATGACGGCTGAACTACTAAGAGCATATTTTTACTACTAGCGCCAAAACTGCTGAACTTTATACCTACATTCAAAAAATTCAGCAACGAGTCATATCCCAAATGATAGTATATTTAATTCTGAATCGAATGATGTATAAAATAGCTGAGGAAATTAAGCGGTTTTACTGTAATTTGCAAATGAAAGTTTAGCACAATCCCTTGCCTATATATATTTTCGTAATATCGGTTTTCGGCGAACAAATAAAGAAAATGAAAAGGTGCAGGTCCTCACAGCGCCGCGGGCGACTTTTTTTTTCAAAAAAGGGGCGTGAGAAAGCTGAAAATTTTTGTATAACTTATTTAGGAGCGAAACATGTTCCATAAAAGGTATTTTCATTTCTTTTTTGTAATATTGTTTTTAATATCATTTCCGCTTCCGCAGCCACCGCTTCAATCGATTGTGATGAATCTTTGAGGGCGAAAAACTTTGAAGTGTCTTCTTTAAAGTCATGCATGCGAAACTCAAGCGTAAACCCTTCCGCCCAAGCAACACTGTGAAAAAAAAATGTTTTTCCTGTAAACCATGTCCAACTTTGACGATGTGTACGGAGTTGGAAAATTTTTGTCGACTCGATCCACCATAAAGGCATTAAAATTTGATCAATTCCCTATGTAGGACTCAAAGAACGAAGTTCCTACGACGATTTGGCACCAAGTTATGGGTGTTAAAAAAAAAGTGCATTTTGAGGGTTTTCGCACATAACTCAACGACTTTGCAACCAAATTAGATGATGCTTCTTAAATTTAACAAACCTTACTTCATTGTTTATTATTAAACCTTTAATCCCTCCACAAATTACCGTTTCAATCATTAAAATGAATGAAGAATTGCGACGGCATGACTTATTATTCAGGGATTTTTACGGCACGTTTTTTTGAAAAAGATTAAAGGGTTACAAGTTTTTACGTGAATTAACTTTAAAATTATCAAAATTATCCCTCAGAATTACTATTTACAAGCTTTTAAACATTTTACGTTCGCATTTCCACGCCTCGTCGCCATCTATGCGACGATAGCCGAACTACTAAGTGATGTTTTTGAACAGCGCCAAAATGCTCGAACTTTATACCTATAATCAAAATGTTAATATTCAGCAATGCGCTATACTCGAAACGATAGACGATTTAAATCCGAATCGAACGGTGTATAAAATAGCTGAGGCAATTTAGCGGTTTTCTTGTAATTTGCGAATGAAAATTAAGCACGACACACTTACCGACATTTACAGTTCACTGTAACTTAAAAATTAAACACAGAACAATTTGCTATATTCTCCAATGAAATACGGGACCTAACACTTATTACTGATTATTAATTCAACTTTTTATATCATTACTGAGCTACAATAAGAGAAATATATGAGGAATCCTAATCTTCGTAGAGGGTGCCCTCTGTTATCGTGGGGCTAAACTACGTTTTCATTTGTGGATTTAATAATTGTTTTAATAATGAAAGAATATTTAAAAACTTAAGAAGAATGTTATAATAAAATAAATTTACTTATAGATATTTTCGAATTTAAATTGCAGAAACAATACATTATAATATATCCGCCTAATCACAGGCAACCCGATATACGCATAAGTACTATTATTAAAAAACTTCCAATTTTAAACGTGACAGTGACAAAACCTTAAGTGTAATCCTCAGTAAAGCTTCAAAAATTCTGCGAATATTTAAGTATTTAAGTTGCAGAAATAATTATATTACATAAACGCCAACTTACAGACAACGCAATACACCCATACCTAATATTAATTTATTATTAAAAACTTCCAATTCTAAACGTGACAGATAAAACCATAAGTATAATCCTTAGTAAAGCTTCAAAAATAGTGGCAATATTTAAGTATTTAAATTGCAGAAATAATTATATTATTTAAACGCCTGCTTACAGGCAACCCAATACACGTGTAACTAATAATGATTTATTATTTAAAACTTCCAATTGTAAACGTAACAAGGACAAAACCATAAGTGTAATATTTTTAAAGCTTTACCAAGGACTACACTCATACTTGTGCCCGTATTATGTTTAAAATTGGAAGTGATTAATAATAAATTAATATTAGTTATCTATATTTGGTTGCCCGTAAGTAGGCGTTTATATAATACCATTGTTTCCGCAATTTAAAAACTTAAATATTTGCAGTATTTCTGAAGCTTTACTCAGGATTACACTTATAGTTTTGTCCCTGTTACGTATAAAATTAGAAGTTTTTAATAATAAATTCATTAGAGTTTTGCGTATATCGGGTTGCTTGTGATTAGGCGTGTATATTATAAAATATTGTTTCTGGAATTTAAGTACGTAAATATCCACAAGTGAAGTTATTTAATCATGAGACAACATTCTTTTTAAGTTTTTAAATATTCTTTGATTATTACAACAATTATTACATCCACAAATTATTAAGTAGTTTATCCCCACGATAACAGATAGAGCCCTCTACTTAGATTATGATTTCTCGTATATTTCTCTTATTGTAATGCATTAACAATATAAATAGTTGAATGATTAATCAGGAATAAGTATTGTAACCCGTATTTGATTGCAGAATATAGCAAATTCTTCTTTATTGAATTTTTATGTTACAGTGAGCTGTAAATGTCGGTAAGTGTGTCGTGCTTAATTTTCATTCGTAAATTACAGGAAAACCGCTAAATTTCCTCAGCTATTTTATATACCATTCGATTCAGAATTAAATCGTCTACCGTTTTATGTACAGCCCATTGCTAAATATTAACACTTTGACAATAAGTATAAAGTTCGAGCATTTTGGCGCTGTTCAAAAACATCACTTAGCAGTTCAGCCACCGTCCAATAGATGGCGGCGAGGCGCGGAAATCCGAACGAAAAATGTTTAAAAGCTTCTAAATAGCAATTCTAAGGGATGATTTTAATATTGTAAACATTAAATGACCGCCAAACATATAATTCATTAATCTTTTGAAATAAAAGTGCTGTAAAAATCCTGCAATAATAAATATTTTTTTTATATACGCGCTTCTTGAACGCTTTGATGGAATGGGGTATTTTGGTACCCCTTTCGCATTTTTTGAAAAAGGGTATTTCTAACATTCCATACAGGGAAAAGGGTATTGTACCCCTAAAAGGGGTACGTCTGGCAAGCCTAGATCTGGAGGTAGCAGGCTCGATCCCTGTCGGAGGCATGTTCACACGTTTGATTCAGTATAATCCGAAGAATTTCAAAAAATATTCGCCAGCAAATAATAATCATTCATCATTATAATTCCTTTATTTGCTGATAGAATGCCTCTAAAATAAAATTAAATTCTACAACGGCTTTTGTATGCAACCCATTATTCGTTCGTGCGTATCCTTCAAATTTCTTTATCAGATTATAGTAAACTTTATTACCTACAGGTATACTTTCAATTGCAAAATAGAGGGTAGTTTCCCCAGCAATTTTATACATCAATCGATTTAGAATTACATATTCTATCTTGTGCCGATAGAAGCATACTTCTAAAATAAAATCTATAACGGTTATTTTATGCAATCCATTAAACGTACGTGTGCATAAAGTGGTGCGATACTTGCGGACGTGACCGTGTGTACACTTTTACCATTTTTTCCTGTTTACCGAATGAGGATTGAGGGTATTCCCCTTGAAGCAAACAAAAGTGACGCAGATTTAGTGCATTCTTTTAAATGTAAGCGTTATTTACTTACCAAATAAGTGAAATTAATGCGATTCCAAGGGTAAGTGCTTTTGAAAGAAAATTATTATTGTTCAATAATGTTAAATGTTTGTCAAGTCCTTCATGTTTCTTTTGATTTTAAATCAATAAACCTACTCGTCGTATCAGCAATGCCTCAATTTTTCTAACTATAATAGACAGCGAAATTCAAAGGTAGCCTAAATTTGATCCGATTTCGCTGGCAACAAGTTTTTGTGGCTTCAAATAACACTTTTTATATATGCCTTTCATATTTTCCTAGATACAAAAAAAAATTATATATGTCTATTGTCAATCGATTAAGTTTATTATATTAAAGATTAATAGGTACAATTGTAAATAAAAAGGTATAAAAAAGACGATCAATAAAATTATTTATATTTCATTCTAGATATAAATACTTTTATTGTGTTTCAGTGCGAGGAAAGAAGACCTGCAATATATATAAAGCTCTAGTACATTCCCTATAATTAATAATATGGCTTCATCGAAGTTTATATTCACTCTGAAATCAATTAATATAAATCAAACGTAAAAAGTACACCGGTTATCACTCGATGCGGTTGATGAAATGTCTCGGCAAACCGTCGTTTAACATGTTCTCTTTGGGGTGTCCCGCCAGGTTCGGTTTGTAGTGCAACAGGGCCTCCCAGCACATCTCGCTGAGCTTCGGTATGCAGAGCCACGTCGAGTGGATCAAATTGTTGCGTTTCAGGTCGCCGTTTATGAAGATGCCGCCGAAGGTGTACATCTTTCCCTCGGGCGTGACGGCCATCGAGTGGAAGTAGGTCGGGTAGGGCAGCACGCAGGTTTCGATCTGGGTCCACTGGAGCGTTTGAAGGTCGAGCTTCCAGAGGTCGTCGAACACGTTCAGACCGTCGTATCCTCCGCTCACGAACACTTGGATACGTTTATTGTTTTCTATTTGCACAGCCCCGTGACACCTTCGCGGCGACGGTATACCTAAATCTTTACCTGTAACAAATCAAGGTTATTACAATATTAAAAAAAAAAAACATCTTTAGTGCATGTTATGTAAAACTGCGACACAACTTTAGATATCGAATTAAATTAACTAAACTTTACATTTTGCATCCGGCAAAGTTTTCATCTCGGACCACTCCTTCTTCTCGAGATCGAAAACGGGCAGCTTATCGAAATCGAAGGCCAATTCGGCGGTGCCGCCCCCCAGTATAAAAATCTCTTTCCCGTTAAATGCAACTTCGTGCCTATATCGGCCTTGAGGTTCGTACTCCTTGTGCCCTTGACAAATGTACACGTTCTCCCACACCAGCGTTTTCATATTTAACCTGCAATTAAAGGTGCGTGAATTACAACGGTAATTACGGTGATGATGGCTTATTACCTATGTATATCACATGTGTAAGTAAAACCCGTGGTTCCACCTATTGTGTACAGGTAATCGTTGTGGTACACCAACGCCTGTCCGTACTGAGGTAATGGTAGTTGACCCGTGGTCTGTATTTCGCTCATCACTCCTTTGTTATTGGCTAATGAACACAGGTATAATTGGTTGCTGCATCTTTCCCCGAACGGTGAGCCTGTACCGCCGTACACCTAAGGGGGGAAAGAAAATTTATTATTAATGAACAGAAAAAGGAACGTTTTACAAATTTTAATGTGTGATAATGAAGTTTATTCCATCAATTGGCTCTCTATAGATTTTGCATATTTTTTTAATGTTTTGTTTTTGTACAACTATTACATATGCACACATAATTTCACTTAACTCAAGTTTTGACGTTTGCAGGTCATTATCAAGTGAAACAATTAATCAATATAAATGTAACTTTTTCGATTAGTTGTTTCACTTGATAATGACCATCAAACATCGTGCAATACATTACATTAAATAAATTGTGGTAAAAAACATAGTAAATGTTTTATTCAGTGATTATATTCACTTAACACTTAAAATTCTAGTTAAATTGCTTTAATTTTTGTTTTCCTGAACTCAATCAAATTGTTATCTGTGGATCTGCAAAAATATAATGAAACAAAGCCATTTCTAAACAGGTTGATCACAGGTGATAAAAAATGGATCACATATGACGAAAAATATAGTGGTCTATGGAAGAAGCTCAAGATTGATGGCAAAGAAGGTGGTCCTATGTATTTGTAGGATGGGAAGGGCATCGTGCTTCATGAGCTGCTGCCCTGACTCGGACCTTTACTCTCAACAATTATAGAGGAAGTTGTTTTGGTCACATTATCTTCTACAGCCTCCTCTCCGAACATCCACGAGCTATCTCTGATCATATGATTATGAAAGCTGCTATGGATCAAGTCCATCGCAGATTAAACAAGAAAGTAGCTATATTAATTAAAATGTCTTGAAAATTCATTATCTAAATGCATCCTTGAATAAATAAATTATGAAAAAATATCAAAGGACAGCGTAAAACAATAGTGTTTTTTTTAAATCCATAGTTATTATTTGCATAACCTCATCTGTTGCAATTTTGAAAAGGTGAGTGAAAGTAATTTAGCATTCATATATTTAGGTGAATGGGGAAATATTACTGTGGATTTTGCAATTATATTTTGTTATCCAAACTACAATATTTGAATCATATAAAAAAAACATGTTCCTGGAAAACAGTTTTGCATGTTTCCGTTCTTCTCATATTAAAAATTAGTCTAAGAAACAGTCTCTTTGCCAAACCACTACATTGTACCATAATGTGAAGTTATGTTAATGCGTAGTATATATTCAGAACAGAGACAGCCCTTAACCCTTTTGAACCTGATTGTTTTTTTTTTCACTTTTATTTCAACTACAAAATCACGTTCCTTGTTATTTCTAAACTTTACACCTCTCCAATAAATTGTTAAATTTCTTCAACCAAACAGAGTTTTCTAGTTTAAAATAATGTAGATTCGAGGGGTGGTGGGTGGGCTCTATCCTACAATCCAATCTGTTGTTCACGCAACAAAATTTTATAATTTAAAATAATGTAGATTCGATGGATGGTGTCCATGATATAACTACAGATTAAATCGGGACAAGTAGGTCCTGTCGGACCCGATCAGTAAAGCCGTGGGACACGTGTCCCGACAGGCTCGAAAGGGTTAACCTTGAGAATGGTACGTAATTCATTTCTTCTGATTCAGTAATTCATTAAATATTTGCTTTTTTGATAAGCGATGCTATTCATTATTCACACCCATGAGTAATTAATTGTTACTCAAGCCATTGAGTAATCATTTATTAATCATGGGTTAGATAGTATTAATGTGAATACCATGAATACACATTCACGGCACAGTTTAATCAGGTTTGCAAATTAAATACTAAAATATGAATAAGTGTTATTTTCATAAACAACCTAAAGGCAGGTGTGCCAACTTTTCATGTGGTCTATTGCTTAAAATCAAAACCTTCCACAGCTAACGCTTTGACAATTTGAACACTTTTCATGCCTTTTATTTACATTTTATAATAATGACAATTTTAAAATATAAATTCAATTTGTATTGATCAACTGTGCTGTCCAAGATAACTTGTCCCAGATGTGCGGACATGTCATTATTTTATAAATTAATTTCTGACCAAGTTTAATGCACTTCTGTGCTTTATCAAATTAGTTTTTACATCAATATATCAAACTGATCAATTCGGCATTTTTCTTAAATAAAGAATGCAATCAGAGCTGAATCAAAATCACTTTTTAAGCAGAAAACACAAAACAATTTCAATCAAAAAAAAATTGGTTCAATTGCATCATGAAAATTTGTTCTCTGCCCTCTCAAAATACTTTCTATGTCAATGCACCAAACTGATTAATTTGGCATTTTTCCTAAATAAAGAATGCAATTTGAGCTAAATCACAATCACTTTCAGAAACCGCATAATGAATACAATAAAAAAAAAAATTACACCATAAAAATTTGTAAGAGCGTATTGTTGCAAAATAATGACCATCCTGCTAATTGCGTTGCAGTGAACGAGAATGACATTGCTTTTTTCGCACTCTCAAACTAAATCATTTTAAAATTGCAGTGCTCAACGAGGCACACAGTAACCCAAATTGAGTCTGCTTACAATTGTTAACTGGAAATGCTAAATTATGCAAGTGTTTTAACATTATTTGAATGGATAGAGTTGAAGGTATTCCTATTGGTAATGAAAAATTAATTATACAACGAGATCAGAGACTTGAAAAAAAAACATTTTCTGAAAATAGGGATAATAATTCAAGTAAAATTATATTGGCTGTCTGGAATTCCCCTATGCAGTACAGGGTAGGCAAAATTTGATGTATCTATGGGGGGTCTCGATAACTACAATAGATGGAGAAAAACGGATGGCGCATCCTCGATCTCTTTTTTTGGAGAAAAACTCGATGGTGAAAACCAAATTTATTTATCATCTTGTGTTTTCAAGTTATGACCAGATAGTATATTGCAATAAAAAAAGGACCTTTATTGGCATAAAATACATCTTTCTCAACTCAACTTCATTTCCTTCTCCTCTCCTTTTCCCACCCCAACCTCGCCAGTGTCTTCACCCCGGTTCCGTCCTCTCTCATCCATACGTTCACTCTATATTGCAATATCTCATATTGTTTATCATTTGACAATAATGAAAGTTATATGTTATTGAGGCACTTTTTTGAAAAGAATAAAATAAGCCTAACAGAATTCCGAAATCTTCATTAACATGAGAGTTATAATGTAAAGTTGTGTTTTCTTAAATATAACCTATAGTTGGCTTTGGCCTATTTTATTAGGTTATTTTTTTCTCTTTTCAACGATTTATAGGGTTGTATTAGTAATTGCATAAAAATAAAAAAATATTATTTTTCAATCATTAAATATAGTTTCTGTTCATCTCTATTAATAATGCATTTAAGATTTATAATCTAATTGTTTTATTTAAATTTCAGAGTTTTCCGAGCCAAAATTCCCATTGTTAGTGACACTACTAAACTTCCGTTAGTTGGGTTATGTTTTAAGGGCCGCCAACTATTTTCAACTTTTTCGATCTCACGGTATATTAGTTGCGTTCTTTAATTTCAAAACTCTGTTCACATTTAATTCTCGTCGCAGTTGGCTTTGTTAGGGTGACATTTTTGTTGGTAGTAAAAAAGTTACTAACAATTTGGTTATGTCATTGCATTTTTTTGGCAATGTTGCATTCACTTGACAACGTTGTATTAAAATTATAGGTTAACAATCATTACTGTCAAAAATATAACATGCCAATATAAGGACAAAAAACACCCGCGAGAATAAAATGTGAATGGAGTATAGCACAAATTTAATCGATTAGATTTTAAAAACACACCATTTAATGATGTCCGATGCACCTTATAATATTTATGGACCAAGAAACGAGACGCCCTTGCCGTTGCGTGCAATTTTAATTGATACCGGGTAGAATCCCACAATTAACAATTTTATTAATACACAAGCCATATTCGGATCTTGCCCGCATCTATAAATACCCTCCGACTATTATTAGAACCACTTTGTGAGCATCCGTAAAGGCAATAAACTGTCATCGTGTTGGGTATGAATTTGTCACGCATTGAATTAAAAATCTTACACAAGCATATACCATCAAACAATTTCCCTGCAGCACGACGGCGTTCGAGGCCAGCTCCTGCGGCAGCGTCTCCCTCTCGGAGAACCTGGTCCACCTCCTCGAGGCGAAGTTGAACTTCCACAGCTCCTGGAACAGCGGGAACGAGTGCACGGTGAACTCGTCGTCGTTGCGCGTGTCGATGTCGGGCTGGATCAACGGATTGTAACCTCCGAACGAGTACAAGTTCTTGGTGTCGCACACGATCCGGTGCCCGGACCGGGGCAGGGGCACCCTCTGTTTCGAGAGGTGATCCGGCTCCACTCTCTTGTATTTGAACACTTGGAAATAGTACAGATCGCTCCTCTGATTGTTATTGTTACCCATCATTGATTTTATCAACTTTATAAACTTGTAGAGTATTTTGTAAATCATTCATTATTTTGATGCTAACTGGTGTGTGGGTAATTTTGATCTAACATTTTACACGGTTTTTTGCACAATCAACCTTGCAATTTGTCAATATTGTTACACCACTCCACTAAAAACTGGAGATGGTGATGTAACATGAGCTGGTTCTTTTTGGCGTATGATGTTTGAGGGAGATGGATATATTAGTACATGACTTCACCTTGAGAGAGATCGTTGCACACGCTAACAATTGGGGAAGCGCTGCAGATTTTAATCAACTCGCTTTGTATTTCTAAATAAACAAGGTAATTAACGTAACTCGATGGATAAATATATAAGTTGCACAAATAATCATTATAATTTCGATTTGGCAAATGCGTTCGTTGTTAGGGTTGCCAACGTGAGACAACCTCACTTATTACAGATTTATTGAATAAAAGTAATAAAGGCGAAAAATAGCCTGAATATATGAATATTCATCCTGTTCGTGACTCTGCAATTAAGTCTTGCTAAGACTACAAACAAATAACTTATTGAAATAACTACGTTTATGTAAATAAATTAGAGGCAACCTCACTTGTTGCAAAAAGCATTAAATAAATTTAACAAAACGAAACATAGCCTGAATATATGAATATTCCACTTGTTCGTGACTGCAAAATGAAGTCTTATAAACAAATAACTTATTAAAACAACTACTTCCCTGGCTAGTGCCACGCCGGATATTGAATGTTACAAAAGAAATTTGCATGTTATTACTAGTACTACTAGCGAAATAACATTGGTTTAAGATCATTTATTTTTTCCCACAGGACTAACTTGAAAATTAAACTAAATTGAATTTGAAAAGTTTAAACTATAAAACTGAACCCTAAAATATGTAAAAATTAAGTAAATAGCCATCTACAGACGCGTTTCGAAATTTATCTCTCATCAGTGCAGCTTCGCAATTAAATAGAATGTTAAAGAATAAAATACACTTACGTGAAGGTGATCGTGAACGTGAAGAAGTCGTAAGCAACTGAGGAGATTATGGTAGGTTTGAACGAATTTTATACCTGAATTGTAGGTACTTATTATTATTATTACCATATTTAGTTCAAAGTTACATTTACAAAAATTGCAGAGAATGCCCAAATTGATACTCATTAATAATAATTTTACAATCGCAGTATATTTATAATTTGTTGTTGATAATACCCGTTTAATCAATGCACTGTTGTCATTTTTACCTCCGTACATTTCCTACAGATAAATATTCATATTTCATAATACGGCTTACATATTTATTGATCTTTCGGTTGATTGTTGTGATACATATTGAATTACGAAGGACGTTGAATAAACCACTTGGCTGGTATCACGAATGTTTCACTTTATTGTGACTAGTTTCGTCCTATTCGGACATTATCAAACAATATTGATTTTTTTTTCAGCTAGAGCAGTGTCATTTAACGAATCTGAATTATACTACGAATTAGCAGGACCGAAGGTTTAGATAAATAATATCAAAGTTGATAAAAATAAATAAATAAATTTAATTTTCTTATCGATGCAGGCCCTGCCTTAATCCAAGTGGCAACGTGGGCCGCGTCATGCCCTGCGCACTCCGTACAAATAATATTGCCCGCTTTGAAGTTTCGACGCTATCTCCAAGGATGGCGCAAGCAACGCAAGAGCAGAACTCTAAGATTGCACTTTATTTTCCCTTTTCTGAAAATTAAGGGCGGTACCACGGAAGTTAACTATTTTCATTTGAATCATATTCAACGTTGTATGGCCCCGCACCCCTCCCAAGTAAACCGCGTTTTTCGCCCATTGCAGCGCCTCTCGCGTTGCAGAGTTTAACTTATAACGCTGTAAATATTTTGTACATAGAGTGGCCTATCTACATTAGTTATCTATTGTAGTCAGCGGTTACCACGTGTTGGCAACCCTGCGATATCCTGACAAGCGCCTCCTAACATGGGTTCTGCTACTAACGATTTCGTATAAAAAATATTGAAAAAGTCCGCATTTTGATAACGTTTTGTAAATTGGTAAGTGTTAATATCGTTAAGGACGTTCGTTAGCGGGCGGCGGCGATGTTCCGGACATGTTAAAACGCCTGCGTTCCCTTTCAGAGTAGTGAAGTATTTACGGAAACACGACGAAGCGGTAGTTATAATTGTATTGCACTGTTCTATAATGGCAGCCAGCGATTCGGCAGGCGACGATTCCTTGTATCCCATCGCTGTACTCATCGACGAACTCAAGAATGAAGACGTCCAGGTAAACACCAGCGATTTTCCGTTTCCGAAAAAGCATATTTGCGGGTTACGCCCCTCGGTTCAACGGCCATTCACTATATCCTCTTTGCATGCATAAAATTCATAGAACAAATGACATCATTAATTGTCAAATCAATTATTAATCGTGGAATCACATTCGGCCCCCTTTTTCTTCACCACAAACACACCGTTGCTTGGATATCCCCAACCACATCAGTCATCCAACTCATTTTTTCAGCTGCGGTTAAATTACATCAGTCACCTAAAATCATCGTAAACATTTTTTCAGCTGCGGTTAAATTCCATTAAGAAGCTATCGACGATCGCCTTGGCGCTGGGAGTCGAGCGCACCCGTTCGGAACTGATCCCATTCCTTACAGAGACCATTTACGATGAGGACGAAGTGCTCCTGGCTCTGGCGGAGCAGTTGGGCAATTTCATCACGCTGGTCGGAGGCCCCGAGCACGCCTACTGGCTGCTGCCTCCGCTCGAGAGCCTGGCCACGGTCGAGGAGACCGTGGTGCGCGACAAGGCCGTCGAGTCGCTGCGCGCCGTGGCCCAGCAGCACAACCCCGGCGACCTTGAGACGCATTTCGTGCCGTTGGTCGTCAGGCTCGCGGCCGGCGATTGGTTCACGTCGCGGACATCAGCATGTGGATTATTTGCGGTAAGTTTACTACGTTGTTTTAGTAATAAGACGTGTACTGTGGTACATGCTCTAACTGCAGAGGACAAGATCGTGATGGTCACATCTGAAGCACTTTCTTTTAACTAAGAAGGCTATGGTTTCATTTTATAAAGTTTTACACATGACAATACAATAGTATATTGTACAACGAGCATATAATGATGAGATCAGGAGTATGACAAGAGATGGGAAACAGGGCATAAGACATTGAGCTTTACGTCGCTAATATTGGATAGCGCCACAATTGAAATTCGATGGATTTCTGTAAATTATGTTTGTTGCTAACACTAGACGGCGCTTTTCCTGCCAAATGTATCTAAATGCCGTGTAATTTCCTGTGTTACTTGAAACGTAGAATATCAAACACTTGAAGTGCAGAAATCGATGACGAATAAAACAATAATTTCTTGTGTTAGCAAAATACCACTTGATGAAACATTACTAACAAATATTGGTAAACAAAAACACTATGTTTTACTATTTATATCGAGTAGAATAAATATTATACAACTTGCCGAACTAGTTTTGTTTACACAAACATTCTCGAAAGGAGAATGCACACAACTTGTGGAAGTATAATGTTTAGTTAATATAAATGGTTAAACAAAATAATATACAGGGTGTCTCATTTAGAGTGTGCCTAACGAAAACAGGAAGTCGATAGTGTTGTTCTGAGCAGAAAAGTTCATGGCAATCTAATAAATTTATATTGAAAAGAAAGATTTTTTTATGATCAAAAAACTAAGATTCTTTATCTCGATAACGGTAAGAAATTGGATATATGTTTATTGAACTTTTCTGTTCAGAATAACATTATCTACTTGATGTTTTTGTTTGGCACACTCGAAACGAGACACCCTGTATATACACGCACACACTTAAAGGGTGTGTGTTAGTTCTTGCCGCTAATCACAGACAGCGCTTATCTATTCCAATTTGTGAACATGCATTGTCGCTTCCTGTTATTCCATGTTTGAGGTTAAGTCACATTCTGAGGAGATATGTTTGAAATGTTTAGTCTGGTAATATATCTTTTATTGAACAATACATACGGTCTATGTAATAATTACTGATGGGTGACTACATTGTAGTTCAAATGATGAATTTTTCTGCATTAATGTTTTGGATTAAAGGAGAGTAAATGATATGTTTCTCCAAATCAAGTAATTAAGATATAGGTTATTTTTTGCTTCCTGTCAAATGTCGATGAATAATCACTGACGTACAAAAAAAAACATTGATAGATGGCGCTGACGATATTCTAGATATAATTTTAAAATAGTTGTCCTACATGTCTGGGTTAAATAGACTGAAGAAAATTTGACTTTAATTACTAGAAAATCATGGCGTTTCTTTGCACGTTTCATATTGTAATTTCATTGTTACTGGAACTGGACGGATAACGTTTTACCTTTGCCGTTATTACATATTTTAAAATATATTTTTCGTTTGCAGGTTTGCTACCCAAGGGTGTCTCCGGCCATGAAAGCCGACTTGAGATCCCATTTCAGATCACTGTGCCAGGATGACACCCCGATGGTGCGCCGAGCCGCCGCTTCGAAACTCGGCGAATTGGCTCAAGTCGTTGAGCTGGAGTACCTGAAGTCCGATCTCATACCGATGTTCGTCAACCTGGCTCAGGATGAACAGGTAACACATAATTTTAGGTGTAAAATTTTTTTCATCAAGTAATGTGAAAGGATTAATAATGTAATAACATCCACAAATTGAGAAGTTAACTGCACGATTCAGTCAATCTTTGAACTCTTTTTGAACTTGGTATTCTTCTCTGGAACTTCGGTTATCCGGTCAAATGACCAGTTGCTGGTTAATGGAAAACCATATAATAATGCTCAAAAGTTTATTATGAAAATGAAAGGAATAGTAGATTGTTTGACAAGTTTTGAAAGCTTAGTTTTGCATGCGAGTACCAATTTTGCACGAGCATGCAATGTAGCTTTCAAAAGGTGTTGAAAACTGCTTTTCCTACGACCAAACATTTTCTTAAGTATGTTCCAATCATAATTTTTCTCGAATTTACTCGTGTCTATCTGCGTATTATTAATGTCAAAACATTCTTAACTCCTAATCTAAATTTGCTTAGTACTATTTTAAAATCGATTAATAAATAATTAATTGTTATTCGTCACTACAAATAAAATGCCAGCGGCTGCAAATATAACCATATCGTGTCGGTGGTTAAGCCACTCAGATTTGGTTCAGTATAGCATTTAGGCAATAGATTCCGCATTTCTACCTTCAACGGTGTTTGGAATACTTATATCCCAATAGTAATCTTCGTTTCCCCATCAGCAACTAACTACACTGATGAGACATAAAAGGTCGAAACCGGTCTGTAGGTGTTTTGATGGGGAAACCATATTTAATGTTTAAAAGTAGTAATTTAACATCTTACTTTTCTATTCATTAATTCAGTATTTTTCTTTTTCCCCAGGATTCAGTGAGATTACTCGCTGTTGAAGCATGCGTCAGCATTGCAACACTTTTGCCCCAGGAAGACGTCGAACAACTTGTAATGCCCACACTGCGACAATGTACAGGTAATTGATTACATATCCTTTTTTACGTGTACTTAGAAACAGTCTATATTTTTAGTAAGTATAACATGCAGACATTTCCTTATTGTGTGAATGAATGTTTAGAAAAATCTGAGCGGTACAATTAAGTTAAAATTTAATTTGTTTCTTTATTTTAATGTTGTATTTATAATATTTTCATAATATTTTAACCACATCGAAGTAAGAGACCAAAAAATTATACAAAACACAGGTGGGTCATTTACTTAAAAGTATTTCGGGCCAATCTCTGAAATTATGTGTTACTAATATTCTTGCAGGGGACACGTCCTGGAGAGTGCGTTATATGGTCGCCGAGAAATTCACCGAATTACAAAAGGCCGTCGGGCCCGAAATCACGAGAACGGACCTCGTGCCCGCCTTCCAGAGCCTCCTGAAAGACACGGAGGCCGAGGTGAGGGCGGCCGCCGCCAACAAGGTGAAAGACTTCTGCCAGAACCTCGACAAAGCTCACCAGGAAAATATCATTATGACCAATATACTGCCGTGCGTCAAAGAGCTGGTCGCGGACCCCAACCAGCATGTGAAATCGGCCCTCGCTTCCGTCATAATGGGCCTGAGCCCGATTTTGGGGAGGCACAATACAATCGAGCATTTACTACCACTGTTTCTGTCACAGTTGAAGGATGAATGTCCCGAGGTTCGATTGAATATCATCTCCAATCTTGATTGCGTTAACGAGGTCATTGGGATACAACAGCTGTCGCAATCGCTGTTGCCGGCGATCGTAGAACTAGCTGAGGATTCAAAGTGGCGAGTGCGATCAGCCATTATTGAATACATGCCCTTGCTGGCCGGTCAATTAGGGCAGGAATTCTTCGATGAAAAACTGAACGCTCTGTGCATGACCTGGCTGATGGATCACGTGTTTGCCATTAGGGAGGCCGCAACGATGAACTTGAGAAAATTAGTTGATCAGTTTGGAGCGGAATGGGCCGAGAGCACCATAATCCCCAAAGTTCTGGCCATGTCCAGGGACCAAAACTACTTGTATAGAATGACCTGCTTGTTCTGCATCAATGTGCTGGCGGAGGCGTGCGGCAGCGATATTACCACAAGACTGCTCCTACCCACCGTGCTAAGTATGGCGAACGATAAGGTCGCTAATGTACGGTTTAACGTGGCAAAGACGCTTCAGAAAATCGCACCTCAACTAGATCAGACCGTCATTCAGCCCCAAGTGAAACCAGTTTTGGATAAATTAAATGTTGACAGCGATATTGATGTTAAATATTCAGCTTCGGAAGCCATAGCTGGCATTGCAGGTAATTATTCAATTTAACTTTTTCTAATAGACAACAGTTATTTGGTGTATAATTTTCTTGCTAGTCACAAAGACACAGCATGAGCCTAATGAAAATAAAAGGACCTTTATTGGCATATCCAAAACTATTTACAACCTCAAAAACTATACATCCTAACGAATGCCATCATTAAAATAAATTAAATAATAAATTCAATAAAGATGAAAGTAGCCTGAAATTTATTCAATGCTTCTGTCACGTGAGGTCTCAAATTTATTTATTTAAATTAAATGATTATGTCATCAGGTTAAAGTTGCATTTTGTAGTCACGAAGACACAGAATGAGCCTAACAAATGCCACCATTACTACTTGTATTTTGTATAACTTTACCATATAATAATGAATTGTTGATGTTATGGATGTAACCTTTTGAATGTTTTTCTTATTTCCAGCATTAGGTTGAACAAAGGATGCATTTGTACACAATTTTCATTTTCTAACTAACCTTTGGAAACGAGGATTGCATCAACAACATGAATAATCTCGTAGATAGTAATCTTAAGTAAGGTAACATGTAACTGTTGTATTCGAAATTTTATTTGAAAATGTGTAAAATAGTGTCTAGAACTTATTATTAGTATTAAAGTCGATATAATTGAAAAATGTGTACATTTTATTTTTTGGCACTATTTTTTACGGAAATTTTATTTATTATATTATTAAGGATATTATAACCTAAGTTGATTCGGTTAAAATACTTGAGATAATATAAAAAGAAAGTCTGTTTTTTGTTTTATAACAATAAGGTTAAATATATGCCACTTCTACTATCCACTTTTATTTCTGACCCCTTACTATCCGATGCATATCATTTGTTTTTTTTTCTAGGGCGTTATTTTTGCAAGGTGATTCGAAAATAGTGCGTAAACTCTCCGTTGTGTTGTATAGGATCGTTTGCGGATCCTAGGAAAAATTAGAGAATTTTGTTTATCTTCCTTTTTTTAATTATTAGCGAAAAACTAATGTGAAGCCTCACAGTTGTTTTAGTTCCAGAGCTGGACCAAAAATTATAAAATGTAAAATACAAATAAGATTTATTTTATTAAATAAAATTTGAGTTGATTTTGTAGTCATGAATAATTTAATATAAATTCACAAGAAGCTATAGTAAGCCTTTCAGGTTTCAAATATATTGGTTAAACAAAATGCAAATAAAGTGTTTCTATCATAAATGTTAAACTGGAGTGCTTATAATTATGAAATTACTTAAACTTTACTGATTAGTAGTTCAGCACTCGATTGAAAGATGGCGCAATCGCGGCCATAGAATTATTGAAATGATATATCATGTTTTAAGAATTAATGAACATTTAATTTCAATCTCAAACACAACAGGGATGACATTATAAGGATGAGGGTTCGAAAATATTGCCGAATGTTCTAATTTATAGTTGCAAGCTTTACAGTAAACTGCATTACCGGCATAGTGTTCGGGTTAAATTTTCATTTGCAAATTACCGAAAAACCGCTGAATTGCCTCAGCTATTTTATGCACCATTCGATTTAGAATTTAATACTCTATCTTTTAATGCATGGCGCATTGCTGGATTGTTACATTTTGATTATAGGTATAAAGTTCGAGTGTTTTGGCGCTGCCGGCAATATGCAATTGGTAGTTCAGATATCGTCCGGTAGATGGCGCGGCGGCGGCGGGAATACGAATTTTTTATTTTTAAAAGCTTTTAAATTGTAATTCGATAATTAAAACGTTAAATAACTCCCTTAATAGTTTTAAATAAACGTTGCAGTCGGAATTCTTTAATGTTTGAATTCATTTTAATGATTCAAACTGTAATTTATGGAGGAATTAATGGCTTATTAATGAACAATCAAGGTTTGTTGATGTTGGGAAATTAATATTTAATTTTAATATATTAATAGTAAATAACTTCTAAGAGTGTTTTCCTAAAGGTAATAAATTAATAAACGTCTGTTGGATCAATTAAAAATAAGTAATTGTGGAGGCTTTCACTTCGTGATACTTTTTGAATAATTCAAATAAAAATGAATAACTTTGGGAGTGTCGAAACTATAGTCACCATGAGTTAATAAAGTGACAACAAAGTTATTCAATTTTAGATCAATTATAGTTTAATAGTGTCTACCTAAGAACGCAAATTTGTTCTTGGACATAGTTTTTTGATATATTTCCTAAGAGTATAAAAATAGGAAGGAATAAACGCAAGTGTAAATTAAACAGCATTTATTTAAAATTTTCAAATAAAAGAACTTACTTTTATATAGATATGCGAAAACAATCCTATGTATATATTCATACTTTACACTTACTAATATAAAGAAGCAACTTTGAATATTTATAAGCTAATAGTGGAATTAACGCACAAAACAAAAATATAGTAGCACCATTAACCAGACAATTTAAAATAATCATATAAAAAAGCAAACAATTAAAATTTTAAGGCATTCTAAGCAGGTAGTTGCACCTCGAAAACAACTAGTCCGCGGCACACATGGAGAGTTTGAATGCCACGGAGAATCATAAACCACACGAATTTGGAGAGCAATTCGAGCGGTTTACATCAATAAAATCGCACACAAATTTGGAGAGTAATTAGTGTGGGTCGTTTTATAAAATCGAGGTGTGTGTCAAAAACGCCAGGTCGGTTACTGGAGTGTTCCACTCCTCCAAGAAACGAGCGGGCGTTTTCACAACCATTATTAAAAAAACAACAATATAAAATATATATTAATTACAAAATAATAACGCGTGTGTGCGTTTCGTTATATATGAAATATTCCCCAATATACAGATAAGTGAGAGTTTCTTTCGAGATATACAAAATATTATATTACCCTATTCGTTTTTTATCATTTCCATTTTTATTAATAAATATATCGTGGTTCGTGAGACCAAGTCGCGCGCGAGTAAATTAAAACCGTTTGTACAAATAATCAACGAATATATATATAATACACAATCGAAATTTTTTTATAAATATTTAGGAAGTGTGATCAGTATTACAATTGGAATGAAGAAGGAAAATTATTTTTTTTTTTTTTTAGATGGGTGGAGGCCCTCCGTAATGTCTGAACGACGGTTGTAAGCTGTTCGTCAGGCTGTTTACTATCGAGCAGTTGTAGTCGTCTTCCGAGAATGGCACCAGCGAGGCAGCGCCGAGCAAGAGCAGCATCAGCGCTTGTATCGGCAGAGAGGCTCGGACCACTCTACCCAAGAATCGACAACCTTTTCTTAAGACTGACGTGTTTAGGTCTAGGTCATCTACAGCACCACTGTAAAGTAATGAAAGCGATTAGTTTCGGGGCGGCTAATTGCATTTTCGGATGGTTGATGATGGCGCTGATCTAAACGATGTAAAGCTGAAATGTTTAATAAAAGAAAAACGGCAATTGGAAAACTGCGGCTGGTAATCTAAACACTAAAACGGACAGCTGTAACATCAACCTTAAGTATGTTATATTTTTGAAATATATCTTACCATCGTGGAAATATTTAAATTGAGAAGGTGTGTAGTATTATTAATATAAATGGCTTAAATTAGTTTATTTATTAATAAATAATAGAATATTAGAAAGACCGATGGATTTTGTATTTGTTTAATAAAGATCTTGAATATATAGTATGTTTTAAAAAACGAGCAAGAGTTTTGTGGTATTGAAACTTCAATTTGAAGTTGTTACGTTTCTTTTGTATATTTTTTAATTAAACTTAATTACAGATTAATGCAGAAAATGTTTTCACGCCACTTTGTATTGGTGTGTCGCGATCTACTAAATCGTTTCTAACTTTGTAATTTTGCCGACTTTCTAATGTGCCACCCTGAGTTGGCAAGCCTTAGCAACAGAACTTCGTGTACTCGTATACTCGTTTCCTCCATACGTGAAGCATAAGTGGATGTCACGGAGACACGTTAACATCTCCCTTTGCCTCAGCAACAAAGGTTTACGAGCCGCATCTGCTTTATGGTCCTTTGACCACTTAATCAGTGTCGACTGAATTTTTTGTGTGGCTTGTTTACTTAGGTATGATGTCAAGTGTTCATTGTAACGAATCAAAAAAGCTTTAATGAGGTGCATATGATAATAAATAATAAATGATGATAATAAAATAAAAGATATTTACGTGTTTGCCTCGTTGTCTTGTGCATTGGAGGGACCTGGTGAGACGCTGGCTTGGTCCAGAAGCTGTCCAAACGCAAACAAAGGTGAAAGAGTGCTTACACTTTAGCTTATAATAAGTATTGTTTGAACGTTACAATTCAACTATCTACTCGTGCTTATAAAATTAAATATATATATAAAAAGTCAAAAACGTCAATTTTATAAGCACATATAAAAAATATGGCACTACTTATATGCATGCAACTAGTTCTTACATTTCTTACTAAACAAAACTACGTATATCCTCCGGTTTCACAAAAATAAATAAATGAGGGCATGGTTACGATTTACGATTACAAAACATGCATCTAAGTAAGATACGTCTAGGGTGAAGCTGATAATACAAATATGTAGCACCAGACAGAATTTCGTCGTCTCTATGTAATTACTTACAAAATACAGCATCGATTGGTTAAACTTACGTCGTAACTTAGATTATGCAACGGGGCCGTGCCCACGCTCGCAATAGTCGAGAGCATTTCGTTCGGATCTTTGCCCAGCACCGCCCCCAACTTCAATATGTATATACTAGTGAGGCGAATTAACGATTGCAATTTGAGGCGAAGCTCGGTGAGACGGGCGCATATAGAGGCCGAACCGTCCGGCGCCTCGTCGTTCTTCAGCAGTTGATTGGCGGCCTCCTGTAAGCTCATCACCCTCGGCTCGCACCGTTCCAGTTCTGCGCGCAACTCCATGAACTTGAGGTATTTGGCGTTGATGGTCTCCGCGTCGACGGTCAGGTCGACGGGCTCCGAGGCCTTTATTTTGTTTTCAGTCTTCTCCAGCCATTGGCAGAGTTCGGTTACGATCGTATGGAATTGATGGTTCTGAAAATGGGATGAAAATTTTACATTCGGATTTTATTATTTTACTTTTGTTTAAAAATTGGGTTTGAAATGTTTTCTTGAAGAAATTAGTGGTTCGATTCAGGGTTTCTATACGTCACAGGAAAGATCCCTTCAAGACGCATCAGAAAATGTACTTGCGCAACCAGAAATGTCAATTTGCAGCCCGTGGCACGTTCGCAAAGAAAACTTGAAAATGGAAAAAATTGAAAAAATCAACTTTTTTAATAATCATGATAGGCCAATGAAGTGTACCTTATTTCAGATCAGAAAATAATTTTAGACGAATCGAAAAACTTCAGGAGGTATTTGTAACCCAATAAACCCATCCAAAAATTGTACAATGTGTAACAGGATACTAAGAAACAAGAGGTATTTGTGACCGTCACGAGAAACCGCCTCCCAAGAAAAGGGATTCGACCACACCATCATCTTCTGAAGATGTGACGACGGTAAATTATCGGCAACCCTACTCCCAAACAACGGCCCTTTTAAAGGCCATAAAAACTAATTAATTCTATTGATTCTACGTTGTCAACTATGAATGAATGAATGAATGAATGCATGTGGAATTAGAATTTAGAATTTTTAGAATAGAAAAAAAAAACATCAGTCTCCTGGATGGAACGAAAAGAGGTATTTTTGATCAAATTTTTGTCTAAATAAAATTTGCAGTTCGGACTGTCTATGCATTCATTTCAAAACATTTTCACGAGACTGGGAACGAAAAGAGGAATTCTGTTCCTAACATTTAATTTCAAAAATCGACCTAAAATTTGCAGTTCAGAATGTCTATCCAAAATTATTTCCAAAAACTTTCACAATTAGTATCAGAAAAATTATGTTTAATTTAGTTTATTTATCTTTGTTAGTATTGCTTACAAAATAAGTATAAAATAATTTGCAAATACATATAAATTCATATACAAACAATTTAGATCGCAAGCCTAACGGGCGCAGTTCACTCTTCAGAATGGCCTTCCACTCGGACCCAATCTTCATGTACGTAATTAAGGTAATCAGTGTATACAAAGAAAAACAATACTTACATCCATTAATGCCCTTTGCAGCAACGTCTCCCATCGGCCGGCATTCTTGCAAACGGCGTCCCACCTCTTGTTATCCTTGTCGAGTCTCTTCCTCAGTTTATCAGCCCGGGACGTGTCTTCGGTGTGATCGGCCAAATGAGTGCCGACGATATTTAAAGACTTGACTATGCTCTTGTGACTGTCCAAATCGAGGAGGAACTCCCTGTGGTCCTGTATGACGTCTTCGAGTTGCTCGATGTTCGAGGGAGGAGATTTTTGGCTCTTTTGGGTGCCCTCTGCGACCTGCAGCCATTGCTCGAGTCGCCACAGATCGTTGTCCAGTTGTGCCCAGTTGCGTTTCGTGCACAGCGGACATAAAAGTCGACCGGCCTCACTGAAATATTAAAATTTAGTTAAGTATGGTAATTTAATTAATGATTAAAAGTTTATCAGTTATTTAACGTTTCAATTATCAAAATCATCCTTCTGAATCAGTGACGGTTCGCGGGGTTTTTTCTGGTACGGCCGAGGAACAAGAGGTGGTAATACAGATAGGTGCCGTCACGCAGCCAGCCGTTTCTGTAACTGACCCAACCTCTTGTTCCTCGGCCGCACCAGAAAAAAACCCGCGAACCGTCACTGCTCTGAATTACGAGTTATAAGTTTTTGAAAATTCAAACAAATCACATTTATAGACTGAGTACAAACCAAGTAATTTAGTAAAAAATCAGTATTATAGAATGATTGTGAATATATACTGTTATTTTATGTATATTATGTAATTTATATAGCAAAAGTGTTAAATAAAGTTATTATTATATTTTCGTAATTTTACTGCTGCCGCGCCATCTACCGGACTGTAGCTGAACTGCCAGGTGTTGATTGCCGTCAGCGGGTGTATAAAAATAAGGATTACTTATAATGTAATACATTACATAAGGTATAAAGTTTGATAATTAATAATCAATCATTATTTTACCCGCAGTTAGTTGAACAGTGTTGCAAAATGTTTTTAAGTTTTATAGTAAACTGCATTACCGGCAGGTGTTCGTAATAAATTTTCATTTGCAAATTACTCGAAAATCGTTAAATTTCCTCAGCTATTTTATACACCATTCGATACAGAATAAAATAGTCTATTATTTGATCTATAATTCATCGCTGTATTTTTACATTTTGACTGTAAGTATAAAGTTCGAGTGATTTGGCCCTGCCGGCAATATGCACTTGGTAGTTCAGCCATTGCCCGATAGATGACGCGTAAGCGCAGAATTTACGAAAGTGATTTTTTTTAAATTTTAAAAGCTTATAACTCGTAATTCTGGGGTGTGATTTTGATAATTTTTTTCAGTTTTGTGATAAATCGAGACAGTTTTAAATCTGAGCTCAAATTTCATGAAATTATATTATTACATACATTTTATGAACTCTTTCGCCAGTATTATAGAATTATTTTGAAAATATATATACTGTTATTTTATACTCCTATATATTATGTAATTTATATAGCAAAAGTGGTAAATAAAGTTATTATTATGTTATTCGTAATTTCACTGCTGCCGCGTCATCTACCGGACTATAGCCGAACCGCCCAGTGTTGATTGCCATCAGCGGGTGTATAAAAATTAAGATTGCTTATAATGTAATGCATTACACAAGATATAAAGTTAGATAATTAATAATAAATCATTATTTTGACCCGTATTTAGTTCAAAAGCGTTGCAAAATGCTCTAGATTTCAATTTTAAGCTTTATAGTAAACTGCATTACCGACAGGTGTTCGTGCTAAATTTTCATTTGCAAATTACTCGAAAACCGTTAAATTTCCTCAGCTATTTTATGCACCATTCGATTCAGAATTAAATAGTCTATCATTTGATGTACAATTCATCGCTGAATTTTTACATTTTGATTATAGGTATAAAGTTCGAGTGTTTTGGCGCTGCCGACAAAATTCACTTGGCAGTTCAGCCACCGTCCGATAGATGGCGCGTAAGCGCAGAATTTTCGAATGAATTTTTTAAAAGCTTATAACTCGTAATTCTGAGGTGTGATTTTGATAATTGTGACAAATCGAGACAGTTTTAAATCTGAGCTCAAATTTCATACATAAATTTTATGAACTGTTTCGCCAGTACAATCTACAGATAATAACCTACTTTTATCGTTACAAATAAACGCAATAAAAATATTATTGGAATGAATTATCTAATTATATATAAATACGACATTTCTGTTATCGCAACTGAAAATTCTATTAAATTCAAGCATGAAAATACCCACAATATTAATAAGATCGGAGGACCAAATATTCAGGCCGGGAATAGAATAACATTCTTCGTTGCATTACTCGCGTGCTCCTCAAGAACTATATTTAGCGCCAAGACCGACGCAAGGTGACGCATGTGGTGGTATTTTTATTTACAATTACGATTCCAAATGATTTTAAAACCGCTCGAGTAATTATGAAAAAAAAACTAAAAATAAGCAAACTATAAGCTAAATAAGTGTATTAAAAGCATCAACTTACTGTTCACACAAAAAGTTATAAGCGTCAAAGGAAGACCTACAGAGAGAATAAACACCAGAATTAGTACACCAAGAAAATCCACCAGAGGTTAATGATTTTAGGTAACTACTGCTATAAAATAATTCACTACTACTACCAACAGCGATGGAAAATAATTAAAAAAATATCACATGTTTTAGAATATATTGTGTTAACGGTTTTGTGTAAATTGTTGGTAATATTGTTGATATACTTCGATCAATGGATCTTTGCATCACATCATAGATATCACACATTGAAAAGTTCCTTAAACTCTTTCATGAAACACGTGATTTTAATTATTTTCCACTACTGTAGCAACAATTTAATAATTTATTTAGACTCACCTAAGTTCCCTGATTTTCTGCTCTTTCGATTTAGCGTTCTGCAACAGACCATCAAATCTACCGGAAAGTTCGTCCACTTTCGCAGACTCGACTTCCACTTCGGCCGTATCGCCGCATTCCTTGATCAAAGTTTCGCGCAGATGAAGAATTAACTCCACCGAAGACTGACAGGTCGCCGTCAGCTTCGCGATCTGCTTGGCTATCGTGTGCAGTTCCGGCGATCCCTGATCGGAGATATCCCTCGAGACCATCGCCTCCAGCTCGTCGATGTTCCCGGTGCACTCGCCGATGGCGGAAATCAGCTCCATCAGGTACGCGTCCTTGGCACTGATCGACGTCATCCTCTGCAGGTGTTTGGGCAGCGTGTTCACCTGCACCGCCGAATCTTGCTCGAACTTCAGCGTCTCTACCTGCACGCCCTCGTCGACTTCGCGCTTCAGCCGTTCCGTCTGCATCCTGATCTGCTTCTCGAGGTCGGTCTTCAGGCTGCAGATGCGTTCTTGAATGTCCTTCCAGAGCAACTGGTACTCGTCGATCATTTCTTGTACCTTGGCTATTTCGGATTTTTGGCTCTTTTGCATGATAAGCAGGCCGAGTTTGTCCGCATTTTCCAGGGTCGCACTCTGCGAGGCCAGCTCGGATTCTATTACCTGAGGGATTAAGACGTGGTCAATAAATGGATGGACAAGTGGGGTTGTAATGCAATTAGAAAGTGCATATTCTCAATTTTACAACTTCGCCGGCATGTACCTGCGAGAGGTTTATTACCTGTATTTATAAATACCGTTCTTTTTGAATCCTATTAAAATGCTAATCTGTGGACTTATAGGCTCCATCTATAATTATCTTTTAAAAGCAATTTCGTTTAATAATGGATTTATAAGGTGTGAGCCACAGAATTTTATTTTCGAGTTGACCATGATTGAGAGAGAGAAACATAGCAGTCATGTCTCAGATTAATTCATTTTTTAAAATCTAATTCTAGTCGGATGACGTGCCTCATTTATCTCACAGCCAACTCTGAAACAAAATTTTGTGGCTCACACGATAAATAAGTCAGCCTTTCAGATGACATCAAAATCTAAAATTAGGTCAAATCTAGTCTTGAGTTATTTTGACTTATTTTATTTTCAAATTCACATGAAATCTAATTATTTCAAATTTCCTCCAGACCACCAAACTTGTCGTATATATTGCGAACAAATCACACTTTCAGATAACGACAAAATCTGAAATTACGTCACATCTAGTTTTTGAGTTATTTCGACTTAAATGTAAACTTTTGGCGATTTTCCTTCAAATTCACATTAAATTTATTTACTTCAAAATTACTCAAGTGATTGTCACCAAACTTGTCGTATAGATTGCGAATAAATCACCCTTTCAGATAACGTCAAAACCTGAAATTACGTCACATCTAGTTTTTGAGTTATTTCGACGTAAATGTAAACTTTTGGCGATTTTCCTTCAAATTCACATTAAATTTATTTACTTCAAATTTACTCAAGAGATTGTCACCAAACTTGTCGTATAGATTGCAAACAAATCACCCTTTCAGATGGCGTCAAAATCTGAAATTACGTCACATCTAGTTTTTGAGTTATTTCGACGTAAATGCAAACTTTTGGCGATTTTCCTTCAAATTCACATTAAATTTATTTACTTCAAATTTACTCAAGAGATTGTCACCAAACTTGTCGTATAGATTGCAAACAAATCACCCTTTCAGATAACGTCAAAACCTGAAATTACGTCACATCTAGTTTTTGAGTTATTTCGACTTAAATGTAAACTTTTGGCGATTTTCCTTCAAATTCACAATAAATTTATTTACTTCAAATTAACTCAAGAGATTGTCACCAAACTTGTCGTACAGATTGCAAACAAATCACCCTTTCAGATAACGTCAAAATCTGAAATTACGTCACATCTAGTTTTTGAATTATTTTGACTTAAATGTAAACTTTTGGCGATTTTCCTTCAAATTCACATTAAATTTATTTACTTCAAATTTACTCAAGAGATTGTCACCAAACTTGTCGTACAGATTGCAAACAAATCACCCTTTCAGATAACGTCAAAATCTGAAATTACGTCACATCTAGTTTTTGAGTTATTTCGACGTAAATGTAGACTTTTGGCGATTTTCTCTCAAATTCACATTAAATTTATTTACTTCAAATTTACTCAAGAGATTGTCACCAAACTTGTCGTATAGATTGCAAACAAATCACCCTTTCAGATGGCGTCAAAATCTGAAATTACGTCACATCTAGTTTTTCAGTTATTTCGACGTAAATGCAAACTTTTGGCGATTTTCCTTCAAATTCACATTAAATTTATTTACTTCAAATTTACTCAAGAGATTGTCACCAAACTTGTCGTATAGATTGCAAACAAATCACCCTTTCAGAGAACGTCAAAATCTGAAATTACGTCACTTCTAGTTTTTGAGTTATTTTGACTTAAATGTAAACTTTTGGTGATTTTCCTTCAAATTCACATTAAATTTATTTACTTCAAATTTACTCAAGAGATTGTCACCAAACTTGTCGTATAGATTGCAAACAAATCACCCTTTCAGATAACGTCAAAATCTGAAATTACGTCACATCTAGTTTTTGAGTTATTTTGACTTAAATGCAAACTTTTGGCGATTTTCCTTCAAATTCACATTAAATTTATTTACTTCAAATTTACTCAAGAGATTGTTACCAAACTTGTCGTATAGATTGCAAACAAATCACCCTTTCAGATAACGTCAAAATCTGAAATTACGTCACATCTAGTTTTTGAGTTATTTCGTCGTAAATGCAAACTTTTTGCGATTTTCCTTCAAATTCACATTAAATTTATTTACTTCAAATTTACTCAAGAGATTGTCACCAAACTTGTCGTATAGATTGCAAACAAATCACCCTTTCAGATAACGTCAAAACCTGAAATTACGTCACATCTAGTTTTTGAGTTATTTCGACTTAAATGTAAACTTTTGGCGATTTCCCTTCAAATTCACAATAAATTTATTTACTTCAAATTAACTCAAGAGATTGTCACCAAACTTGTCGTACAGATTGCAAACAAATCACCCTTTCAGATAACGTCAAAATCTGAAATTACGTCACATCTAGTTTTTGAATTATTTTGACTTAAATGTAAACTTTTGGCGATTTTCCTTCAAATTCACATTAAATTTATTTACTTCAAATTTACTCAAGAGATTGTCACCAAACTTGTCGTACAGATTGCAAACAAATCACCCTTTCAGATAACGTCAAAATCTGAAATTACGTCACATCTAGTTTTTGAGTTATTTCGACGTAAATGTAGACTTTTGGCGATTTTCTCTCAAATTCACATTAAATTTATTTACTTCAAATTTACTCAAGAGATTGTCACCAAACTTGTCGTATAGATTGCAAACAAATCACCCTTTCAGATAACGTCAAAATCTGAAATTACGTCACATCTAGTTTTTCAGTTATTTCGACGTAAATGCAAACTTTTGGCGATTTTCCTTCAAATTTACATTAAATTTATTTACTTCAAATTTACTCAAGTGATTGTCACCAAACTTGTCGTATAGATTGCGAATAAATCACCCTTTCAGATAACGTCAAAATCTGAAATTACGTCACATCTAGTTTTTGAGTTATTTCAACGTAAATGCAAACTTTTGGCGATTTTCCTTCAAATTCACATTAAATTTATTTACTTCAAATTTCCTCAAGAGATTGTCACCAAACTTGTCGTATAGATTGCAAACAAATCACCCTTTCAGATAACGTCAAAATCTGAAATTACGTCATATCTAGTTTTTGAGTTATTTCGACTTAAATGTAAACTTTTGGCGATTTTCCTTTAAATTCACATTAAATTTATTTACTTCAAATTTACTCAAGAGATTGTCACCAAACTTGTCGTATAGATTACAAACAAATCACCCTTTCAGATGGCGTCAAAATCTGAAATTACGTCACATCTAGTTTTTGAGTTATTTCGACGTAAATGCAAACTTTTGGCGATTTTCCTTCAAATTCACATTAAATTTATTTACTTCAAATTTACTCAAGAGATTGTCACCAAACTTGTCATATAGATTGCAAACAAATCACCTTTTCAGATAACGTCAAAATCTGAAATTACGTCACATCTAGTTTTTGAGTTATTTCGACGTAAATGCAAACTTTTGGCGATTTTCCTTCAAATTCACATTAAATTTATTTACTTCAAATTTACTCAAGAGATTGTCACCAAACTTGACGTATAGATTGTAAACAAATCACCCTTTCAGATAACGCCAAAATCTGAAATTACGTCACATCTAGTTTTTGAGTTATTTCGACGTAAATGCAAACTTTTGGCGATTTTCCTTCAAATTCACATTAAATTTATTTACTTCAAATTTACTCAAGAGATTGTCACCAAACTTGTCGTATAGATTGCAAACAAATCACCCTTTCAGATAACGTCAAAACCTGAAATTACGTCATATCTAGTTTTTGAATTATTTTGACTTAAATGTAAACTTTTGGCGATTTTCCTTCAAATTCACATTAAATTTATTTACTTCAGATTTACTCAAGAGATTGTCACCAAACTCGTCGTATAGATTGCAAACAAATCACCCTTTCAGATAACGTCAAAATCTGAAATTACGTCACATCTAGTTTTTGAGTTATTTTGACGTAAATGCAAACTTTTGGCGATTTTCGTTCAAATTCACATTAAATTTATTTACTTCAAATTTACTCAAGAGATTATCACCAAACTTGTCGTATAGATTGCAAACAAATCACCCTTTCAGATGGCGTCAAAATCTGAAATTACGTCACATCTAGTTTTTGAGTTATTTCGACGTAAATGCAAACTTTTGGCGATTTTCCTTCAAATTCACATTAAATTTATTTACTTCAAATTTACTCAAGAGATTGTCTCCAAACTTGTCGTATAGATTGCAAACAAATCACCCTTTCAGATAACGTAAAAATCTGAAATTACGGCACATCTAGTTTTTGAGTTATTTCGACGTAAATGCAAACTTTTGTTGATTTTCCTTCAAATTAACATTAAATCTAATTATTTCGAAATTCTTCAATAGATTATCACCAAACAAATCAAACAATTTCATAATTACTAATTTGGTATTCTACATCTTAATATAACGTGGCGAATTTAACGTTATTATTATAAAATTAATTAATAGTAAGCACACTTACCTTAATTTGCGCCAACCTGTCCTCCGGCGATGATGTCTCATTGGGCGCGATTAAATGCTGCAATTCGGTCAAATGTGCGTCGACCTTCGTCAGTCCGACCAACGCGTTTCCGTGAACTGCGACGAACTCTTTGTACAGCGCGATCTCGCCCTGCAGCCGGCTCATTAAATCGCCCGCCTGCGTCTTAAGCGCGCACCATCTACTCAGCATCGTTCTAACTTTAGAAGTGAGCCGCTGGATATTTTCAGGGTCTAGATTGCTCGTTTTCGCCAATTTGGAATACGTCTGCTCCACGCGCTCCCAGTTGGAGCCGTACGATTTAATGTCTTTCGAAAGATTTTCCACTTTCGCGATACGCTCCTGCAGCTGGTCGTTCGTGAGTCTATCGGTTGGCTTGTCCAGGTCTTTAAGTTTTTGCTCGTGCTGCGTCAGCCACGCCTCGTGCTCCGCGCTGAGCGCGAGAACATCCTGCAGGAGTTTCCAGATGAGGTTTATCTTACGCTTGCGCTCCGCCGAGAGCCCGCAGACGTCTTTCCATCGCTTCTCCAGGTTTTGTATGGCGGCTGTTATATTTTCCGTGGTGAAATGCGCCTTCCACACGTCAGCGTCGCTCAGGAGCAATTCACAGAGGTTCAACACCTCGCCGATGTTTCCGCTCTCCTTCTCGATGGACTTGCGCAGCTTGTCGTGCTCTTGGAGTTTGTGCTCGATGACGTCCTTGCTCGTCGCTTCGAAAACGATCGGTTTCGAGAGTTGAATTTCGATTTGCGTTAACCACGCGCGAATCTCCGCGATTCTGATCTCCAACTGCGACATCGTTTCGATCATATCGTGAATCTTGCTGGCGCGCGATTTTCCAAGATTGTCCAAACGCGACCACCGCTCGCGCACTTTATCGGTCCGCACTTTTATGTTCTGCTTAGCAACCACATCACTGTATTCTTCACCGCAAGCCCCGACCAGTTCCGAACCTGTAGTGATCAGCCAATTGTACTCGCGCTCCTTCAGCGACATTTCCGCGTTGAGTTCCGTCTCCAGTTTCCTCAGCAGTTCCTCGGGGTCCTTCACCGGTCCGCACGTCTCTGTTTCTTGATCGATACGCTTCTCCAAATCATCAGCCCATGAGATGAACCGCGCCTGTCTTGCTTCGAACATCGACCGCATACCCAACTTCTCCTCCAGCTGATGGATCAGCAGCGACAACTGGTGATCAAGATCGCTTTGCTGATGCCACAACAACCACATCCTCTGGTTGATAGTCTTCATATCGACGGGACTCAGACACTCCTTGAGCTTTTCTTTGGTCAGATCCAAATCCTCCAGATCTTTGGTGATATTGGATAACCTCACTCTGATCCTTTGCAAATTTTCCAAACGGTTGTTCACGCCGAAATTCGAGCTTGGAACTTCCTGCGCGATCGAATCCTGGATGGAATCGAAAGCCTTCTGCACCTTGTTCACCTTATCTTCGTAATTCGTGTGCAGATCCATAATCCTTTCCAGGAACAGCCTCCAGGTGTCCAAACCAGCGCGGAGATTGGATATCCTCTGCGTGATCGCCACATGCTCCATTCTGATGGAAGTCGCCAGAGCATCATCGCAAAACTGCAATAGTTTATTCTGCTGCATCTGCAAATCCTCGCATTGTTGCTCCCCTTGCGGAACCTTTGCAATCAGCGCCTGTATCCTCGAGAGCACCTTACCCACTCTTCTTATATGAATGTACCTCAGCTGCAACATCTCCCTCTCCTTCTCAATCCCTTTCAACCACACCAACACCGCGTTCTGATCCTGTTTATACTTATTCCACGCATTCAACCTCGCTTCCACCTCATTATGCCTATCGATAATCCTACTCAGCGTTTCGTTGTGCAGATTCGTCAACGAGTTAAACTGTTCCATCACACTAACCTCCACCAGCTGCGTGTCGCGTTTATCCGGCGGTTTCAGCACGTTCTGTTGCGTCGTTAACAGATTCTGATGCACCTGACAGAGATGCTGGTGTTCTGACAGGCTGTGGAAATCGTCGGGGATCGATCCCGATAGGAACTGTTGCACGTGGACCAGGTATTCTTGCCACAGTCTCAGGGCGGCCGCTCCGTCCTCGTTCTTGACCAGTCTGGAGCTCAAGCGGTGGTACTGCTGGAAGGTCTCTCTGAAGACCTGCTGCCATAGTTCCAGGATTTCCAAAACGGAGGTTTCCGTGCGGGTCGTCTGGTAGGCCTGGAGGGTCTTGTCCTTGATCTTTTGAATCTGGTCCTCGGCCTTCGCGAGGGCGAGCAGGTGGTCGCGGAGGGTTTGCAGTTTTTCCTCGCTGTCTGAGTCATTGTCTATTGCAATTACGCTCTGAAAAAAAAAATACAAAAAATTAATTTACACAATTCCTTATCTACTACTTAAATCTACTGGTTAAACAAGCATTCTAGACATGTAGACCGTTATGAAACAAACGGAAAATCCATCATGGGTTATCACTATTTTTTTAGGTTTTTTTGTGAAATCATCCTAGACACCAATAGAACAAACGAAATAAAAAAAATTGTGTTGTCACTAGATTTTTCGTAATTTTACCTAAAAATTCGTGGCTTTGCAAAATGCGTACTTTCTGCGAGATATGTTCAATTTGTCTAAAAACCCCTCAATGTTTTTTATTAAAATTTTCAGAAATCATTCCAGATATATGTACAATAAGAAATTGTAATTTTTGACATTTAATAATTGTCAGTTTTGATAGTAAGAAATTGTTATTTTTGATATTTAGAAATGGTCATTTTCGGCAGTAATAAATTGTAATTATTCACATTTAAAAATTGTGAAGTTTTGACAGTGAGAAATTGTCATTTTTGACATTTGAAAATGGTAGAAGTCGTCAGTTATAATATTTTGAAATGGTCATTTTTGGCAGTAAGAAATTGTCATTTGAAAATAGACATTTTGGCATTTAGAAATGATCATATTTTATGTTTAGACATTGTCAGTTTTAATATTAATTATTGGATATTTTTGACATTTAAAAATGACCATATTTTATGTTTAGAAATCGTCGGTTTTAATATTTTTAAATGGTCATTTTTGACAGTAAGAAATTGCCATTTGAAAATAGCAATTTTTGGTATTTAGAAATGATCATATTTTATGTTTAGAAATTGTCAGTTTTAATATTTATTATTGGTTATTTTTGACAGTAAGAAATTGTCATTTTTAACAGTAAGAAATTGTCATTTTTGACAGTAAGAAATTGTCATTTTTGACATTTGAAAATAGCCATGTTTGGCATTTAGAAATTATCATATTGTATGTTTAGACATTGTCAGTTTTAATACATATTTATTATTGGTTATTTTTGACATTTAGAAATGACCATATTTTATGTTTAGAAATCGTTGGTTTTAATATTTTGAAATGGTCATTTTTGGCAGTAAGAAATTTTCGTTTTTGACATTAGAAAATAGCCATGTTTGGCATTTATAAATTATCATATTGTATGTTTAGACAGTGTCAGTTTTAATATTTATTATAGGTTATTTTTAAAATTTAGAAATGACCATATTTTATGTTTAGAAATCATCGGTTTAAATGTTTTGAAATGGTCATTTTTGACAGTAAGAAATTGTCGTTTTTGACATTAGAAAATAGCCATGTTTGGCATTTAGAAATTATCATATTGTATATTTAGACAGTGTCAGTTTTAAAATTTATTATAGGTTATTTTTGACATTTAGAAATGACCATATTTTATGTTTAGAAATCGTCAGATTTAATATTTTGAAATGGCCATTTTTGACAGTAAGAAATTGTCGTTTTTGACATTAGAAAATAGCCATGTTTGGCATTTAGAAATTATCATATTGTATATTTAGACAGTGTCAGTTTTAATATTTATTATAGGTTATTTTTGACATTTAGAAATGACCATATTTTATGTATAGAAATCGTCAGATTTAATATTTTGAAATGGTCATTTTTGACAGTAAGAAATTGTCGTTTTTGACATTAGAAAATAGCCATGTTTGGCATTTAGAAATTATCATATTGTATATTTAGACAGTGTCAGTTTTAATATTTATTATAGGTTATTTTTGACATTTAGAAATGACCATATTTTATGTTTAGAAATCGTCAGATTTAATATTTTGAAATGGTCATTTTTGACAGTAAGAAATTGTCGTTTTTGACATTAGAAAATAGCCATGTTTGGCATTTAGAAATTATCATATTGTATGTTTAGACAGTGTCAGTTTTAATATTTATTATAGGTTATTTTTGACATTTAGAAATGACCATATTTTATGTTTAGAAATCGTCAGATTTAATATTTTGAAATGGTCATTTTTGACAGTAAGAAATTGTCGTTTTTGACATTAGAAAATAGCCATGTTTGGCATTTAGAAATGATCATATTTTATGTTTAGACATTGTCAGTTTTAATATTTATTATTGGATATTTTTGACATTTAGAAATGACCATATTTTATGTTTAGAAATCGTCAGATTTAATATTTTGAAATAGTCATTTTTGACAGTAAGAAATTGTCGTTTTTGACATTAGAAAATAGCCATGTTTGGCATTTAGAAATTATCATATTGTATATTTAGACAGTGTCAGTTTTAATATTTATTATAGGTTATTTTTGACATTTAGAAATGACCATATTTTATGTTTAGAAATCGTCAGATTTAATATTTTGAAATGGTCATTTTTGACAGTAAGAAATTGTCGTTTTTGACATTAGAAAATAGCCATGTTTGGTATTTAGAAATGATCATATTTTATGTTTAGACATTGTCAGTTTTAATATTTATTATTGGATATTTTTGACATTTAGAAATGACCATATTTTATGTTTAGAAATCGTCAGATTTAATATTTTGAAATGGTCATTTTTGACAGTAAGAAATTGTCGTTTTTGACATTAGAAAATAGCCATGTTTGGTATTTAGAAATGATCATATTTTATGTTTAGACATTGTCAGTTTTAATATTTATTATTGGATATTTTTGACATTTAGAAATGACCATATTTTATGTTTAGAAATCGTCAGATTTAATATTTTGAAATGGTCATTTTTGACAGTAAGAAATTGTCGTTTTTGACATTTGAAAATAGCCATGTTTGGCATTTAGAAATTATCATATTGTATGTTTGGACATTGTCAGTTTTAATATTTATTATTGGTTATTTTTGACATTTAGAAATGACCATATTTTATGTTTAGAAATCGTCAGATTTAATATTTTGAAATGGTCATTTTTGACAGGAAGAAATTGTCGGTTTAGACATTTGAAAATAGCCATGTTTGGCATTTAGAAATTATCATATTGTATGTTTAGACATTGTCAGTTTTAATATTTATTATTGGTTATTTTTGACATTTAGAAATGACCATATTTTATGTTTAGAAATCGTCGGTTTTAATATTTTGAAATGGTCATTTTTGACAGTAAGAACTTATAATTTTTGACAGTAAGAAATTGTCATTTTTGACGGTAAGAAATTATCATGTTTTATGTTTAGAAATCGTCGGTTTTGATATTTGGAAATTACAGTAAATTTTCCTCAAACGCCCTCAATGGATTTTATTAAAATTTTCAGAAATTATTAGAGGGATCTCCCCTTCTTACTCATTTAATAATTGTCATTTTTTGATGGTAAGAAATTCTTATTTTTGATATTTAGAAATAGTCATTTTTGGCAATAATAAATTGTAAATCTTCAGATTTAAAAATTGTCAATGTTTGACAGTAAGAAATTGTAATTATTGACATTTAGAAATTATTGTTTTTGATATTTAGAAATGATCATTTTCTACTGTAAGAAATTGCCATTTTTGACATTTTAAAATAATAGAAATTGTCAGTTTTAATATTTCTAACTGGTAATTTTTGACAGTAAGGAATTGCCATTTGAAAATAGCCATTTTTGGCATTTAGAAATGATCATATTTTCTGTTTAGAAATTGTCAGTTTTAATATTTATTATTGGTTATTTTTGACATTTAGAAATGATCATATTTCATGTTTAGAAATCGTCAGTTTTAATATTTTGAAATGGTCGTTTTTGACAGTAAGAACTTATAATTTTTGACTGTAAGAAATTGTCTTTTTTGACAGTAGGAAATAGTCATTTTTGACATTTGAAAATAGCCATGTTTGGCATTTAGAAATCATCATATTTTATGTCTAGAAATTGTCAGCTTTAATATGTATTATTGGTTATTTCAGACGTTTAGAAATTATCATATTTTATGTTTAGAAATTGTCAGTTTTAATATGTGTTATTGGTCATTTTCGACATTTGGAAATAGCCATTTTTGACATTTAGAAATGATCATATTTTACGTTTAGAAATCGTCAGTTTTGATATTTGGAAATGACAGTAAATGTTCTTGAAACCCCCTAATGCATTTTATTAAAATTTTCAGAAATAATATAAAAGGGTTCCCCTTCTTACTTTTGTTCAAAAATTGGCTTGAATTCCTGAAGAAACCACTGGTTCGATTCGGGGTTTCTATACGTCACTGGAAAGATCGCTTCAAGGCGCTTTAGAAAATGTACTTCGGCAACCACAAATGTCAATTTTAAGCCCGTGACGTGTTCGCAAAGAAAGATCGGAAATGACAAAAATCGAAAAAATCAACTTTCTTAATAATCATGGTAGACCTTCATTTATTTCATCAGAAGAACGAGTTAAATCGATTGGCGTTAAAAAAATTCATCTGGAAAAATTTGCAAAGAAGTTGGCCAGTCACCATGTACTTTATTTTTTTTCAGACTTTGAACGGCTGTAGCGGCCAAACGAAGAATCCAATTTGAACGCGGTTTTCAATTCTGAGGTCCTCGTGTACCAATGAGTCGAATTTGATTAAAATTGGTCATTTCTAATTTTTGACGAAAACCTGACATTTTATCCAAGGGTCCCCCCTTCTTACTTTTGCTCAAAAATTGCACTAAAAATGATTTTCTGGATAAACCACTGGTTCGATTCGGGGTTTCTATGCATCACTGAAAAGATCCCTTTAAGACGCTTCAGAAAATGTCCTTTGGCAAAAACAAATGACAATTTTAAGCCCGTGACGCGTCAGCAAAGAAAACTCGAAAATGAAAAAAAATCGAAAAAATCGACTTTCTTAATATTCATCGAAGACTTTAATGTAATACGAGCTAAATCGATTGGCGTTAAAAAATTTCATCTGGAAAAATTTGCAAAAAAGGTTACTTGACAAAAGTAACTGGCGAATTAATTAAAAATTCTTGCTGAGCTTGAAACTACAGGTAGATAACGACCCGCCCCTGGAAACATGTCTTTAAAGCTGATGTAATAGTTAAATTAGGTCATGTATTTAGTGACTGCAGTCTTCAACACAATTAATATTACCTTTTGGACGGAATCCAGGAATGTCTTCGTGCCGTTGATCTCATTCTTGGCTTCGACTCTGGTGGCGGCCCGTTTCTCGGCGACATCTGCCAGGATGGTCAGCGATTCCCTCACGTCCTGCAGCCTCCTGCCAAGGGCCTCGACCTCGCCGCCGAGCAGCGCGTTTCCGTCCAGTCCGACGGCGGACGCAATGCCGGAAACGAGCTCCCGAAGTTCCGCAAGGCGCCTGGTATGTTCCGATAGCGTCTCCTCGCACACCTGAAAAGGCCATCATCGTTAATAAAAATCGCTTCGTGATACGGCCAAAAAAAGTTGGCGCAACGTTTCCATTAGTTGATCATGTAAGTTTACATTCGGCGGTGTTTATAAAGTAATTTGCGGCCCCATTAACCTTGAATATTATGACCCGATTCAATTAGGTCTGATTGGAACAATACAGAAATTGAAATCGAACTTGGAGGTGTATAAATACGGCGAGGCACGCCATGCACTCGAAATGGTTTCAGGCGTAATTAATTTCGGGAAACAAAGGATGAAAATTACATGATGTATGAGTTTAATGTTTTGCAATGTACGGTAAAGTTTGGATAATTTTATTTGGATAATTGTAAAGGATAGTTTATTTTACCAAAATTTCAAGCATCTGTCATATTAAATGTGGAATTTATGGAGGAATTTCTGGAAAAAGTGCATTTTTGGTCATCGAAATTTGTTTCCTAAAGAAGCCATTATTCGTACGGTAAAGTTTGGATAATTTTCTTTGGATAATTGTAAAAAGTAGTTCTTCAAGTTTATTCTCTCAAAATTTCAAGCATCTGTCGAATTAAATGTGGATTTTACAGAGTAATTTCTGGAAAAAGTGCAATTTTGGTCATCGAAATTTGTTTTGTGACGCAGCCATTTTTCGTACGGTAAAGTTTGAATAATTTTCTTTGTATAATTAGAAAGAGTAGTTCTTTAAGTTTATTCTCTCAAAATTTAAAGCATCTGTCTAATTAAATATGGATTTTACAGAGTAATTTCTGGAAAAAGTGCAATTTTGGTCATCGAAATTTGTTTTCTAACGCAGCCATTTTTCGTACGGTAACGTTTAAATAATTTTCTTTGGATAATTGGAAAGAGTAGTTTTTCAAGTTTATTCTCTCAAAATTTCAAGCATCTGTCGAATTAAATGTGGATTTTACAGAGTAATTTTTGGAAAAAAGTGCAATTTCGGTCATCGAAATTTGTTTTCTAACGCAGCCATTTTTTGTACAGTAAAGTTTGAATAATTTTCTTTGGATAATTGGAAAGAGTAGTTCTTCAAGTTTATTCTCTCAAAATTTCAAGCATCTGTCGAATTAAATGTGGATTTTACTGAGTAATTTTTGGAAAAAGTGCAATTTTGGTCATCAAAATTTGTTTTCTGACGCAGCCATTTTTCGTACGGTAAAGTTTGAATAATTTTCTTTGGATAATTGTAAAGAGTAGTTCTTTAAGTTTATTCTCTCAAAATTTCAAGCATCTATCGAATTAAATGTGGATTTTACAGAGTAATTTCTGGAAAAAGTGCAATTTTGGTCATCGAAATTTGGAGCCATTTTTCGTACGGTAAAGTTTGAATTATTTTCTTTGGATAATTGGAAATAGTAATTCTTCAAGTTTATTCTCTCAAATTTCAAGCATCTGTCGAATTAAATGTGGATTTTACAGAGTAATTTTTGGAAAAAGTGCAATTTCGGTCATCGAAATTTGTTTTCTAACGCAGCCATTTTTCGTACGGTAAAGTTTGAATTATTTTCTTTGGATAATTGGAAAGAGTAATTCTTCAAGTTTATTCTCTCAAATTTCAAGCGTCTGTTGAATTAAATGTGGATTTTACAGAGTAATTTTTGGAAAAAGTGCAATTTCGGTCATCAAAATTTGTTTTCTAACGCAGCCATTTTTCGTACGGTAAAGTTTGAATAATTTTCTTTGGATAATTGGAAAGAGTAGTTCTTCAAGTTTATTCTCTCAAAATTTCAAGCATCTGTCGAATTAAATGTAGATTTTACAGAGTAATTTTTGGAAAAAGTGCAATTTCGGTCATCGAAATTTGTTTTCTAACGCAGCCATTTTTCGTACGGTAAAGTTTGAATAATTTTCTTTGGATAATTGTAAAGAGTAGTTCTTCAAGTTTATTCTCTCAAAATTTCAAGCATCTGTCGAATTAAATGTAGATTTTACAGAGTAATTTTTGGAAAAAGTGCAATTTCGGTCATCGAAATTTGTTTTCTAACGCAGCCATTTTTCGTACGGTAAAGTTTGAATAATTTTCTTTGGATAATTGTAAAGAGTAGTTCTTCAAGTTTATTCTCTCAAAATTTCAAGCATCTATCAAATTAAATGTGGATTTTACAGAGTAATTTCTGGAAAAAGTGCAATTTTGGTCATCAAAATTTGCAGCCATTTTTCGTATGGTAAAGTTTGAATAATTTTCTTTGGATAATTGTAAAGAGTAGTTCTTCAAGTTTATTCTCTCAAAATTTCAAGTATCTGTCGAATTAAATATAGATTTTACAGAGTAATTTC
This sequence comes from Ocypus olens, assembly GCA_910593695.2. Lineage (NCBI taxonomy): Eukaryota > Metazoa > Arthropoda > Insecta > Coleoptera > Staphylinidae > Ocypus > Ocypus olens. The sequence goes on along the minus strand of OU343055.1, from coordinate 6,021,096 downwards.
TGAAAAAAATGTTTTTTTGGTCATCAAAATTTGTTTTCGAACGCAGCCATTTTTCGTACGGTAAAGTTCGAATAATTTTCTTTGGATAATTGTAGAGAGTAGTTCTTCAAGTTTATTCTTTCAAAATTGCAAGCATCTGTCGAATTAAATGTGGATTTTACAGAGTAATTTCTGAAAAAAATGTTTTTTTGGTCATCGAAATTTGTTTTCGAACGCAGCCATTTTTCGTACGGTAAAGTTTGGATAATTTTCTTCGGTATATTATTACACGGATGAATAATTTTTCGTTCATTCGGAAAATTTGGCGCACGTGACGTACCGGAAATATGAATGCCAGCCGCAACATTTTTAAAGTTGCACGTTTAGTGAAGGACTGTGTGTGTGTGTGTGTGTGTGTGGGTGAGTGTGAAAGGCCGGTACAATGAAAACGTTATAAATATCCAAGACTGCAAAACGGGAAATTAATCGAAACGGAACGAGAAAGCTTCGCGGAATTAGCGCGCTTTTGGAAACTATTGCGTGCGTTAATAAAATAACATTAGTTTTAATGCGCGATATGCAATCACTCAAGCAGATTACACCCTCGCGGCAAAAATACCTTGCGTTCCTCGGGAGTGCACATGATGACAAAAATAACGATCAGAAGAGATGTACACTGATATGGCATGGCATGCTGATAAAAATCAGAGTTGCCGAATGCCCAAGAACTTCACAACTTCAATGTTTCTAGAATTACACCCCGAAGAACTTCACAACTTTAATGTCTATAGAATTACACGCCGAAGTACTTCACAACTTCAATGTTTCTAGAATTATACCCAGAAGAACTTCACAACTTTAATGTCTCTGGAATTACACGCCGAAGAACTTTACAACTTCAATGACTCTAGAATTACACGCCGAAGAACTTCACAACTTCAATGTCTCTAGAATTACACGCCGAAGTACTTCACAACTTCAATGTCTCTAGAACTACACCCCGAAGAACTTCACAACTTCAATGCCTCTAGAATTACACGCCGAAGTACTTCACAACTTCAATGTCTCTAAAATTTCACGCCGAAGGACTTCACAACTTCAATGTCATAAATTGAATTCACTAATAAGACACTGAAAAACTAATCAACTTCACTGAATTCAAATGATGCACCATTGAAACTCGCACCCGGAAAAACCGAAAGATATTTTCCGAAAAACGAAAGGGGACACAACGGGAGAAGAGCACACCGAATGGAATTTAGAGTTCGTTTGGTTATTTATAAAATTTTTGCACAACACAAACTCTCTCCGGTGTCTATTTATACAGCAGTGCCGCGTTTCTGTGCTTAATGTCTACGAAGCTGTGTCAATTTTTTTTTTCTGGAAGGGTGTGAGACATGGAAGGGCGGATAGGCCATCGATCTCTTAAGGGATGCTGCGCGTGCCTCATCCAATGGCACCTACGCAGCACGTGCGTCATTTGACACGTGTTTATTTCATCTAGACTCGAAATAGACATTCCTATCGGATTTACTTATGGAATTCAAATTCTAACACTGGAAATAGATTCGTTGTTATTACTAAACTTGCGGGTCATGAATTTTTATCGAGCGATGCACCGACACGTGTGTGTCCCTCATTCGGTGGGTATTTAAGGTCATAACGACTTGTCCGGTGTACAAACATTGTTTCTTGAAATTTGGAAATTGCGGCAGTTCGCTGACAAAAAACAAATCGTAACCATAGTAACAACTAAACTATTGAGAAAGTAAAATCGTCGTCATGTCATTGGCTGAAATCTATTGGGCAATGAAACCGCTATCATTTGATTGGACGTCATCTGTGGAGAAAATGATTCGGTCGAATAATGAACAACTTTCTCAATCAAAAACGATTTAACAACATTTATATTATTTAATATGCGAAAAACAATTTTCCGGGGTAAGCGCATTTTTAAAGCACGAGCGACGATGGATGATTATTAGAAAAGTTGATTGTTCCGATCTCCTTTTTGTGATGAAAAAAGGTGCACTTTAAAAGTCTACACTGGTTATTAAAAAAATCGATTTTTTCGAATATATTCTCTGTTTCCACCGTTTCCCATGTTTCATATATTAAATTTTTTATTTTCGTTGATAAATTATCAGTGATATGCACAAGGATTGAGCCAATTAAAGAACCGAAATTTGATTATATTTAAAACGGCGCAGTGGGTAGGATTAGAAAAAGGTGTGCACTTTAAAATAGATATCCTTACATTTCCCGAGAACCCTTTGATGAATTTTAATTAAATTTCAAAAACACATTCTAGACTTATCTGGCCGTATAACAAAAGAAGAATCCAAAAAGTTGTCACCACAAGTTCTTCAGGAATTTAACTTAAAAAATCGCAGCAGTGAAAAATGTGCACTTTTGAGTGATTTCCTTAAAATTTCCCGAGAATCCCTTAATGAATTTTAAATAAATTTCAAAAACACATTCTAGAGTTATCTGGCTGTGAAACAAAAGAAGAATCCAAAAAGTTGTGACCACAAGTTCTTCAGGAATTTAATCTAAAAAATCGCAGCTTTGCAAAATATGCACTTTCGAGTGGATTTTCTTAAAATTTCCCGAGAACCCCTTAATGAATTTTAATTAAAATGCAAAAACACATTCTAGACTTAACTGGCTGTGAAACAAAAGAAGAAAACAAAAAGTTGTCACCAAAAATTCTTTAGGAATTTAACCTAAAAAATCGCAGCAGTGCAAAATGTGCACTTTTGAGTGATTTGCTTAAAATTTCCGGAGAACCCCTTAATAAATTTGAATTAAATTTCAAAAACTCATTCTAGGCTTATCTGGCTGTGAAATAAAAGAAAAATCCAAAAAGTGGTCACCGTAAGTTCTTCAGGAATTTAACCTAAACAATCGCAGCAGTGCAAAATGTGCACTTTTTTTTCAAGTCTCAGAGCTCATTCTCAACACTATTTGTCTATAAACATTTTTTGTGGGACTTCCAGGAACCGAGAAAAAAACGATTAAATTAAAATTTTCTTCAAACATTATTTTGTTTTTCTTCAAGTCTAAGAGCTCATTCCGAACACTTTTTGTCTAAAAATTTCTTTAGTGGGACGAACGGAGATACGCAAAATGACTTTTTTCGTAAACAGTGTTTAAATTGACTGGAAACGCCCAAAAAACGAATTAAATTTTTTTTTTGTTTTTTTTTCAAGTTTAAAGTTCTGAACACTATTTTTCTATAATATTTTTTTTGTTAGACTTCCAGGAACCGAGATACGCGGACAGTTTTCGTAAATCGTGCTTAAATCGACTGGAAACGCATAAAAAAGGTTGAATTAAATTTTTCTTCAAACATTTTTTTTTGTATTTTCAAGTCTAAGAGCTCATTCCGAACACTTTTTGTCTAAAAATTTCTTTAGTGGGACGAATGGAGATACGTAAAATGACTTTTTTCGTAAATAGTGCTTAAATCAACTGGAAACGCCCAAAAAACGATTGAATTAAAATTTTCTTCAAATTTTGTTTTTTGTTTTTTTTTCAAGTTCAAAGTCTGCACACTATTTGTCTGTAATTTCTTTTTGTGCGACTTCCAGGAACCGAGATATGCAAAATTACTTTTGTTTGTAAATAGTGCAATCGACTGGAAGCTCCCAAAAAACGATGAAATTAAATTTTTCCTCAATTTTTTTTTTAAGTCAAAGGGCTCATTCTGAACTATATTTGTCCATATTTTTTTACGGGACTTGCAGGAACTGAGATACACAAAATGACTTTTTTTGCAAATAGTGATACCGACTGGAAACGCCCAAAAAACGATGAAATGAAATTTTTCTTCAAAATTTTTTTTTTTTTTTTTTAAGTCTAAAAGCTCATTCTGGACACTATTTGTCTATAAAATTTTTGTGGGACTTTCAGGAACCGAGATAAACAAAATGACTTTTTTCGCAAATCGTGCTTAAATCGACTGGAAACGCATAAAAAAGGTTGAATTAAATTTTTCTTCAAACATTCTTGTTTGTTTTTTTCAAGTCTAAGAGCTCATTCCGAACACTTTTTGTCTAAAAATTTCTTAAGTGGAACGAACGGAGATACGCAAAATGACTTTTTTCGTAAATAGTGCTTAAATCGACTGGAAACGCCCAAAAAAAAAACGATTAAACTAAAATTTTCTTCCAAAAATTTTTTTAGTCAAAAACCTCATTCTGAACACTATATGTCTATAATTTTTTTTGTGGGACTTCTATAGTTTTTCAGGTTTTTTTTAAAGGTTAAATCGACTGGAAACGCCCAAAAACGATTGAATTACATTTTTCTTCAAATTTTTCTTTTTTTTTCAAGTCAAAGTGCTTATTCTAAAAACTTTGTCTATATTTTTTTGTGGGACTTCCAGGAACGGAGATACGCAAAATTACTTTTTTCGTAAATAGTGCTATCGACTGGAAACGCCCAAAAAACGATGAAATTAAATTTTTCTCCAAATTTTTTTTTTAAGTCATTCTGGACACTATTTGTCTATAAAAAATTTTGTGGGACTTTCAGGAACCGAGATACACAAAATGACTTTTTTCGCAAATAGTGCTTAAATCGACTGAAAACGCTTAAAAATCGATTGAATTAAATTTTTTTTCAACAATTTTTTTTTGTTTTTTTCTGGCCCAAGAGCTCATTCTGGATACTATTTGTCTACAAAATTTATTGTGGGACTTTCAGGAACTGAGATACACAAAATGACTTTTTTCGTAAATAGTGCTTAAATCGACTGGAAACGCCTAAAAAAACGATTAAAAATTTTTTTTTTGTTATTTTTTTATTCAAAGACCTCATTCTGAACATTATATGTCTATAATTTTTTTGTGGGACTTCCAGGAACCGAGATACGAAAAATTACATTTTTTGTAAATAGTGCTTAAATCGACTGGACACGCCCAAAAAACGGTTAAATTAAATTTTTCTTCAAAAATTTGTTTTTTTTAAGTCTAAGGGGTCATTCTAAACACTATTTGTCTATAATTTTTTTTAGAGGGACTTCTATGGTTTTTCAGGTTTTTTTTTAGGGTAAATCGACTGGAAAAAAAAGCCCAAAAAACGATTGAATTAAATTTTTCTTCAAATTTTTTTTTTAAGTCAAAACATTCTAAACATTTTGTCTTAATTTTTTTGTGGGACTTCCAGGAACCGAGATACGCAAAGTGACTTTTTTCGTAAATAGTGCGATCGACTGGAAACGCACAAAAAACGATTAAATTAAATTTTTCCTCAAAAATTTTTTTTGTTTTTTTTCTAAGTCAAAGACCCCATTCTGTACACTATTTGTCTATAATTTTTTTTGTGGGACTCTCAGGAACCGAGATTCGCAAAATTACGTTTTTTCGTAAATAGTGCTTAAATCGACTGGAAACGCCCAAAAAACGATGAAATTAAATTTTTTCTCAAAATTTTGTTTTGTTTTTTTTAAGTCTAAGAGCTCATTCTGAAGAATATTTGCCTATATTTAATAGATTTAAAACATTTTAGGTTGTTCCGAATGAATTTTATTGCACCACGCTTCATTTGAAATCATTTTATCTGTGAAATGCAATAAGTGGGTTAACGCGAATAAAACCTCCCACAATTATTATCATTAGCATTGTTTCTCTCGGCAACAATACCATTGATTTTTGTTGATTTATAGTAAGCGATTAATGATGTGCACGAAAATACATTCAATCAATTGATCGACCTAAAGAAGAAAATGTAAAGCTACAAACAATTCGTCGTGAATTGAATAGTGTCGCGCAGATTGCAAAATGGGATTACCTCCTAAATGAGCACCAATTACGGTCAAACTAAAGATTTTGAATAATAAGGAAGTGCCCAACAAATAAATTGGCTAAGCAATACACCGTTAATCCGGTGCAAATATTAGATAAACAAATAAATTACCGTTGCTAAACAAACAAGAAAAAAAAAACAAAATTCTTTCAGTGAAAGCAGAACAATGTTTACCTAATGCTTACGTATTTAATAACACAACGAACACACGAAAGAGTAATTGTTAAATGTGAAAACCTTAATCATTTGGCACCCTCGTGAGCGTACGCTCACTCAAACCATTATTATGTATTAATTTTTTGTACTCGTTATATGTATGTATTACATTGAAAAAAGGTGAATCCCGTTAATAAATGTATTATTATTATTATTAATAACACAGAATAATTGTTAAATGTGAACACTTTTCTCGTGTAAACTTGCAATTTCGAAATAACGTTTAGCTCCCTCGTCGGTGTAGGTAAACTTAAAATTTCGAAATGTAACATTGCCATTAAACTTGGCACCAAAAAAATATATCTAAAAGCAGTCCAAGGACAAAATGCGCATCTTGACGAGATTAGTTTTCGCTTTTGGCGGAAATGGCCCAATTTCCGATTTCTCCACCCGCACAAGCATCCCCTAATTATCGGTAATTAGCAAGATAATGAGCGCCATTAGTTCTCCTAGAAATTCTCAGAAAATTATTATTTATACGTTTATAATGGTCGTTAAGAACATGCGAAACGGTATATTGTTAACAAATTCCACCAAGGAAGTTGCCGTCATTATCAGCAGGCGTAAATACATATAATTTGGTGTGTTTGTGAATTTTAGTGTTGCTATAGTAAACTGTACTGTTTCTAAGCCGATTTCGAAATTTTTTAAACAATTCCGTGGGTGATAATTTTTTTAGAATTTTAGATGGCGCGGCCATCATATAACTTTCTCCGATTTGATGATGTGTAATTGTTATTTAACTTAAAACTAACCCGATTTTAAATTGCACTAAATTTGCCACATTTTTATTTTGGAATCATCAAAATCGTACAACGCATTTGGTAATTATTCAATTCGAAAAATCAAAATCGCAACTTTAATTTTTTTGACTTTAAAAATTCAATTCGAAAAATCAAAATCGCAATTTTAATTTTTTTGACTTTAAAAACGTGGACTTTTGACGTTTTGTGATAAATACATGAAAACATTACTAAATTGCACTAAATTCTCCACATTTTAGCGTTAAAATTACCAAAATCAAACAACGCGTTCGTAGGTTGTGTAGTTTTATAAATTAAAATTACGATTTCAAAATCTTAGAAATATAAAAAATTGCGATTTTGTATTCATTTTACGAAAAAAAAAAAAATCCAATCAGTTTTAAAATGACACTAAAATCGCCATATTTTGACGTTTGATCAAAATCGAACAACGCGTTTGGTAAAAAAAATTAAAATCGCAATTTTAAATTTTAACGTTGATTTCATGGAAACATTTCTCAATCAGTTTTTAAATTACAATAAATTTTACACATTTCGACGTTAAAATTATCAAAATCAGACAAAGCGTTTGGAAGTTGTGTAGTTTCAAAAATCAAAATTGCGATTTTAAAATTTTATAATTATAAAAAATTGCGATTTTGTATTTATTTTGCAAAAAATAATTGTATCAGTTTTAAAATTACATTAAAGTCGCCATACTTTGACGTTTTATTAATTAAAATCGAACAACGCGTTTGGTAAGGTGAAAAAAAATCAAAATCGCAATTTAAAATTTTTTAATGTTGAAAACGTTCAATTTTGACCTTTTACGTTGATTTCACGAAAATATTTCATAATCCGCTTTTAAATTTCACCAAATTCGCCACATTTTGACGTAAGAATAATCAAAATCTGACAATGGATTTGGAAGTTGTGTAATTTCAAAAACTAAAATTACTATTTAAAATTATTGGAAATTAAAAAAATTGCGATTTTTGCGATTTTTGCGTTTTGTATTCATTTTACGAAGAAAAAAAATCAGTTTTAAAATTACACTAAAGTCGCTATATTCTGACGAGTTTGGAAGTTGTGTAATTTCAAAAACTAAAATTACTATTTTAAAATATTGGAAACTAAAAAAATTGCGATTTTGCGTTTTGTATTCATTTTACGAAAAAAAAATCAGTTTTAAAATTACACTAAACTCGCCATATTCTGACAATGAGTTTTGAAGTTGTGTAATTTAAAAAACTAAAATTACTATTTTAAAATATTGGAAATTAAAAAAATTGCGATTTTTGCATTTTGCATTCATTTTACGAAAAAAAATTAATCAGTTTTAAAATTACACTAAAGTCGCCATATTTGTCATCAAAATCTGCCAACGCGTTTGGCCGTTGTGCAATTTAAAAAAATCAAAATTGTAATTCTAAATCTTTTGACTTTGAAAACGTACAATTTTGACCTTTTACGTTGATTTCACGAAAACATTTTTAATTCGTTTTTAAATTACATAAAATTTGCCACGTGTTGACGCGAGAATCATCAAAATCTAACAGCGCGTTCGGCAGTTGTGTAATTCTAAAAATCCAAATTGCAAAATTAATTTTTGTAATTTTGACCTTTTACGTTAATTACACGAAAACATTTCCCATCCCGCTTTTAAATTACATAAGATTTTCCATAGTTTGATGTTGGGATCATCAAAATCGGAAAACGCGTTCGGCAGTTGTGCAATTCAAAAAAATCCAAATTGTAATCTTAAATTTTTGAAAACGGACAATTTGGACCATTTATGAAAATATTTTTAACAAATTTTTGAATTAAATAAAATTTTCCACCTTCTGACGTTAAAATCAATAAAATCAGACAATGCGTTCGGAAGTTGCGTAATTTCAAAAATTAAAATTACGATTTTGAAATCTTAGAAATTAATTTTTTTTTGCAACTTGTGTTAATTTTACAAAAAAATTAGTTTTAAAATTACACCAAAGTCGCTTTTAAATTACATAACATTTTCCATATTTTGATGTTGAAATCGTCAAAATCGGACAACGCGTTCGGCAGTTGCGCAATTCAAAAAATCCAAATTGCAATCTTAATTTTTTTAACTTTGAAAATGGACAATTTTGACCTTTTACGTTAATTTCACGAAAATATTTCTCAATCCGTTTTTAAATTACATAAAATTTTCCACATTTTGACGTCAAGATCATCCAAATCGGAAAACGCGTTTGGCAGTTGTGCAATCTCAAAAATAAAAATTGCAATCTTAAATCTTTTGATTTTGAAAACGAGCAATTTCTATCTTTTACGTTGATTTGACGAAAACGTTCCTTAATACGTTTTACATTCAATTTTATACATTTTGACGTTTGCCTTCGGAAGTTGCGTAATTTCAAAAATTAAAATTACGATTTTGAAATCTTAGAAATTAAGAAAATTGCGATTTTTGCATTTTGTATTCATTTTACAAAAAAAAAAACAGTTTTAAAATTACATCAAAGTCGCCTTATTTTGAAGCTAGAATCATCAAAAACGGACAACGCGTTTGGCCGTTGTGCAATTTAAAAAATTAAAATTGCAATTTTAAATCTTTTGACTTTGAAAACGGGAAATTTTGACCTTGTACGTTGATTTCACGACAAAATTTTGTAATCAATTTTTAAATTACATAAAATTTTTCACATTTTGACGTTGAAATCATTAAAATCGGACAAGGCGTTTGGAAGTTGTGCAATTTCATAAATCAAAATTACGATTTCAAAATTTTAGAAATTTCAAAAATTGCGATTTTTGCGTTTTGTATTCGTTTTACGAAAAAAAGGTAATCAGTTTTAAAATTACACGGAATTCTCCACATTTTGACGTCAGAATCATCTAAATCGGACAGCGCGTCTGGCAAAAATTTAATTTTTTTTGACTTTGAAAACGAGTAATTTTGACTTTTTACGTTAATTTCACGAAAACAATTCTCATCCCGCTTTTAAATTACGTAAGATTTTCTATATTTTGACGTGGAAATCGTCAAAATCGGACAACGCGTTTGCCCTTTGTGCAATTTAAAAAATCAAAATTGCAATTTTAAATCTTTTGACTTTTAAAACGGGAAATTTTGACCTTTTATGTTGATTTCATGACAACATTTTGTAATCAATTTTTAAATTACATAAAATTCTTCACATTTTGACGTTAAAATCATCAAAATCGAACAAGGCGTTTGGAAGTTGTGCAATTTCATAAATCAAAATTACGATTTTAAAATCTTAGAAATTAAAAAAATTGCGATTTTTGCATTTTGTATTCATTTTAAGAAAAAAATGTAATCAGTTTTAAAATTACATTAAATTAGCCATATTTTGACGTCAGAATCATCTGAATCGGACAGCGCGATTGGCAGTTGTGCAATTTTAAAAATCATAATTGCAATTTTAATTTTTTTGACTTTGAAAACGAGCAATTTTGACGTTTTACGTTGATTTCCGAAAACATTTTTTAAGAAGTTTTTGAATGACATAAAATTTTCCACCTTCTGACGTTAAAATCAATAAAATCAGACAAAGCGTTTGGAAGTTGTGAAATTTCAAAAATCAAAATTGCAATTTTAATTTTTTTGCACTTTTAACGTTTTGTGGCAAATACATGAAAACATTACTTAACTTGCAGGGAATTCTCCACATTTTGACGTTAAAATCATCAAAATCGGACAATACGTTTGGCAGTTGGGCAATTTAAAAAATCAAAACTGCAATTTTAAATCATTTGACTTTGAAAACGAATAATTTTGACCTTTTACTTTGATTTCGCGAAAACTTTAATTTTTTTTTATGCTGATGATGCTGATGAAACGAAAGTGTTTGTGATGAAATGCCAACTAATGTTTGCACACTTTTGACGATATTGTTATTAAATATGACGCATAGTATATTTAGCAATGAATAATGAATAAACATAGGCGTGCATCATCAATATACAGTATGTTTCGTTAGTTTCAATTTACAATAATATTATCTATTGAATAATATAAAACGGCTAGAATTTGTCATTTAGCTCCTTATAACTAATTATTCTCTATATAATTCACTTATGATAAGGGCGGCCCTTCTGACCTCGCGCCAAACACTTAAGTAGGCTTCTTAGAGCGTCCTGCCTGCATCAGGTATTTAGAGTTGGCTTCTTAGAGTGGCTGGACTATATACAAATTAATTTAAAGTTTTCGTGTAGAATGATCAATTGTTATAAATAATTAATTTTGGTATCGCAAAAACAATGTTAATAGTATTAAGAAATTGCGAGTTTAACGAGCAAATCGTGAAAATTTGAAGTCGAATTTTTAATGCATCCTATCTGAAATTTTTATTTTAGCTATTTCTGCTAATAAAGTTGTTGTACATATTTAATTGTATTAATTAAAAACCGATGATACTATCCAGTATAATTTCTGTATTGTTCCAAAATTAGACACCGCCAGACCGTTAAAAACAATAAATATTCATAACAACAACAACAACAACAGCATGCGCTTACCTTAACCGTTTTGACCGCTTCCTCCGGTTCCATATCCTCCACCGTCTCCATGCTGCTGTCCAACCATTCCCGCACCAGGTCGCTGGTGTCCCTGTACTGCTTCCAAAGATCCGCCGCGTGCTGGTACTTGATGCAAAGCTCCTTCAAATTGGAGCACGTATCCTCCCATGCGGTCACCGCCTCGGAAACGGCAGCTTCCACTTTGGCGGACACTTCCGGCGTGCAGTTCTCCGAAAGAGGCCTAGCGGCGGACTTGAGTTCGGCCACTAGAGTTTCCCGGCTCACCAGATCGCCAGACACTCTCTGCAAACACCAAAAATAATTTTATTTACGTTTGAAGTACCCGGACGATAATTGATAAATGCATTCGAGAGCGAATTGGTGTTTTCAATGAGGTCAACAGACTCGATGCCTCATTTAGCACGGACATGAAATCGTAGTTTTTTTCTTTATCGAAACGAATTTTTCAGTACAATGAGCGTGTGTGATAAACAGAGCAAAACTGTTGGCTTTTAACCGTATTTGTAGTACCAATTAAGTTATTTAAAAAAAAAGTTTCAAACTTTTTTTAATACCTCGTGAAATTGTGAGTAATAAGCTGAGTTATGTTTTGGGTTTCGTAATTGAAAAATCCGAAAACTTCGAAGCTTCACAACTTCAATTCTTCGAAAAATTCGAAAATGTTGAATATTTACAACTTCGAATCTTCAAAAAATTCGAAAACGTTTTTCGGATTCTTCGAAGCTTCGAATTATTAGGACCACAAATTCTAACAGCAATTTTAAAGAATAAAACTTGAAGAGTCGAGATTCATTGTCAAAGTCCAAATTGTTTTTCAAGTTATAAAATTTGATTTTGATTATTATTTTTTGGTTAGCCCTTGTATATATGTAGAAAAAACGATCAATATTCGACCATAGGTCTTTCTGCCGTTGCATAAATATTTCCTTAAAGTTTCCATTATTTATTATTTTAAAGTGTTAAATCAGTGAAATAGTTACAAAATGGCACGAATAATCAGAGCAAAACTTTCTCGGTTGTTAAAAAAAATTAAACAATGACAACAGAAAGTTTGCTTTTAACCTCATTAGCACACACGAATTTCACCGTAAGACCTTTATTTTTTTAAATCATATTTGTTAAAAATTTCTTCAAGTAACGCTTCCTTCAGTCGACATAGAAAAATAAATTATTCTGAACAGAAGGAATTTCAAAATATACAAAGATGAATTTTGTTCATTGTAATGTATTATATGTGGCCAAAATGAATTTAAAAAAATTAATTTTTTTTTAATTTTTTGATTTTAACAATATGCTGGATTTCATTTACTTCATAAAATTATATGATGGAAATTAAATCCAGCATATTGTCAGGTAGTGAATGACGGATTCTGATTACTGATTTTAAAAATACCACAAACTATTCAATTTATGAATTACTCCGGTTACATCAAATCGCAGAATTTTTCCGTAACAGGAACCTAAATATGCGTTATATTATCGAAATACATAAATAAAGATTATGTAATTAAAGGAAAAAAAATGAACAATTATCACTGCGGCGTTCTTATCACCGGCACTGACATCAGCGGTTAATTATAACGTTTCGAACAAAAAAAAAATTGTTTAATTGGAGTTGGTGTGGTTGTTCCGTGAGAGATATCTTTTTGGCGAACTTACGGATTTCCTGATAACGGAACGTAAACACGACGTTTCGGGTTCGTTTCGGTCCGCATGGAAAACTGCGAGAACGCGACGCGACGGTGCGGTGTCGGTGTACACTTCGCCACAGCGGATTCGTTACTGGAGTTTCCTTGACGAACGTCGGAAATAGCGGTCTGTTATCAGAAATGAACTCTACCGGTGCTCGGTGAGGTTGTTTTTTTGCAATGCGGCAATTGGCGATGCCCGAGTGATGATAATAATATCTCCAATGTTGACAATTTGCATATCTGAATAATTATTCGTAATAGGTTCTAGTTGAGATATTGAACATGATGGAAAATATTTAAATTAGTCGGATTCAATTATAGTTGTCAGTTTTTAATTTTTGACGAAAACTTGAAAAACTACCTTCTCACTTTTGCCCAAAAATTGCATTTAAAATGATTTCCTGAAGAAACCACTGGTTCGATTCGGGGTTTCTATAGGTCACCGGAAAGATCGCTTCAAGACGTTTCAGAAAATGTGCTTGCGCAATCACAAATGTTAATTTTAAGCCCGTGACGCGTTCGCAAAGAAATATCGAAAATGAAAAAAATCGAAAAAATCAACTTTCTTAATAATCATCGTAGACCTTTATGTAATACCTATTTTTTCAACAGAAGAACGAGCTAAATCGATTGGCGTTAAAATAATTCACCTAGAAAAAATTGCAAAAAAGTTGGCGAGTCACTATGGAAAATTTGGAAAAAGGCGATTTTTTACTTTTGCCCAAAAATTGCACTAAAAATGATTTTCTGGAGAAACCACTAGTTCGATTCGGGGATTGTCTGAGTCGCTGGAAAGAGCGCTTCAAGACACTTCAGAAAATGTCCTTCCGCAAGAACAAATGACAATTTGAAGCCCGTGACGCGTCAGCAAAGAAAACTCGAAAATGGAAAAAATCGAAAAAATCAACTTTCTTAATAATCATCACAGACGCTTGTGTTATACCATTTTTTTCATCAGAACGAGATAAAACGATTGGCGTTAAAAAATTTCATCTAGAAAAAATTGCAAAAAAGTTAGCAAGTCACCATGGAGAAATTTTGAAAAAAGTCGATTTTTTCAAACTTTGAACGGTTGTAGCGCCCGAACGAAGAATCCAATTTGAACGCGGTTTTCAATTCTGAGGTCCTCGTGTGCCAATGAGTCGAATTTGATTAAAATTGACGATTTTTAATTTTTGACGAAAACCTGAAAATCTAACCAAGGGTCCCCCCTCTTACTTTTGCTCAAAAATTGCACTAAAAATGATTTTCTGAAGAAACCACTGGTTCGATTCGGGGTTTCTATGCATCACTGGAAAGACGCTTCAGGAAATGTCCTTTCGCAAGAACAAATGACAATTTTAAGCCCGTGACGCGTCAACAAAGAAAACTTGAAAATGGAAAAAATCGAAAAAATCAACTTTCTTAATAATCATGTAGACGCTTGTGTTTTACAATTTTTTTCATCAGAAGAACGAGATAAAACGATTGCCGTTAAAAAAATTCATCTAGAAAAAAATTCAAAAAGTTAGCAAGTCACCATGAACTTTATGGGGAAATTTTGAAAAAAGTCGATTTTTTCAAACTTTGAACGGCTGTAGCGGCCGAACGAAGAATCCAATTTGAACGCGGTTTTCGATTCTGAGGTCCTCGTGTGCAAATGAGTCGAATTTGATTAAAATTGGCGATTTTTATTTTTTGAGGAAAACCTGAAATTCTATCCAAGGGTCCCCCCTTCTTACTTTTGCTCAAAAATTGCACTAAAAATGATTTTCCGAAGAAGCCACTGGTTCGATTCGGGGTTTCTATGCATCACTGGAAAGATCCCTTCAAGACGCTTCAGAAAATGTCCTTTCGCAAAAACAAATGACAATTTTAAGCCCGTGACGCTTTTATTTGCGTCAGCAAAGATAAGTCGAAAAAATCAACTTTCTTGATTTGTGTGCTTGTGTTATACCATTTTTTTCATTAGAAGAACGAGATAAAACGATTGGCGTTAAAAAAATTCATCTAGAAAAAAATTCAAAAAAGTTAGCAAATCACCATGAACTTTATGGAGAAATTTTGAAAACAGTCGATTTTTTCAAACTTTGAACGGCTGTAGCGGCCGAACGAAGAATCCAATTTGAACGCGGTTTGCAATTCTGTGGTCAATGAGTCGAATTTGATTAAAATTGGCGATTTTTTATTTTTGACGAAAACCTGAAATTCTATTCTGTCCCCCCTTCTTACTTTTGCTCAAAAATTGGCTTTGCAATGATTTCCTGAAAAAACCACTGGTTCGATTCGGGGTTTCTATACATCGCTGAAAAGAACGCTTCAACACGCTTCAGAAAATGTACTTGTCCAACCACAAATGTGAATTTTAAGCACGTGACGAGTTCGCAAAGAAAGTTCAAAAATGAAAAAAATCGAAAAAATCAACTTTCTTAATAATCATTATAAAATACCTTTTGTTTCATCAACAGAACGAGGTTAATCGATTGGCGTTAAAAAGTTTCATATAGCAAATTTTGCAAAAAAGTTGGCAAAAGTTTCCTTAATGGAAAATTTTGTAAAAAGGCGATTTTTTCAGATTTTGAACGGCCGTAGCGGCTAAACGAATAATCTAAATCGAACGCGGTTTTCAAATCTGTGCTCCTTGAGCGCAAATTAATCGAATTCAATTAGAATGGGCGATTTTTAATTTTTGTCGAAATTAAACGTGAAATTTGATAGATCCTCCCTTCTTAATTTTGCTTAAAAATTGGCTTTGAAATGATTTCTTGAAGAAACCACTGGTTCGATTCGGGGTTTTTATACGTCATCAGAAAGCGGTTCAAGGCGCTTCAGAAAATGTATTTGCCAAATCACAAATTTGTATTTGAAGCCCGTAATGCGTCAGCAGAGAAAACGCGAAAATAGCAAAAATGAAAAAAATCAATTCTCTTAATAATCATTGTAGACCTTTATGTAATTCCTTTTTTTATCAGAAGACCGAGTTAAATCGACCGACGTTAAAAAATTTCATCTAAAAAAATTTACAAAAAAGTTGGCGAGTCACCATGAACTTTATGGAAAATTTTGAAAAAAGGCGATTTTTTCAGACTTTGAACGGCCGTAGCGGCTAAACGAAGAATCCAAATCGTACGCGGTTTTCAAATCCGTGCTCCTTGGGTGCAAATTAGTCGGTTTTAATTAAAACAGGCGATTTCTAAGTTTTGACGAAAATATCTTACTTTTGCTCAAAAATTGGTTTTGAAATGATTTCCTGCAAAAACCACTGGTTCGATTCGGGGTTTCTTTACGTCACTGGAAGTATCGCTTCAACACGCTTCAGAAAATGTACTTGCGCAACCACAGATGTCAATTTTAAGCTTATGACGCGTTCGCAAAGAAAGATCGAAAATGAAAAAAAAATCGAAAAAATCAATTTTCTTAATAATCATCGTAGACCTACATGTAATATCTTTTTTGTCATCAAAAGAACGAGCTAAATCGATTGATGTTTAAAAATTTCATCCAGAAAAATTTGCAAAAAAGTTGGCGAGTCATACAAGTCTAACAAGTTGGCGAGTCACCATGAACTTTATGGAAAATTTTGAAAAAAGTTGATTTTTTCAGATTTTGAACGGCCGTAGTGGCTAAACAAAGAATCCAAATTGAACGCGGTTTTCAATTCTGAGGTCCTCGTGTGTCCAATGAGTCGAATTTGATTAAAATTAGCGATTTTTAATTTTTGACGGAAACCTAAAATTCTATCCAAGAATTTTTGCTCAAAAATCTGTGCTCATTGGGTACAAATTAGTTAGATTTAATTAAAATTGGCGTTCTTTAATTTTTGTCGAAAACGTGAAATTCGACAGAAGGGTAATTTTGCTAAAAAAATGGCTTTGGAATAATTTCCTGCAAAAACCACCGGTTCGATTCGAGGTTTCTATACCTCAATGGAAAGATCGCTCCAAGACGCTTCAGAAAATGTACTTGCGCAACCAGAGATGTCAATTTTAAGCCCGTAATGCCTTCTAAAAAATCGAAAAAATCAACTTTCACAATAATCATCGTATTCGTGAATAAATAAATATAATTCTTTGGCAAAGTTTTTCCAAATTCCAGCATAAAAGCCAAAGTCCGATTAGATAGCGAATGCCAAAACAGTTACGACCAAAATTAAATATGACGCGAGCGTGAAAATATTTATTATATGAAATATTAGCGACGCTCTGCTATATTTACCAATGACATTACAACATTTGAACCAGAAAATTGAAAAAAAATACCGCGAGCGGAAATTAATTTGGAAAGTGTATTAATTTTGATTTTAATAATTAATAGAAAATATCACGAGCAGAATTAAATAAAATTAATGAATTTGTACGGATAATTATAGATTACAAGATTTGAACCAGAAAATACCGTTAACAGAAATACATTTGGAAAGAATATTAATTTTGAGAGAGAGACAATCTTTATTCAGACAATAAAAACATAAATTAACAAAAGTAGAGTAATTCGAAATATACAAAATGAGGTTGTTAGTCTGTCTGGGCTATCGACCGAAGGTCTTTCTGCCCAATATTAATTTTGATTTTAATAATAAATAGAAAATATCACGAGCAGAAATTAATAATATTAATGAATTTGTACGGATAATTATACATTACAACATTTGAACCAGAAAATACCGCGAGTGGAAATTAATTTGGAAAGTATATTAATTTTGATTTTAATAATAAATAGAAAATATCACGAGCAGAAATTAATAATATTAATGAATTTGTACGGATAATTATACATTACAACATTTGAACCAGAAAATACCGCGAGTGGAAATTAATTTGGAAAGTATATTAATTTTGATTTTAATAATGAATAGAAAATACCGCGAGCAGAATTAAATAATATTAATTAATTTTATATATTTTTTTTTTAGCATAGGTTTGACCATTCAGCCACTAACGATGATATAATTTTATATTTTAATTATACATTATGTATATATTTGTATTTTTCTCAGCCTCATATTTTGCGCAATTATGCTAAAAAATTTTTGTATATATGTCAATTCCTGTTTTTTTTTTTGTAATTTACATTTTCAATTAATTTCTGCTCACTGTACTATTTTGATGATTTTTTTTCATGTATTTGTACTAATGGGCATGTCCCGTAATAAACTATTATTATAATTATTATAACATTTGATTTTTTATTTTGCTTCAGAAATTTATTTTTGTTTTTTTTATGTCCAGAAGACCAATCTGAAAACTATTTGTTTATTAGAATTTTTTGTGAGAATTACAGGAACCCAGATGCGCAAAATTACTTTTTTCGTGGATGGTGAATAAATTGACGGGAAATGCCGAAAAACGTTTAAATTTAATTTTTAAATACCGTCTATTTGTCTATTAATTTTTTTTTTGAGAATTACAGGAACCGAGATGCGCAAAATTACTTTCTTCGTGGATGGTGAATAAATTTACAGGAAATGCCGAAAAACGTTTAAATTTAATTTTTAAATACCGAGAGCAGAAATAAATTTGGAAAGCGTATTAATTTTGATTTTAATAATGGATAGTAAAATTGAATAATATTAATGAATTTGTACGGATAATTATAAATAACGGATATTCAACACCAAAGCGAATATTTCCTCGAAAAAAACGTAATCGCAAATGGCAGAATTTGTTTAAAATAATGATTATTCGAAAGGCCCGAACTGATGAATATTCAACAATATTTGTTCAAAATAGCGATTAATTTAAAAGGCCAGAACTGACGAATATTTATGTATCAGTAAAAACGATGACCAATATTCGACTCCAAAAATTGTTAAAAACGCTATGTTGTTGATTTCGAAGTAAAAGTGCAAACTTATAAATATTCAACAGCACAAATGCACAAACGCTTGGCGCAAGTATGCATCACCGCTATTATTAATACTTAATTTAAATTTATTATCAGACACCTTGAACGCGGTCGATTTCTCAAAACGCAAATGCAAAAATCATTATTTTAAATTTCACTCGTCACAAACACGATAAATTCGTGTTTAGCAAAAATCATTATTTTAAGGCTCTGGTCAATTACTTCTTGAGTTCATTTGTAAAAGTGTCTTAATAAATGTATTGTCTCTCTCTCTCATTATTTTAAATTTCACCATCAATTAATGTTTAGTAAAACAATACACTAGAAAAAATGGTGATGTGGCCATCATGTTACTTTCTCCGACTTTATATTTACGTTTTCATGGGTTTATTTTCAATTGAAATCATATTTTAAATGATTATAGAGCGTTGTGTAAACTCGGATGAAACTGACGTTTAAAACGTCAAAATCATGAAATATGGAAAAATTATACTTCAAATTTAAAAACTCGGTTTACTCAAAAACTAACGAGATTTCGAAAAAAAACTTATTCTTTAGAAGTTGTTCATTTTGGCATGCTCTACAATTATTATTCACATAAATTTGCTGTAACTATTATCGTTTCATAATTATAAACCAAAAATAAAAAAATAATAATAATTTTTTTTCTCGAATGGCAATGATTTTATGAAAAATATTTTCAAGCAAAAGATGTTCATTTCTTTGTTGTCTTTGATGTTTGTTTAACGATTTTTGTGATATTTTTCATATTTAAGAAAATATTGGCAAAAAACAAAAAACAGTTAAGGTAAACACCCACTTCCGGTGTACGAAATTTTACCAAAAGCTTTTCAGTTCTTCGGATTATCAAATAAGACGTATGTTCAAAGTTTCATATCAATTGCTCTATTAGTTTTTAAGATACAGCGCACACAGACAGACACACACACTCACAGCCACACACACACACACAGACAGACACACACACACACAGCCACACACACACACACACACACACAGACACAATTTTTTTTTTCTCCAGAAATTGTTGAAATGGCATCTAGGGACCCCAAAACGGATATTTCCGTAAAAAAAAAATTTTGAAAAAAAAATCACGATCACAATACTTTCTCGTACTTCGTAACGGAGAAAGTAAAAATCATAACTCCGTCAATTTGCCAATCAATCGCATGATGGCATTTATAAATATTTTATGCGGTCATTCAAACTGTGATCTATTTTCGGAGTCATTCTTAGAATTTAAGAACCGCATCAAACACATGGATCTGGACTTGTTTTTAAAATTTTATCAATAATATTATTTATTTGTATATTATTTTAGCTGTGCAATTTTTACCCGTTTTATTTTATTTATTTTAACATGTTCTGTTCGTCATTGCTATTAGTGCGATTTATTTTTCTATGTAAATTACCTTATTTCTGTAAAAAATTTTCTCGCTACATTTACAATATGTTTTTATTTTTGTTTTAAGAAATTTTGTAAAAGGAGATTTTCTGTTAATAAATCTGTTATTATTATTAATTTTAATTCGATTTCAACAAATAAATTCGTTTTGGATTCCCTGTCGACACAATATGTAATTTGATCATTAGGGTTTACCGTTTAATATTAGCGGGGACCAAATTGAAAAAAAAGGAATAAATCGAATTTTTCGGTAGTGCATTTTTAACAATAAAATAAATAAGAGAATATTTTTAACTACAAATTTTAGTCAAAACCAAAACATCAGACACACGTGTATTTTCCGTCCATTCAAATGACTATTTTTAGTTTTTCTATTTACAGTGATTACTGCTGTTTACAAATATGTTTTGTGTTTTCATAAAATTGAGACCTCACTGCCTTAAATAAATTTAATAAAGACGAAATATAAATATTCAACTGTTACATTAAGTCTTACCGTGGCTATTTTCTTTAAATTCCGCGGATATTAATATTTGAAATTGATTTGAAATAATCATTCAGATATTTTTAGTTAGTCTATTTAGAGGAATTACCGCATGCATCTGCTTTCTAGTGTTGTTTATACGCAGATGCGAGTGTTTCTAAAATTATGTGCGTATGTAATGAATATTTTTAATTCCAAAGAAAAAAAAACTCACCTCGAGACGTTCGGTGGCTTTCAAGAGGCGCTCGTAGTCGACGGTGCCCTGGACCGTCAGCAGTTCCACCATGAAGTCCGCCTCCTGGACGCTCTGCTGGACGAGCTCCAGCTGCCTCTCGAAGCGCTGCCAAAGAGCCAGTCTCGACCTGAGCATGGTTAGCAGCTGACCGCAGCGTTTTTCTAGCGCGGTGTGCTCATCGATGAGTTGCGAGACGTCTCTTTCGACTTTAACCGGGGATATGGAAACTTTGAGGCGCATCGGCAGGGTGTGGAGCAGCTGGCGCAGGCTCATCAAGTCCTGCCACAAGGTGACCAATTGTTCTCCGATTTCGTAGCACTCGTTCACCGCCTTTTCGACGGCCTCCGAGCCCATTTTTTCTGCCGATTCGCACTGGTCGAGCTTCTCCGAGGATTTCGCGTGGTGTCTCCGCACGCGGTCCAGCCCGCGCTGGATGCTGTGCAGGCGCTCCTTGACCAAGTTGCCTCCCTCTAGTTCCTCAGCGATTTGCATCTCCAGGCGTTTTGATAGCGCGAGGAGTACGCCGACCTTCTCGGATTCGTTCGTCGAGAGCAATCCGAGCTTGCCGAGCTCGTTTTCGATGGTTTCGATCCTCCCGGACATAATTTGCAGCCGCTCCACGTACAAATCCAACTCCTCCTCGTTCTTAATAACACCACCAAGGCTATCAATACTTAATTTCAACTCGTGCAGCTCTTGCTCTAGAATAGCGAGCTTGTCATTGATCGGAACATCCGGAGCGGAAATCGAGCCGACGATGGCGTCCTGGACGTCCAATATCCGCGTGGAAATGTTATTCCACTGATTCTGCAACTCCGAGTGGAATCTACGCTGCACGACCTCATCAGCAACTGGGACGATCTGCATCGATTTCTCCAAAAAGTTGGTGGCGTTCACGCGGATCGAATTGTTCACTTCGTGCTGCGCCTTTAATTCCTGCAATTAGATTAATTAAGAAAACTCGATTTAACTTTAAAATTAAAAAAAGAAACTCACCCAGAACTGTCTCATATTTCCAGGAATCGGCACCTTGGAACCCGGCGGGAATTCCACGCGCGCCAGCTCTTGTTCCGCGTCCCTCATCCAATACTCGAGCTTATCACTCATCAGATTGTAGGTGCTCCACGCTTCCCTGAACGCGATCAGCCTTCGCAAATTGTTGTTGACATCATCCTGGAGTCGCGTTATAATATCCAGCGACTCCGAGTAGGTCTGCTCCAATCCGGAACAGTTCACCAGCTCTTGTAGTTTCAAAGCGACATTATTCAAATGCGCCAGTTTCGCGTGGTGATTCGTAATGTCAAGCGAAAGCGATTGATACAGGTTGATGTACTGGTCGTAATCTGCGGAAGTGACGCTGGTCAAGTTGGGAACGCGCTGCTTGGCGACCTGCAGCCATTTCAGCTCGTCCTTCATTCCCTGCTCAAGGATCGTCCAGCGCGACGCCGCCAGCGACATCTGCTGGAACCTCCCGGTAGCCTTATCCAAGCTCACGCTCGCCCTCTCGTATAAATCTTGATGCAACGGCGAGTATTTAGCGCGCGAGTCCTCGTCCAGGTGTTCCTCGATGGATTCCAAAATGGAACGGCTGTAGCTTAAATTAACGAAGAACTTCCGGTGCTTCTGCATCTCGTCCTCTAGGTGCTCCAAATTCCTCACGGAAATCGGGCTGATGACCGACGCCTCCGCGATCTCAACGATGTGCCCGAATTGTTCCAGCGTTTGCTCGTAGTACTCAACCAGCGATAATATCTCGACGACCTTCTTGCGTTCGTCGACGATCTTCCGCTCTAATTGCAGCGTGGTCTCGTGATTCCTGTCGATGTCTTTCGGCAAGGTCCTCCCCGGGAAATCCCGCATCAACCCCCTCGCCGTCATCTTCAAATTCACCGATTTTTCCGTGTGACCGCGGTTGATATTCTCCAAATCCTCCAACTCGTTCAGCTTATCTTGCAATCCCTCAGGCGACTCAACAACTAGTTCTACGCGTTTCTTCACCTCATCGATTACCTTGGTTAGGTCTTCAACGCCTTTAATAAACTCCTCCCACCTGTTCAAATCCTTCGTCGCCAACAACTCATTTTCTTCGGTAACCTCCTCGATCACCTTCACCTGCTCTTGTAGGATAATAATGAAATTATGCAATCTGTTCCTGTCCTCTTCATTGTAGATATCTCGCGTGTTATCCAGGGCGGACTGCAATTCCTCCACGCTCTGTCCGATGTTGGTGATTTCCGATTTCAAATTGTTGAACTCCTGCACGCGTTCCTTCGACGGGCCCTCGCTGGTCTGCTGCCGGTGGAGGTAAATGCGGTACTCGATCGTCTCCAACCAGGTCGTTATCGTCTCCACCGTGGTGATGA
The DNA here is from genome assembly GCA_910593695.2 of Ocypus olens. Lineage (NCBI taxonomy): Eukaryota > Metazoa > Arthropoda > Insecta > Coleoptera > Staphylinidae > Ocypus > Ocypus olens. The sequence continues at coordinate 5,997,777 of OU343055.1, read as the reverse complement.
TGGTCTGTTGGATCACCACCATGTCCTTCTGCTCGACCGCGATCTTCAACTTGGAAAGGCTGTCGTTGACATCGTTGTTCTTCTGCAGGATGGATTCATCGGTGACGACTTCATTCATCGTCGCCAGGTATAGCACATTGCTCAAGTGCGTGCTCCTATTAGCGTTCTGCAGATTCTTCACCCTCTCCAGAGCCTTCGCCTGATTCCACTGGATGTCCACTTGCTGCACCGGAACGCGTTCCAATCGCTTCTCGGCCGCGATCAGCTGTTGCGAAGAGGTTGCGGGCTTATCCCAAACCGGGGTGTAGGAGAGCGAGGGCGGTGAGAGAAGCATCGCTTCAGGGTCTGGTGTTAACGGGGTTTCACCAATCGCGGGAGGGGACATCACCTCTTCTATGGTTACGGATGAGGTGACTTTACCTTTACCTTTGGTTTTCGTCGATTTCGGCTTCTCCTTAGGTTGCGTATCGATGGATAACTCGGTTTCGATAGACTCTCTTTCTCTAGGTATTTTATCTGCTTCTCTCGGAACGGGTTTTGATACCTTCTTCATTTCTTCTTTTATCACTGTAGGTTTGAACTGATCGTTTTCTGGTTCAGCCGAGACACCCTTAGATGTTACTGTTGAGGTAGTAGTTAATTCCCACGCTGAAGGCTTACCTTCATCCGTTACTTTCCATACGTCTTCTTCTTTCGGTGGCGCTGAAGGCGCGATTGTCGCAGTATCCACGAATTCCCAATCTGGAAGATCGTCGTTAGCTCTTTCAACATTGATGAACGCTTCGAGGTTGGTCTCCGGTTTCTTGGGTTTGTAAGTGCCGAATAACAGTTCCTCCTCCGTAGGATCTGGCCTCATCTGTTGCACCAGTACCGAGACTTCAACGTCATGATCTCCAAGCTCGAATTTGTTTTTGGTGAACAGCGAATCTTCTGCTGAAACTACAGTTTTAGTTTGGATCGGATCACCTTCAATAGTTTGCGTTAAGATCAAAGTTGATTGCGTTGGTTCTCCGGTTTGCAAGATTGTTTTACCTTCAAGAATTTGCTTTGATTTTGTTGGTGGTGTTGTTGACGAACTTGCAACGAGAATTTCTTCTTTTTGTGCAGCTGGCGGTTCTATTGATTTCGTTGGTGTTGTCGCTTTAATTGGATCTTCTAACGGTTGCTTCTTTGGCAAACTTGCAACGACAATTTCCTCTTTTTGTGCAGCTGGGGGTTTGAATTCAACACTTCCTTCTATTGATTTCGTTGGTGTTGTCGCTTTAATTGGATCTTCTAACGGTTGCTTTTTTGAAGAACCTGCAACGACAACTTCTTCTTTTGGTGCAGCTGGCGGTTCGAATTCTACACTTTCTACAGGAGATTTGATGGTTGGTGTTAATTTATCACCCTCTTTAATAATAAATTCTTCAATCTTCTTAATATCACCGATAGAAGGATCTAAAACTTTCGGCGTTTGTTGAATTTCTTGACGAATGAATTCCTCAATATTTTTCTTGGCATCCACGGACCTTCCCGGAGACTTTTGTGCGACAGGTGATTTTATTTTTCTTCTATCCTCTGGAATATCACCTGCAGGTTGGCTTGGTGATTTTATTTCCACATCCTTTGGAATATCTGTAACAATATCTTTAGACTTCGTTGACTCGATTATTGCTTCATCTGTAATGGGAGCTCCTGCAACATCTGAAATGTAATCATTAGCAACTTCTTCAAAAATCTTAATTTCATCAGCGGAAGATTTAGAAAAAAAAAGCAAATTTTGTTTCTTACCTGAAGCGGGTTCCTCTTGTGGGGATGATGGCTTACTTTCGGCTTTTGCAGATTTGATCTTCACTTTTTTATCAGTAGGTGTCTTTTCTTCTTTTCTTCTTTCTTCGACTTTTTCAGATTTAATCTTCATTTTTCTAACTCCATCTTCATCGGTAGGTGTCTTTTCTTCTTGTGGAGATGCCGGCTTACTTTCGTCTTGTTCAGATTTGGTCTTCATTTTTTTATCTCCATCTTCAATAGGTGTCTTTTCTTCTTGTGGAGATGCTGGCTTACTTCCACCTTTTTCAGTTTTGGTCTTCATTTTTTTATCTCCATCTTCAATAGGTGTCTTTTCTTCTTGTGGAGATGCTGGCTTACTTCCACCTTTTTCAGTTTTGGTCTTCATTTTTTTATCTCCATCTTCAATAGGTGTCTTTTCTTCTTGTGGAGATGCTGGCTTACTTCCACCTTTTTCAGATTTGGTCTTCATTTTTTCATGTCTATCTCCATCAGTAGGTGTCTTTTCTTCTTGTGGAGATGCTGGCTTACTTCCACTTTTTTCAGATTTAGCCTTCATTTTTTTACGTCCATCATCATCAGTAGGTGCCTTTTCTTCTTGTGGCGATGCTGGCTTACTGTCATCTTGTTCAGATTTGGTCTTTATTTTTTTATATCTATCTCCATCCGTAGGTGTCTTCTCTTCTTGTGGAGATGCTGGCTTACTTCCGCCTTTTTCAGATTTAGTCTTCATTTTTTTATGTCCATCTTCAATAGGTGCCTTTTCTTCTTGTGGAGATGCTGGCTTACTTTCACCTTGTTCAGATTTGATCTTAGTAGGTGTCTTTTCTTCTTGTGGAGATGGTGGCTTGCTTTCGCCCTTTTCAGATTTGATCTTCATTTTTTTACGTCCATCTTCATCAACAGGTGTCTTGGATTTGACACCACCACTGAACTCTCCTGCGGGTTTTTCTTGTTCCTTAGCTTTAGTCTTCTTCACCGGATCACTTTCCTCCTTACCAATTAATTCCGGCACTTCTTTAGATTTTATTTCTTGCGGTGTGACTTTATATTTCGTAACCTCATCAATTAATTTTTCTTCACCGCTTTGAACAATCGGATCTGCTTCAAGCTTCTCGCCTTCCTTAGGTAGTGTTTCTTGCAATGCGGGCTTTTCTTTATCTTCTACTTGAGGTTTCGTTTTCTTCGATTTACCATCAAACTCCTCGGGTTTAGGTTTCTTCTTCGATTTACCATCAAACTCGTCCGCCTTCGGTTTTTTCTTCGATTTCTTATCCAGATCTTGAATTGTTTGCATGGACTCATGTTCCAGGAAGGCGAGATTCGGATCCACGCCTTTCTTCTTCTTATCCTTCTTCGCTTCTAATTTAGCGTGTTTCTGTTGTACCATCACGTCTTTAACTTCCTCACCGTCAATCGAAATCGATAGTCGTACATTGGTTGCAGCATCTTCTTTATCTTTAGGTGTTTCGTGTCCAGTAGGCAGACCAATAGATGAAGATGACCTATCTTCTTCATGTTTACTTTGGACGGGTGTTTCATGTCCAATTGGCGAAGATGACCTTGAACCTCTCTTAGCGACCTCGGAGTACAGATCGCGCGGATCCAGCTGTTTACCCTCGTTGGTTCTCAACGTCGCGAAGAAGTCCTGTTCGTCAAACTTGGGTTCTTCCTTCTTCTGCTTTCTCCTGTGCCTTTTGCGTTTCGGTTTACCGTCCTCCCTCTCGTAATCGATGAACTCGACGTTGACTTTAACATCATCTTCGGATTCCGATACACTCTCATCCTTTCTCGATGTTGCCGTGAGTGTTTCGCTCGTTTCAGAATCTGATGGCATTATAACAGTGGTTTTAACGATAACCTCATATTCTGTTGAAGTTGATGTTGGTGATGATACGCTTTCCAATTCTGGAGATTTTACCACTTCGGGAGTGGTTTGTTGCATTACGTCTTCAACGATCGGTTGGACCTGTGTGGCTTCAGAGATTTGGACTATTGGTACTTCTGGTGATGGAACGGGAGTTGAAGATTTCGACTTTTCGGGTGATAAGGATTTCGCCTCTTCTATTTTTTCTGGTGTAATTGATTTTTCTGGAGAAATTGTTTTTGCAGGTGATATGGGCTTCATCTCTTCTATTTTTTCTGGTGTAATTGATTTTTCTGGAGAAATTGTTTTTGCAGGTGATATGGGCTTCATCTCTTCTATTTTTTCTGGTGTAATTGATTTTTCGGGGGATTCTAGTTTTGGAGAAATTGTCACCTCGGGAGATAATGGTTTTGCAGGTGATACGGGTTTCACCTCTTCTATTTTTTCTGGTGAATCTATTTTTGGTGAAATTGGTATCTCGGGAGATAATGGTTTTGCAGGTGATACAGATTTCGCCTCTTCCATTTTTTCTGGAGAATCTATTTTCGGAGGTGTTGCAGCTTGTTGAGGCGATTCTGATTTCACCGGTGATATCGTTTTTGGAGGTGAAGTTTTAGGAGAAGTAACTTTTTCAGCGATCGGAGAATCAGGTTTGGTCTCATAATACGGCATTGAAGTTTGAGTGATTTCATCGAGCGGCGGTGCCGAAGGAACCGGCGAAGTTTGCACGAACTCGTGTAGAGGCTCTGAGATATCGGAAGGAACCGCTTGCGTTCCTAAATCGATAGTTTGTACTTCTGGTCTTTCAGGTGAAATGGTTTGCATGCAAGTTTCTTCGGTGGTCACAATCGTAGTCTGCATGGCCGACTCGCTTCTATGAACCTCGGGCGTTATCGTTTGCGCGGACTCTTCAGCGACCGCTACTTTCACAGGCGAAGCGGTTTGCATGGACGTTTCTAAAGTTTCCGCCTTCTGCTCTTCAGGTGATTTCGATTTTGGAGTGGTCTGCGTTTCAATTTCCGTAATTTCAACCTCCATCTGACTAGAGGTGTCCTGCGTAAGCGGTTTCTCCACGAACGGCGATGGCGTGGTTTGAATGAACGTGTCAGCAACTTCTTTGGGTGTTTCAGGGGAAGTTTGCACCGAAACCACCTCCAACTGTTTCTTCGCAACAACCGGTTCAGGCGATGTTTGCGATACCGTTTCTTGCGTGATGACTGCTTCGATGACCGGAACAGTTGTCACAAAACCCAGATCAATTTCCATCGCTGTGCTTCCCGGTCTTGAAGTCACACTTTCTTGAATAATCTTCACCGTGCCAGCTTCTGAAGGCGTCGACATGCTCTTGTACGAACCGTTAGCTGAGGTGATTTCTTCAACCAGCGCTTCTTCTATCCTAGGCTCCTCCTCGGTTTCCTTACCCTCCTCCGTTTCCGTCTCCTTATCCTCCTGTTTCTTTCCCTTCTTGCGCTTCTTCGATTCAGGTTTGGGTTTTTGGGCGTCCAAAGGTAGATTTTCGTCATCGGTAAATTGTATGGATTCACCAATGGTGGATGTGTCGTTGGTTGATTTTGGGATATTCGACTCCTCGGATTCTTCAGGTTTAACTTTCTGCTTGCGCTTCTTCTTCCGCTTCTTCTTCTTATCCTGATCGTCATCATCGGCCAAACTGTCATCAACTTCGTATCCGGTTTCCTTTTCGTACGCCTCATCCTGTTCCGAAGTCAAATCAAAATCTTCCCTCGTGGGTTTTGGAGTTTCGGATGATACCGCGGAATCCTCTGGTAGTAAAATGTCCGTGGATTCGGCTAAAGATGTTTCCTGAGATGTTTCGATAGGTGTTGGTGTATCCTTGAGTTTCTTTTTCTTCTTACTTCGACGCCCGCCGTGGTCGATATCGCTGGAAATCGATGTTTCCTCGTGTTCTTCCTCGGGTTTCACGACGATCGGCGAGAGCGCGATGTTCTTGAAGGTGCGTTCGATTTTCGCTTGGGTTTCTTGGGTTTCCTGAGTTTTAGGCTGGGGTTCCTCCAACAGCAGATCGATTTGAACTTTTTGCGATTCCGTTGTGGTCGGGAAGTGTTTTTCCGTGGTTTCGATTAAAATTTCTTCGGTCGTGGTTTCCATCGGATGTTCATCTGGTGTTTTTGAGGTTGCGACGTCGACTCTTTCGGAAATTATGGTTACGAGTTTTGATGATGGTTTAATTTCTTCTTGGGGTGTAGCGGATTTCGCTTTATCTGGAGTCTTTGAGGTGGCCACGTCGACTCTTTCGGATGTTATGGTTACAAGTTTTGATTGTCCCGTCAACAGAGATTTCAATTTCTCTGGAGATGATGGTTTAGTTGCTTCTTGGGGTGTTGCGGTTTTGGGTTTTTCTTTGGGAGAAATGGATTTATCCATTTCTTGAGGAATTGAAGATGGTAGTGAAAGAGGAGTGGTAGGCTTTGATTTGTCTTTGAGAGAAGTGGATTTATCTATTTCTTGAGGAGTTGAAGCTGCTGGTGAAAGATCTTGAGGAGTGGTAGGCTTCGATTTGCCTTTGAGAGAAGTTGATTTATCTATTTCTTGAGGAGTTGAAGCTGCTGGTGAAAGATCTTGAGGAGTAGTAGGCTTTGATTTGTCTTTGAGAGAAGTGGATGCATCTATTTCTTGAGGATTTGAAGCTGCCGGTGAAAGATCTTGAGGAGTAGTAGGCTTTGCTTTGATTTTGAGAGAAGTTATTATATCTATTTCTTGAGGAGTTGAAGCTGCCGGTGAAAGATCTTGAGGAGTTGATTCGGGTTTGCTTAATTTTGAACTCTTAGGAGTTGTAGGTTTAGATGCGTCTTTTGCTGTTGATGGTTCATCTAACAATGGAGCTGGAGTAATTGTTTTGGATGGAGATTTAGTCGCCGTAATTGCTGGCTTGTCTTTTGGAGATGAAGATGGAATTTCTTGCGAAGGACTAGATTTGTCTTTTTTGTCTATTGGAGTTTTTCTTGGTGATTTCGATATGGATGGAGTTTTTCTTGGAGATTTGTCTTCATCTTTGGATGATGTCGGGGAAGGAGTCATTTCCGTGCCGACCGTCACCCTCTCAGTGGTGATGAAGTCCGTGATCGTGGTCTTCATGTCAGATGGAGGAATGTTCGTTTGAAGAAGTAGCTTTCCTTCGACGACATCACCAATTTCTGTCGATAGTTTCGGCGATTGAATGCTGGTGAAGATCACCTCCGTTGGTGTCTTAGTTTCCTGAGTGCTATCGATGGGAATTTTCTTCTCCAGCACATCCACTACGGTAATCGTAGTAGGTATTTCTTTAATGGTAGTTACGGATGATTTTGTGGGTGTAGTAATGGTGGTCTTTTCCATTTTTACAGGTGTTCCCGGCTTTGAAGAAGATTTGGTTACTATTTCTTCAATTGTAGTCTTTTCCAGTTTTGCAGGCGTTTCCGGCTGTGAGGAAGATTTTGTTACTACTTCTTGAATCGTGGTTTTTTCTATTTTTACAGGTGAAGATTTTGTCACTATTTCTTGAATCGTGGTTTTTTCCATTTTTACAGGTGAAGATTTTGTCACTTCACTGATTTCAAGCTTTTGCTGCGTCGTGGATTTTTGAACGGGAATTTCTGCTATTTTAACGGAAGTCCCGGATTTTTGACTTGTTGGTTGTTCTGGTGAGGTTGGTGATTCTTTGGAAGTTGATTTGGATTTGGATTTTTTTGGTGATTCAGATTTTGCAGGAGATTCCGGTTTTGATTTGATGAGTGAAATCTTTTCAGTTGTTGATTGTAGAGGTGATGCAGGTTTTGTTTTTGATTCGATGACTTCTTGTGGTGAAACGTGCGCGGATTCGACGGTGATGAAATCGCTAACTAGAGTTTTGACGTTCGGTGTTTTGGCGTCATCCTTCTTTGGTGAAGATTTTTGACTACGTGCTTTATCAACGTTAAGCGGACTATCAATACGTGCTCTTTCATTATCAATAAATTCACTTACGCTACTAGCACCAGGCGTCTTTATACTTGATTCTGAAATAACACCAGCGGGTTCAGTAAGAATGGGTGCGGTAATTTGGGCTTGTGCGGTGGTTTGCTCTACGACATACCTCTCGTCTGGTTGCGCGATTAGGTTAGCGTTATCGATCGGTCGTCCTTC